>SJYO01033645.1:27913965-28507668 GCA_006410555.1 Capra ibex | reverse complement strand
GGGCGGCGTAGACGGGGACCAAATATCCTCCCTGAGAAGGGAAGGTCCGAAGTGTCCGGTTGACTCCGTCTTCCGTCCCCACACCCCCAGTTACATCGAACTACCACTAATCAATTGTTATTCCTGAACCCTCAACCACCTTCACCCAATTTTTGGGTCGGGGTAGTGAATTGACGAAATAATGGGACTTATGTTTGAGAGATTTGGAATCAAAAGAGTAGTTCTTTTACCCTTATCATAATACTTCTGGGGTGTCCCGAAAATACTTCTAATTCATTCTATTCCGTACGTTACGTGGATCGTATCAAGAACCGTATTTACATTCGACGATAATAGGTGTGATTGACTGCGTCACTCGTAGCGATATGCGGAGAAGTGTAGGAGAGTAGGGTTGAGACTGAGGTAGGTGACAACGTCACTCGTCGAGACAGGTACAGTAACCTACCATGTGTGGAACAGACACACCGGATGGAGAACGAAGGACAGGGTCTCGAAGAGACTACGACGTCACGTACAAGTCTTAGACTACTTATAAGTGGATTCACGTCAGGTCTAAACGTCCCGTAATTACGAACACCCCGATGGGAACTACTCACCTCCTATTACTGAAAGGGGAAGTAAGGTCCCGTGTGTTAAGACTCTATGTACAGTATTCCGAAAAGCTTTTCAGGATCTCCTAGTTCATAGTAGATCCTGTCCAATTGTTGTGAACTAGTTTATTCAGATGTTGGGAGACGGGGAATAGAAGGGGTCTTAGTGAAGGGTTTATTTGACGGACTTGTGTTCTGAAACAGGGTCAACCCGAAAATCCTCTCGGACCCGGTCCTTAGTCGTCAATAACGAGCGTAAAGATCGTGACCCATATGTAATCTCGTCCCCAGTCATGCGACAAAAGATCTTCCGAGGTAAATTTTTAATAAAATCGGAAACATCCGATATTCCAGAGATAACGTTGAAGAACTATGTCGACGACATCCTGCTTTCGCCGGGATTTGTTATGTATTTACTTACTTGGACCAACACGAGGTTATTCTGAAGGAAATATTTTTGTCCGTCACCCGGTCTATACCGGGTGTCTGACACCAAACGGTTGAGGACACAATACCGGTACTTCTACTCATGTTAACTGGGGGAGGAGACACTTCGAGTGTCGGAACCCACTCTCCTTCTTGTGGATCTTTACCTGACATTTGCACAGACCTTTGCAGTGACTCGCGGAACCTGGGGTACGATTCCTTAAAACCGAAATATGAAACCACTACCCTTGTGACTTCTACAAGAGTCTAGAATATCGTCGACGTAGACCCTTGTCCAATAAAGTGACCGTTCGTTACTTCACGAACAAAAATTGTAAAGACACTTTGGGACAGGACGGTCTCCCGACGGAGGAGACGAGGAGGTCGTGGGATTCACTCTGAAGGTACTCGTTTGAAGGGTAGTCTATCGATTCAAGGGAATAGAGTATGGGAACTCTGGTCTGTACAGAGTCTTAGGTCTTATAAAAACCTAAAGTCTTTCTATTATAAAAAGTATATAAAGTATTGTAGGAGTAGTCCCAGACCCCGTCGTCGTTTATGTAATTGTAAATGTGACTTTTCGATATTCATTGAACTTCAGTCGAGTTCCGTCCGAACTCGGGATTTTCTCCTTTTACAGAAGGATAAAATCTTGAAAAATCTAAAGTCTTTAGGTCTACTTCCTGATACCCGAACTATACACAAAGTGGAGATTGACACTGTGGGAGTCTCTATCGGAGACACAGGAGTAACTGACGTACGTCCTCCACGAGTTATTTACAATCTCTCACTCGTCTGTTCTTACCGTCCTCTTGTCACAAGTACCTCCCTAAGTCCCCTTCTTCTCCGACCAGTCCCTAGACCATTCCCTGTCTCCCTCTGAAATCACGAGACTAGTCCTAAGACCTGAGCTAGACCTTCCACTACCTCCCGAGGGAAGTTCAAACTATACATTCACCACAACGAGTCGACACACTTACTCCTGTCGTTAAGAATACGGTCACACTCCTTCTAGTGTCCCTCCTCGATCCCCTTGTCATGTTCCAAGGACGTTGTCACTCTGTTCTTCACAGACGCTTATTCCGTCAGTTACATTTCGATCACTCCCTTTCTTCTATGTCTGAAGTGTCTACTACTGCTACAACCTCTCCTTCGACGTCGACTTGAACCGGGTAGACTCTACCATCTAACGTCATGAGTCTAGCGTCTACGAAGACAAACTTAAAGTCGAGACAGTGAATGGGACACTGGAACTCGTTCAATGAATTGGAGAACCATGGAACCACAGGAGGAATCATAGGTCAAGTACCCCAACGACACTCCTAATTTATTCGTAAACATTACATGGGTCTCGTCCCGAACCACGACCCGACAATAATGACGGATGGTGGTTAGTAACAAAATACTTCAACTTGAGGGGTTTACCAAATGGTTCACTGACAGAGGAAGTCTCATTCCGTTGGGTGTAGAGTCTGAAAGGGTCCTCCATTGTTCACTCACAGTATTTAGATCATTATTTCGATACCTTTCTCTCCTAGTGAAGTTTCCCTGTTTTGAAAATAGTCTGAATTCCCGTATCCTGAAGGGAGACTACCCCAGACATTCGTAGATAAGATAAGTCTCAGAAGAAGAAAGTCAGTCAGTGATGAAACTATATTTTTAGACGTCGTGATATCGTACGGTCCCTTTGATTCACGACCCAGTAAGTGAACGTCCCTCTTTCGATCATTCTTCTGACGGACCTTTCGGACATTAAATCTTTACAAGTTTAGAAACGTAGGTTTATCTTTTCTTTACCACAGTCCAAACACGGTTTTCTTTTAAGTATTAGCGAGCCACGAAGGGAAGGGTCGGGAGGACCCGTTACCTTGTATTAGTCGCTTCACCCGAAGTCTTGACAGTAGATGTCTTTCACTCGACGGAAGGGGGGCCTTATAATGGGTTTGTCTCATTGTGTTTGTGGGTAAAAAGGTTCACTCCCGAGACGTTGTTTCAATCGTAGAGGAGAAAGTATAAAGGACTTAAAACGACGGTCTAAATTCGTAGGAATGATTGTAAAAATCACTTGAAAGGAGGGTCGTACAGTCAGGTCTCAAATTATGAGTGATTCGCGTCCGCCGACGCTCTCGGCCGAGTGATTCGTACCCCCTCTCCTCGATGGGGCGCAGGTTCCAGTCCCCGCCGCCGGCCCTCCTCTGTGGGACGCAGGCTCCAGTCCTCACCGACCCTCTTCGGTGGAGCGCGGGCTCCGGTCCCCGCCACTGGGACTTCTCGGTGGGGCTCGGGTTCCGGTCCCCACCGTCGACCCTCCTCGGTGGATGTGGGCTTCGGTCCCGGCCGCCGACCCTCCTCGTAGGGCTCCTCGTCACCGACGCGTCCGTGTCCTCCCGGTAACTTCCAGTCCTTACCGCCACCATTCCTCTGTGGGGAGTAGGTTCCATTCTCTTTGGGTTCATTCTACCATCCACAACGTTCTCCCGTAGTCTCCCGTCTGTGTGACTTTGGTATGAGTATCTTTTGATCAGTTAGATTAGTGTGATCCTAGTGTCGGGACAGATTGAGTTACTTTGGTTCGGTACGGACACCCCGTTGGGTTCTGACCGCCCAGTACCACCTCTCCAGACTGTCTCGCACCAGGTGACCTCTTCCCTTACCGTTCGATGAAGTCATAAGAACGGAACTCTTGGGGTACTTGTCATACTTTTCCGTTTTACTATCCTATGGTTTTCTCCTTGAGGGGTCCAGTAATCCACGGGTTATACGATGACCTTTAGTCACCTCTTTATTGAGGTCTTTCTTACTTCCCTACCTCGGTTTCGTTTTTGTTATGGGTCGACACCTACACTGACCACTATCTTCGTTCCAGGCTACGACATTTCTCGTTATAACGTATCCTTGGACCTTACAGTCCAGGTACTTAGTTCCGTTTAACCTTCACCAGTTTGTTCTCTACCGTTCCCACTCGCAACTGTAAGATCCTTAGTCGCTTGATTTTACCTGACCTTACCCACTTAAATTGAGTCTACTGGTAGTATAGATGATGACGCCCGTCCTTAGGGAGTCTTCTTTACCTCATCGGTAGTACCAGTTGTTTTCTCAGGTTTTACGTCATGAACCTACGTTAGAGTTTTTGCTGTCTTACTAGAGACAAGCAGAGGTTCCATTTTGGTAAGTTGTAGTGTTAATAGGTTCAGATACGGGGTTGGTCATTGTGACTTCTTTGACTTCAACTTGCCAAAATGCTTCTGGATGTTCTGGAAAATCTTGATTGTGGGGTTTTTCTATAGGAAAAGTAATATCCCCTGACCTTACGTTTTCATTCTTCAGTTCTTTGTGGACCTCATCGTCCGTTTAAACCGGAACCTTACGCCTTACTTCGTCCCGTTTCTGATAATCTCAAAACGGTTCTTTTACGTGACCAGTATCGTTTGTGGGGGAAGGTTGTTGTGTCCTCTTCTGAGACGTGTGCCTGTAGTGGTCTACCAGTTGTGGCTTTAGTTTAACTAATATAAGATACGTCGGTTTTTACCTCTTCGAGATATGTCAGTTGTTTTTGTTCTGGTCCTCGACTGACACCGAGTCTAGTACTTGAGGAATAATGGTTTAAGTCTGAATTTAACTTCTTTCATCCCTTTTGACGATCTGATAAGTCCATACTGGATTTAGTTTAGGGAATACTAATATGTCACCTTCACTGTTTATCCAAATTCCCGGATCTAGACTATCTCACGGACTACTTGATATCTTACTCCAAACACTGTAGTATGTCCTCTGTTCCTAGTTCTGGTAGGGGTACCTTTTCTTTACGTTTTATCGTTTTACCGACAGACCCCTCCGGAATGTTTATCGACACTTCTCTTCTCTCCGCTTTTCGTTTCCTCTTTTCCTTTATATATTCGTAGACTTACGTCTCAAGGTTTCTTATCGTTCCTCTCTATTCTTTCGGAAGAAGTCACTAGTTACGTTTGTTTATCTCCTTTTCTTGTCTTACCCTTTCTGATCTCTAGAGAAGTTCTTTTAATCTCTATGGTTCCCTTGTAAAGTACGTTTCTACCCGAGCTATTTCCTGTCTTTACCATACCTGGATTGTCTTCGTCTTCTATAATTCTTCTCCACCGTTCTTATGTGCCTTCTTGACATGTTTTTTCTAGAAGTACTGTGTCTATTAGTACTACTACACTAGTAATTAGATCTCGGTCTGTAGAATCTTTCACTTCAGTTCACCCGGAATCTTTCGTAGTGATGCTTGTTTCGATCACCTCCCCTACCTTAAGGTCAACTCAACAAAGTTTAGGACTTTCTACTACGACACTTTCACGACGTGAGTTATACGGTCGTTTAAACCTTTTGAGTCGTCACCGGTGTCCTGACCTTTTCCAGTTAAAAGTAAGGTTAAGGTTTCTTTCCTTTACGGTTTCTTACGAGTTTGATGGTGTGTTAACGTGAGTAGAGTGTACGATCATTTCATTACGAGTTTTAAGAGGTTCGGTCCGAAGTCGTTATACACTTGACACTTGAGGGACTACAAGTTCGACCAAAATCTTTTCCGTCTCCTTGGTCTCTAGTTTAACGGTTGTAGGCGACCTAGTACCTTTTTCGTTCTCTCAAGGACTTTTTGTAGATAAAGACGAAAGAACTGATACGGTTTCGGAAACTCACACACCTAGTGTTATTTGACACCTTTGAAGACTTTCTCTACCCTTATGGTCTGGTGGACTGGAAGGAGAACTCTTTAGACATACGTCCAGTCCTTCGTTGTCAATCTTGACCTGTACCTTGTTGTCTGACCAAGGTTTATCCTTTTCCTCATGCAGTTCCGACATATAACAGTGGGACGAATAAATTGAAGATACGTCTCATGTAGTACTCTTTGCGACCTGACCTTCTTTGTGTTCGACCTTAGTTCTAACGGCCCTCTTTATAGTTAGTGGAGTCTATACGTCTACTGTGGTGGGAATACCGTCTTTCACTTCTCCTTGAGTTTTCGGAGAACTACTTTCACTTTCTCCTCTCACTTTTTCAACCGAATATCGAGTTGTAAGTCTTTTGATTCTAGTACCGTAGACCAGGGTAGTGAAGTACCCTTTATCTACCCCTTTGTCACAGTCTGAAATAAAAAGACCCGAGGTTTTACTGACGTCTACAACTAACGTCGGTACTTTAATTTTCTGTGAATGAGGAACCTTCTTTTCGATACTGGTTGGATCTATCATACAAGTTTTCGTCTCTGTAATGAAACGACTGATTCCAGGTCGATCAGTTCCGATACCAAAAAGGTCACCAGTACATACCTACACTCTCAACCTGACACTTCTTCCGACTCGTGACTTCTTAACTACGCAAACTTGACACCACAACCTCTTCTGAGAACTCTCAGGGAACCTGACGTTCCTCTAGGTTGGTCAGGTAAGACTTTCTCTAGTTGGGACCCTAAAGAAACCTTCCTTACTACGATTTCGACTTTGAGGTCATGAAACCGGTGGAGTACGCTTCTCAACTGAGAAACCTTTTCTGAGACTACGACCCCCCGTAACCCTCGTCCTCTTCCCCTGTTGTCTCCTACTCTACCGACCTACCGTAGTGCCTGAACTACCTGTACTCAGACTCACTTGAGACCCTCAACCACTACCTGTCCCTCCGGACCACACGACGCTAAGTACCCCAGTGTTTCTCAGCCTGTGCTGACTCGCTGACTTGACTTGTCGAGGGAATAAGGAGAACTTAGCTAGTTGGAGAAGTAGAACTATGACTTCTTGAAGATACTAAATCGCTACCTAGAACCGTGGGTTTCTGGAAGATTAAAGTGGTTCAGACAGACCAATGACAGTGGGTCTTGATGGTATAAATGAGAGTGGAGGTTGAAGAGTGTCGTCAAAAGAGGGACAGGTGGGGGAAGTGAGCCTTACTGGAGAAGGGAAGACAGGTAAATAGGTTTGTGATGATGAAAGAAGTTTCATAGTTGATTGGAAAGATTCCTGAAGACCACGAGGGTAAATATAAGAAGTACGTAGACGAAAGACTGATTGGTACAAATTAAACAGGGGTCAAGTACAGACCGAATCTAAGTGATTGAAAACGTATGTATAAAAATAAATATGGTGTCGATCTAAAGTCGATTCACAGAACTTTCAGTCCTCGGAACAAATATGAGACTCTGAAAGAGTCGCGACCAGTTGAGTCCCATGTATCGTATACATGTAACCTATGACTAAGGGTTGTGGTGGAAGGTGTACTTTTTCTTCCTTTGAAAGAGTCGATCTGTTGGACCCACAAAGAGTTGAACTCAGTTCCGTAGTCAAACTTTGGACATGAAGGATAATATGATTTTCCCTTGGTATTATCATAAGGGTAATTTCAGTCCTTATTCGTACTTACGGTGATAAATTATAACATGATCTCCACTGTCTATTAGTTGATTTTGTACTTTTTCGTTGTTTCCATATAAATAATAAAGGGTTTTCTTACGTTTTTCTTCGGTAATCTTGATAGTTCTCTCAATTCGTGACGGATTTGAGTCTGAGTTCCATGTTCTTAGTTATCGAAAGGATTTGTATTCGTTAGTTACTAATCTTTCAAATTATCCTTTTTTCTCGGGTAAACGTTTTCGTTATTTTGATATTTTATAGATACGGACCCCCCTCCTTCGGAGTGTTCTTACACGTTAGATTTACTTCTTTTTAATGTAATGAAAGGACTTCCTGTATTTTCTGGATTTATCCTCTATAAGGTATAAAGATTGACCCTTTTGTAACATTCCTACGATATATACCTTTGTATGACATCCCAAACGTTATGGTAAGTTTTAGGGTTATATTCAAAGATAATTTGTGTTATTTGAGTAAAATGTTAAACAGACCTTAATACTTAGACGAACTTATCGGTATTTGTAAAACTTGGGCTTCTAATTACTCGTTACTGAACGATAGTTTTGTAGTTTATTTTAACACGATACTTTACCATACCCAAAACACGTCACTATTTTTCTAGTTGTCTTGTCTTACCTAGACATATTTTTAAAGTATAAACTAATTCATCGTGAAGTTTGTGTTCCTTTCCTGTTTGATAAACTGTTTGCTTACACGTTGTTACTGGTTCGGGAAGACTCTTTTCGTTCGTCTGAACCTAAAGAGTAGACACGACCGGTCGAGACCAGACGGGGAGGTCGGTGGCAGACGTAGGAAGGTGTGGGACTAGAAGTGACCTCTCCTCTTAGACGCACCTGAGATCGTTACCCGAGACAACAGGAGTATCAACTTCGGTTCCAGTTTTCCCTTTTGACTATCCCTTAGTTCCAACCCCAGGGACACCCCAGTGGAGTCCGATCATCGAAGGGAATAGGTTTCCAAAGTCGAGGACCCTCCACCACCAGAAAAGACAAATAGGAGACACAGGAGGGGAATAGGGAAATCCGGACCCGCGATTTCCGAGAAGCGTGAAGAAAAACCGGTGTAGTAACAGAAGGGTCCACCGAGTCTACCATTTCTTAGAACGACGTTGTGTCCTCTGGGTCCAAACTAGGGACCCAGTCCTCTAGGGGACCTCTTTCCTTACCGTTGGGTGAGGTCATAAGAACGGACCTCTTAAGGTACCTGTCTCCTTGAACCGTCCGATGTCAGGTGCCCCAGTCTTTCTAAACCTGTACTGACTCGTTAATTGTGAAAGTAGTATTTACCTGGGGACTAAGTTGACTAGAAAACCGTTAAGACGACTCACACGGTAAATGGAAGGCAACTCCGGATGACTATGGTATAATAACTGTTTTTATTTAAGGTTCTTCTAATTTCTGGATTTAAATAAAAATTTGGATATTTTTATAATTATTATACCCCTATATAAATATTTGAACCGACACATCCTTCTAATAAAAATCTGTCCTATGTTTAGTTCTAAATATTCACTTTCTTATCTATATAAACTAACTTTAGTTTTAAAGTTTAAAGACCTACTACTTTCGTTTCAATTAATACTACTACTTTCGTTTCTTTCCATCTTTATAAACTTTAAATATTGTTTAACAATAATAGATATGACATATTCCTACTTAAAATTTGTATTTAAATATTTTAATATATAAATATCTGTAAATATATATTGTAAATATATGTAAAATATATTTTATACATTATATTTTATATAAAATATGTATTATATGTTTATATAAATATATATTTATATGTCTTTATATACACGACACACGAATCAACGAGTCAGTACAGGCTGAGAAACGTTTAGGTGCATGAAGTCGGACGGTTCGAGGAGACAGGAACCCCTAAGAGGTTCGTTCTTATAACCTCAGTCAATCGTACGGGAGGAGGTCCCCTAGAAGGGTTGGGTCCCTAGTTTGGGTCCAGAGAGTGTAACGTCCACTAAGAAGTGGCTGACTCGGTGGTCTAAATATATATTTGTAGTTAATTTTTTTTGATAGTCTTTTCACCTGTTCCTACACTTACCGGTAAACGTCTTTTCTCTTTACCTTATTTGTAAACTTTTCTAAGATTATAATGATCATTAACCCTTTTATTTTTAATGGTCTTTTACAGTGAAAATTTATAGTCTAACCGTCTTGAAATTTCTTACTATTTGTAGTTCTCAACAATTCGTTCATTCCTTTGTTTAAGAGAACGAGTGTCAGTCCCTCTCACAAATTCAACCGTTCGAAAAATCTTCTTTTAGACCGTCACAGATAATTTTAATATTTACACATAGGAAATACTAGGATGAAGAACCGTCGATGGTACCTGTTTTTGAACGTATAAACGAGTTCGTCCGTATATATTCCTACAAATAATATCATAATAAACATTAACATTTTTTGACCTTTGTTAGATTTACAGGTAGTTGATACCTTATTAATTGTGTAAAAGTGTCATCTAATATACGTTGTCAAATTTTTCTCTCTATTTGGGTATACAAGACTGGACCTTTATAGAGATTATGTAAAATAAATCAATTTTAGGTAAGTTAAAGTCCTGTAGTACGTCTGGTACTATGGTAAATATATTTCCCATGAATATACAAATAAATATATAATTATGTATATTTACGTGTGTAATTTCAGATTGTTTATGTGTGGTTTAACTATAGATAACGATGAAACCCCATCTTCTGACACCCTAAATAACCCTCTTTACAGTCCCTAAAAAGTTAAAAAGAAATAAGAGACAAAAAGACATAAAGTGATAAAAGATATTGTACACTGTAAAAAGTTACACTTACATAAATGTAAAGTGGATATTTTAGTAATAAAGAAATCACTCACCAACATCCAATATAAATTAAGGAAGTCTTTTTCTACTTTCCTTCTTGTACCCTGAAATCGTAATTTACCTGTACGTGGAAGTTCTTTGACGGATTAAGTGACCCTGAACACTGGAGGACGTACTTTTCCCCTTCAGACAACACTTCTAATTCAATCTGTTTTTGACGATCTACACATCGACTCAAGTGTCATCTGTCTTTCATAACCAACGGGGAAAGAGAGAGGAGGTAACCGGAGACTCTTGCAACTCCCGGTTCTAGAATTAGAGTCAACGGACATATTATAACTGTGGACACGTTTGTCTTCAAGTCAATGTAAATGACTTTCTTACTCACTGACTTGTTCGGAGTAAACAAGTCACAATTAAATATCTGTATACAAGTGTATACAAGTAAAAATTACATTAGTTCCTCTACTGAAAGACCGAAGGTTGTCCTTTTAGTTCATACAGGCCAAATACTCTTGTTATTTAGTTTCTTTTGGTCTGTAGATACGGTTTCCCTATCTCAAAATCTCTTTCACTTTCACTTTCAACGAGTCAGTACAGGCTGAGAAACGTTAAGGTACCTGATGTGTCAGGTACGTACCTTAAGAGGTCTGGTATTATGACCTCACCCATCGGAAAGGGAAGAGGTCCCATAGAAGGGTTTGGTCCCTAGCTTGAGTCCAGAGGGTGTAACGTCCGTCTAAGAAATGGTCGTTTCGATGGTCCCTTCGGGAAACTCGTTCTTCTGAGTAGTCTATCTAGATTACAACCACTCGGGGTCAGAGACACCTCAGCATCCCGACGGTACCTGTCCCCACACCCATATCCTTTCGGTCCAACTCTTGGGCCATAGGTCGGATTCTCCGACTTACTTATGTGATTACCTGTTTCCGGTCCCACACTGTTTTCTTGAGACTAGGGGTCGGAGACGTCGTTTACCGGATCCTTCGGTTTGGTGTTGGATACGTCGGTACTCAGGTCGTACCAATCTTGAACCAGTCACTACGGTCGAGAGCTTAAGAACGGGGGTGACGGAGGAGACAAAGGTCGAGTCCTGGTCAGTCTCTTTCGGTTTATACAAGAGGTTTGGTTGGTGCAGTCTACGAAGTAAAGATCAATCGGACGAGAGTTGAAGGGGTGTGGTTTATAGAGGTCAGTCTTTCATGGATGTGGAAAAGACCACAAAAAAAAAAAGTGACATTTCGAAAGGGTGAGGAGTGAACAGAAACTCAGAGACGGTCTAAGATCTCTACCGTCGACTGAAGGGAACGATATCTCGTTGGAGACTTATTTATCGAAGACAAGAGTAAAGTCACCAGACGTAAATAAAGATGTTCCGGAAGAGGGTGTAACGTCGATCTATGATCTACGTATAATATATACCTCAAATATCAATATATATTTAAGATGGCGATTTAAATTTTTTAGTGGTTACATCTAATTGCGGTTTCAGTTTAAAGAGTTCCTTACACTCTTTTCTACGAGTCAAACGTAATTCGATTTCTTTTGTTACTATAGGTATGTCTACCATCGTTTCGGTCCGGTTTAGGTCCCGACTCAGACCTGTTACCTGTCTCCGAGGTCGATAGAGACACCCCAAAAAAAGAAAAGGGAGGTATTAGGTCCGTGTCAACCTAGTTCTTTGAAGTTACTGATCTCTCGGATCCATTTTAGGGAAGAATAGTCAGAGAAGAGTCCTGGTCCGACCTGAACATTCAGAAGTCTTTACAAGAGGACGGTCTCCAAGTTTGTTCACTTGGTTTATGTATGTATTACGGAACCCCCTAGATTTCTTCACCTTCTACCAACCCTTCAAGGGTCGAGGATTGAGATCTTTTTTCACAAAGAATCTACAACCGTAACCTCGGAACGGGTAGATGGGTACTGATAACCGGAAGACTTTAGGATTTGAGGGGTCGTAGTGAGATATCTCGGAAATTTATATAAATTTTACATCATAAATTTTAGCCACTATTGACATAAAGAGTTTGACGACTTACAATTATCTACAGAGTCGTTTTTTCCTTGAAACATCAGTTCAAATCCTTTACAACCCACATTGGTTCAATTTGTCTAAAGAAAAACCGTCCTGAAACGTTTTGGAAGTTATACAATTATATACAACACTTAACCGTTCTTCCCCTATATATTGTATGTCTTAAGAGGTTTGAATAAATTGATATCTTTGACTAAAGGACGGGTGGTCAAATGTAGAGGGACTTGTAGTAAGATATTGTATGTTAAAACCTTTGTGTCCAAACTCTATTACGACAGAAAGTCTCCTTTTGGTAACTGACCGATTATGAAGAGTAGTGGATAACACTGAGTGGATTTCCTCCTAGTTCTCCGGGGTCTCTTCACCACGTTCTCCCATAAAAACTACCCTCTTCCTTCTTCTATCCTAATATTTCGACTCGGACCCCGGTTACCTTCAATATAAGTCCAGAGTCAGGTGAATCGTGTCAAATTCCTATATCTCGTAATTTAAGTTCTACCTCCTTCGGTTTTTAATAGGAGTCGTCCCAACATTAAAAAGAATTGGTCGACCACCTAATAATAGAGGTCCTTCTATCACTAGTCTTCTAGTGATATACTCTCCTCGTACCTCTAAGTCCATTGACTATGAAAAATATCGTGAAATCCTTTCTGCCGGGTATTAGGACAAAATATCAGTTCTATTACCTCCCGTCTCTCTACTATGTTGAACAGATTCCGGGGTCCTTTCGGTGAAAAGGAAAACGTCGGTGTGGTACTCGGTGTTTCCCCTCCCTTTACTTCTCAAGGCTCCTAAGGCACAAGTGAATGAAATCTTAATGCGTCGGTCAAGGACGTCCACCGCGATAGGTCTTGTGGACCTAGGCGCAGGCGGAGGCACCCCACGAAAGACACTGCCGTTGCCCCGTTAATGAGTATTTGACACAAAGAAGAAGTAGATACTAGACACCTCTTGGTCACCTTTTATCTGTGCAATTTTCCGTTACAGTGAAACCCTTCAACAGCACAACTGTTAAGGAATTAAAATCAAAATTTAGACAGTAAAAGACAATCGTGAAGATATAGGGGTCCTGTGGCCTTATGACGGGCCGTGTCTCAGGGTGAGTTACAAACGAGTGAATTGTATTTCGTTCTTATATCGAGTCCAAGAGAAGAGACGCCCTGGTCCTAGAATACAGTCGTGAAACTCCCTGTCCGGTGATCCACTACTAGAACGAGTAACTAATGTTATTGGATTCCACCTCCTACCCGTTCTCTCTTAGGCTTCGTTTGTGATATATGGATCTGAAGTACTAAGTTAGAATATTGAACTTTAATTTTACAATTTTCTTCGAGGGGGTAGAACTTCCTTCATAGGGTTTCATGTATCTCAGTGGGTCAAAATGCGTGAAGACGTCGTAACGGATAGAAATAAACACGGAAAACAACCACAAGAGAGTTCAATCGGAAGTTCCAAAAGGTGCTGTAACGTCTTTTCAACCATCAGTAGGGGTAGGGAGTTTCGACAAAAGTGGTAAAGAGGACGAACGAAGACCCAGACGACGGTCCTGAACGGATAGGGAGAGTATTTTGGTGTCTTATAATCTGGACCTTCCTAGAAAACCCCCTTTAGTAGATTCAGGTTACCCAGAATTCACGGTTGGAGTTAACTAACCATCATCGGACCTCTTAGGGTCCCTGCCCCCTCGGGCTACCCGACGGCAAAGACCCCAGTGTGTCTCAACCTGTACCGACTTCACTGAATCGTCGTCGTCGTCGTCCGACATAGTACTCATCACAATTATAATTCTCTATTGTAAATGACTCACAAATCATATCCGATCCGTGATTCGACTCATGAAATATACTTAATAAGTAATTTAAAAGTTTATGTTAAATCACTCTGATATGGGTATAACATAAATAAAACGAATTTTTGTAAAAATTTTTAAGGAGAAGAAATCCTTTCGTCAATTTTTAACAGTATAATATATAAAAGTAGTGACAATAGGTCACCACTTTGTTTCTGTAAAGTAAATAGAGTTATAAGAAAAATAAGAAGAGAGTAAAGAGAAGGTATAAATGATGAGTGAGTATTCTTAAACCTCTTCCGTTACCGTCGGGTGAGGTCATGAGAACGGACCTTTTAGGGTACCTGCCTCTTCGGACCACCCGACGTCAGGTACCCCAGATCTGTACTGACTCGTTGAAGTGAAAGTGAAAAGTGAAAGTACGTAACCTCTTCTTTTACCGTTGGGTGAGGTCACAAGAACGGACCTCTTAGGGTCCCTGCCCCCTCGGACCACCTGACGGCAGAGACCCCAGCGTGTCTCAGTATGTGTTGACTTCGTTGAATCATCGTCGTCGTATTCTTAACTTATATACAAGAAAACTTATATATATATGTATAAGTCAAGTCAAGTCAGCGAGTCAGTACAGGCCGAGAAACGTTGGGGTACTTAACGTCGTACGTCCCGGAGGACAGGTAGTGGTTGAGGGCCTCAAGTGGGTTTGGGTACAGGTAACTCAGTCACTACGGTAGGTCGGTAGAGTAGGAGACAGCAGGGGAAGAGAAGGACGGGGGTTAGGGAGGGTCGTAGTCTCAGAAAAGGTCACTCAGTTGAGAAACGTATTCCACCGGTTTCATAACCTTAAAGTCGAAGTCGTAGTCAGGAAGGTCACTTGTGGGTCTTGACTAGAGGAAATCTTACCTGACTAACCTAGAGGAACGTCAGGTTCCCTGAGAGTTCTCAGAATAGGTTGTGGTGTCAAGTTTTCGTAGTTAAGAAACCGCGAGTCGGAAGAAGTGTCAGGTTGAGAGTGTAGGTATGTACTGGTGACCTTTTTGGTATCGGAACTGATCTACCTGGAAACAACCGTTTCATTACAGAGACAAAAACTTATATGATAGATCCAACCAGTATTGAAAGGAAGGTTCCTCATTTACAGACAATTAAAGTACCTACGTTAGTGGTGGACGTCACTAAAACCTTGTGGGGTTTCATTTCAGACTGTGACAAAGGTGACAAAGGGGTAGATAAAGGGTACTTCACTACACTGGTCTACGGGACTAGAAACAAAAGACTTTCAACTTGAAATTCGGTTGAAAAAGTGAGAGGAGAAAGTGAAAGTAGTTCTCCGAAAAATCAAGGAGAAGTGAAAGCCGGTATTCACACTACAATAGACGTATAAACTATAATAACTATAAAGAGGGCCGTTAGAACTAAGGTCGAATACGAAGAAGGTCGGGTCGCAAAGAGTACTACATGAGATACATTTTCAACACATATATATTAAATGAACTTTAATGTATCTTAACAAAACATAAAATTATAAAGACAGTGTGTTAGAAAAAAGGGGGTTTGAAAAATAAAACAGAACATAATATCGGTTAATTGTTCGTTACAACACTATCAAAGTCCACTTGTCGTTTCCCTTCTTCCCTGAGTTGGTGTGTATTTGTCTATAGGTAAAAGGGGGTTTGAGGGGAGGGTAGGTCCGACGGTGTATTGTGACTCGTCTCAAGGTACACGGTATGTGAAGTGAATTAGAATAATACAGTCAAAATGATATACACTTACATTGTGACTATGACGGACGACGGATCATAAGGTGACTTTCGTATCTGGTGTAAAATGAATGGTAATAGGGTGACTCCCCGTGACTCGACTGAAGGTCGAGAAAAGGAGGTGTTTGCAATGGAGGTGTTTAGGAGTTCAACGAGACGAAAACTTGGATGTACTCTCAAAGAGTCATTATATTTGGTACATCACCTTGACAACCAAACTCCGACACCCAGATCAGTATAATTAAAATGTTCACCATGGTCTAACAAGACGTTTTACCCATATGGATAAATAAAATGTTCGATACGTGTGGACAAGGGTAAAGGGGGATAGGAGTGATCATGCACACTAATGACCTAAAAGATTAACAAAGGTTAGACTATATTTTATCATCGTACAAAAGTAAATTATGATCGGCCAAACTCGTAACGAACTTCCATTAGTCGGGACCCTAAAGAAACCTTCCTTACTACGATTTCGACTTTGAGGTCATGAAACCGGTGGAATACGTTTCTCAACTGAGTAACCTTTTCTGAGACTGCGACCCTCCCTAACCTCCGTCCTCCTCTTCCCCTGCTGGCTCCTACTCTGCCGACCTACCGTAGTACCTGAGCTACCTGTACTCAGACTCACTTGAGACCCTCAACCACTACCTGTCCCTCCGGACCACACGACGTTAAGTACCCCAGCGGTTCTCAGCCTGTGCTGACTCGCTGACTTGACTTGACTTGAATATTTAAATAGTCACAAGAAGACCCTTAATGGTCGATTCTTAGAAATGGTTACCTAAAAAGAGAAAAACAGACAAACATCCTGAAAGAGTTATACTTAACGAGTAACAACTGTTTGTAGAAACACAGTGGGTCTACAAATAGGGTATAAACCTTAAAAAATTATTGAAAATAGATCAGTTTAAATAGTCAAGAAAAGGATACCGAATGTGAAAAAGCCAGAACGGATTTTTTGACTCTAGTCTTTCTGTAAGAGATCATAAAAGAAAGTATTCGAAATATTGAAGTAAAAGTGTGTCCAGAAGTTAGGAAAATCTTAAACGAAAAATTATAGTACCACATCTCTAGGTTTAGATAAAAGAGGTATGACACTCAATGAAAAAATTTTCAATAACTTAAAAAATCTCGTCAAAATTCAAGTGACGTTTTCATGTCCCTCAAGGGTATATGGGGTAAGGGTATGCACGGGTTGAAAGGGGTAATAGTTGCAGTCGGTGGTCTCACCGTGTAAACAATGTTGATTATTTGTATGTATTTGGATGTGACTATATAGTAGTGAGTTTCAGGTATCAAATGTAATCACGAGTGAGAACCAAAACATATAAGATACCCAAAACTGTTTACATATTATTATATATATTATTATTATTACATATTATTACGTTATGTAACATCATAACATAACTAATTAAAGTGACGGAATTTTCAGGAGACACGAGACGGACAAGTAGGGAAGGAAAGGGGTAAGGGACCGTTGATAATTTGAAAACAACATTAAAAATAATCAAAATCCTACATAAAACAACTAGAAAGTCTAAAACAAACATCTGTTAGTACAATAGACGTTTGTTTCTGTCAAAATAAAGAAGGAAAGTTTAGACATAGAAAGTAAAGAAATAAACAATGTAATCGATCCTATAGGTCATACTACAACTTTTCATTACCACTCCCCTCTGTAGGAACGGAACAAGAACTGGAAACGTCGTTTCAGAGTTCAAAGAATGGTTATTTATACTATAATCCATACAATAAACATACGAGAAATAATGTAATTCCTGGAAATAGAGATAAGTATAAAACGACTCTCAAAAATAGTACTTACCCACAATCTAAAACAAGTTACAAAAAGGACACATATAACTACACTAGTACACTAAAAAGAAAACGGACAACTACACTACCTAATATAATGAACTAAAAAGTTCACAACTTGGTCGGAACATACTGACCCTATTTAGGGTGAACCAATACCACAGATAAGAAAAGTGTATGACAACGTGAACTAAAGGGATTATAAAGTAACTCCTTAAAACGTAGAAACATGTACTCTCTATATCCAAACGTCCAAAGGAAGAAGACGTTACAGACAGGTGAAAACCATAATCCCACCACGACCGGAGTCTCTTACTCCATCCTTCATCTTTTAACCATATTAAAGAAGGAATTTACAAACACCTTAAGTAGTCACTTGGACAGAGTCAGAACACGAAAGACAAGACCTTCCTAAAATAATAACTAAGTTAAAGAATTTTAAAAAAAAAGATAAAAGATATAAAAAGATAAAGAATAAAACACTCAAAACCGTTTAACATAGAAAGTTCCTTATCCAGGTAAAGTAGATCCAGTAGTTTTAACACTTGTAAGTATTTTGTGGAAATAATAAGAAAATCACCGGTACCCTAGACATCACTACAGGGAAGAAAGTAAAGATTATAATCATTAAACACAGAAGGGACCAAAAACAAGTCAATCGGACAGATTTCCGAATAGTTAGAATGACTAGAAAAGTTCTCGGTCGAAAAACCAAAACAACTAAAAGAGACTAAAAAAAAAGTTAAAGTAACTAAAGACGAGATTAAAAAAATAAAAAAGGAGGAATAAAATATATAAAAATAAAAGAAAGAAATCAAAGGATTTCACCTTCGAATCTAATAACTAAATTTCAAAAAGACGAAAAGATGTCTCTTCCGTTACCGTGGGGTGAGGTCATGAGAATGGACCTTTTAAGGTGTCTACCTCCTCGGACCATCCGAGACCAGGTACCCCAGCGATTCTCAGCCTGTACTGACTCACTGAAGTGGAAGTGAAAAGTGAGAGCACGTGACCTTTTCCTTTACCGTTGGGTGAGGACACAAGAACGGACCTCTTAGGGTCCCCGCCCCCTCGGACCACCCGACTGCAGATAGCGCAACGTGTCTCGATCTGTGCTGACTTCACTGAATCGTCGTCGTCGACGAAAAGATTATACATGTAAGTCACTATGTTTAAAGAGAAGTCACGACGAAAGTAACGTAACATGTCTAAAATTCAACATAATAGTAAAAGTAAATCAAGTGTTATAAAATTTTAAAGAAGACTTTAAAGAAGAAACTGGGTACACAGGTAATTTTTACACACCAAATTAGAGGTTCATAAACCCCCAAAGTGTCAATAGAAAGACAATGACTACAGATCAATTAAGATAACACCAAACTCTCGTCTATGACATGTTAAAAATAGGAAAATTTTAAACGGTTTCACACAGAATACTGGGTTTTACACTAGATAGAACAACTTACAAGGTACACTCGAACTCTTGTTATACATTAGACGACAATAACTCATTTCCTCAGATATCTACAGTTAATCTAGGTCAACTGACTACCGTGACAAATCGACTTGATACAGGAATGACTAAAAGACAGACGATGTAGACAGGTAAAGCCTGTCTCCCCCTAGTTATAGATGTTGACACTGGCACTTAAATAGATAAAGACATTATAAACGTCAAGATAGTCAAAAATCGAGTGTATAAAACTGTGTGATAGTAATCCACGTTTGTATAATTCCTAATAATGTAGAAGCACCTCATGACTGGGGAAATGGTAATATATTACGGGGAGAAATAAGGACTATTGAAAGGAACGAAACTTCAAGTGAGGTGAACTTTAATTATATCGATAAGGACAAAAGAAAACTAATCACAATCGTGACACATAGACAGAATAGTAAGACGAAAAATTAGATATTCAGAAATATTCAGAAATTCTATATTCACCCAAAGAATGTATGTTACATGTTACCAGAACCAAAAATTTATCAAAAATTAAAATAAAATTAACTTTATGTTGACTGTATAATCAAAGTCTACATGTTTCATTACTATACTGTAACCATATATACCGTTTTTTTAGTGGTGTACTCGGATCAATTGTAGTCAGTGGTAGGTGTCAATATTTTAAAAAAGAACACTACTCTTTAAAATTCTAAATGAGAGAATTGTTGTAAACTTATACGTTGTGTCATGATAATTGACCTCAGTATTCTCAGAACTAAAACTAGGTGACTGTTAGAAAATTAAGTATATAAGTCTGGTGATTACCAAGTACACTGATAACTATATCCGTCTAATTATAAACGGTATAAACAACGAAACAAAAAACAAGGATAAACAGAAGGTGTGAAAAAGATATAAAGACCAAAATTGACTCTTAAAACATATTAAGATAGAAAAGAAAGAATCGTATAGTCAATGTGAAGAAAAAAAAAAAGAAAATTTTTACCAACAAGACCTTAAAAGTCGTCTACAAATGTTGATTAGGTTCAAATGAAAGTTTATAGTGATATGACGAAGTTTCTATAATGTTCATGGGACATTATTGTTTTATGAGGATTAAGGAAGGAAGAAAGGGAATATAGTAACGAAGGTTAGTAAAGTGAATGTGTATTTGTACATATTCTTGTATATCTGTATTTGTATCTTAATTTATGTAGTAACGATAATAAAACTTATTAATAGATAATCTAGTTAATTCTTTTTATTTTTTTTAAAATGGAAGTAAATAAGGAAGAAATTACGAGAAGGAAAGAAATATTTCTAGACTCAAGGACTGGATACAATAAAAAGAAGAGAGATTTCTTAAAATTTGAAAGAACGTTCTACCCCGATAACCACTGTTTAAGGGGACCAAAAAAACAAAAACAAAAAAAAAAAAACAGACTTCTTCTTAGAAAAAGTGAAAACTTCTTATTAAAGTGTCCCATAACTCAAGACTTAACCACCGAAAAAAGAGTTGTGTAACTTATAAAGTGGGGTGAGAATAAACGTACCAAAGACTCTTCACCCTGTATTAACAATAGAGACAAGGAGACATCCATTCCACAAAAAAGGAAGACCAAAGAAAGTTATGAAAAAATAGAAATTAAAAGATATCAAACTTTACTATACGAATCTATATCAAAAAAAAAAAAAAAAAAACGTAAATAACAAGAACCATAAGACTCGAAGGACCTAGAGACCAAAACACAGACTATGATTAAACTCCTTTAAGAGTCAGTAATTACAGAGTTTATAAAAAAGACAGGAAAGAAAAGGACCATAAGGATAATGCGTATACAATACGGAAGACATCAAAAGAGTATCATAAACATAACCCAATCGGTCTTTCAAACAAACGGTAAGGTCGAGTGGAACGTCTATTCCGACTCAATTGAAAAACCGGTCGGATTATATAAGACGAGACAAAAAAGTCAGAAACAAGAGAGAGAGAAAAAAAAAAAAAAAGTTAAAATAATGAAAAACAACGATATAGGAGTTCGAGTGTCTAAGGAGTCGACACAGGTCAGATGATCATTCAGGTAGTTTCCGTAAACAGTAAAGACAATGTTTTAAAAACTACAGACGGTAAAGAAGAACCAAAAGGAATCCTAAAGGTAGAGACGAATGTAATAGACAGACAAAGACGTACGACAGGTGAATTAGGTAATCTCGGGAATCGTATAATTAGTAACAACAAAGTTTAAGGGTTAGACTATTAAGGTTGTAGGGACGACACAGGGAAAGACTACGTAAGAGATAGAGAAGTTTTCACAAAAAAAACAAACAACAAACGGAAAATTATAAAATAACGTTCCACGTGTACTACACGACCCATTTTCCTTGACTTCACTCATCCGAAAATCGTTGTGCATCTGTGTGGAACGTCTCTTCCGTCTCCGTTGGGTGAGGTCATGAGAACGGACCTTTTAGGGTACCTGTCTCTTCGGACTATCCGACGTCAGGTATCCTAGCGATTCTCAGCCTGTGCTGACTCGCTGAAGTGAAAGTGAAAAGTGAAAGGACGTAACCTCTTCCTTTACCGTTGGGTGAGGTCACAAGAACGGACCTCTTAGGGTCCCTACCCCCTCGGACCACCCGGGGGCAGATACCCCAGCGTGTCTCAGTCTGTGCTGACTTCACTGAATCGTCGTCATCGTGGTCGTCTGTGTGGAACACAAAAAAAATTTTTAACCTCCTATTAACGAAATGTTATAACACCATCTGAGACGGTATGTAGTTACATTTAATCTGTATTAATATATATATAGGGAAGGGAGAACCGAGAGGGGAGTGGTATTCTATTTGGAACGAAATAAGACCGAGATGAAATAACGTAAAGTGTCTGTGACGTAAAACATATTCAACTCCCAAACACCGTTGTGACGTAACAGTCTACTACCAATAGTAAAAAATCTTCATGAAAATTTAATTTCCGTTCAGAAAAAATCTGTATTACGATAACGTGTGAATTATCTGATATCATATTACATTTGTATTGAAAATATACGGGACTCTTTGGTTATTAAAGTACACTAATCTAAATAACGTTAGAGATGAAATAACGTCACCAGACCATGACTTGGTTATGATAGAAACTTCCTACGAACATAATTCCACAGTCCCTCTCCCTCACAAGATGCCAGAGGATTAATCCAGAGTGAGAAAACCACTGAACATGGGGACCTGACACCTAAAGTGTCCACGAAGAGTCGAAGGGGGTGACGAATCCACCCTGACCTACCGACCTCCCCCGACCTCAACATATAAAAGGAAGGGGGTCTATCCGAGACCATTTTATAGAAGACTCTCGTTCCTGAACAATTCTTCTTGTCTTACGAGACCCCATAAATTTTTATCAAGGAAAAGAGGAGGGGAACGGTCTTCGTACTTCTCTAAAAAGAGACTATAAGTGAAATGCGTGAATGATCTCGAGGACATCCACTTAGGGTATTTTCAATAGGGGGGAGAGGTGGTTACTGATCCATAGAGACCTCAATTGAGAGTCTGAACAGATATAACCCGGAGTTCGTTAAGTAGGCAATATCAAGTCCGAAAGGATGAACTGTCCACGTCCAAAGACGGGACCCTCCAACACTAAGAGGTGTAGGAGGCAGATGGAGAGGTTAAACTCCCGTCGTCAAAAGGGACACTGGCGTGAAGAGAGTACCTAGATATTTCTTAAGTACTAAAAAGACAAATTAGTCGTAAAATAAACAATCCTACCTCGACGACGACGACGATTCAACGAAGTCAGCACATGCTGAGACACACTGGGGTATCTGCCCCCGGGTGGTCCGAGGGGGCAGGGACCCTAAGAGGTCCGTTCTTGCGACCTCATCCTACGGTTACGGAAGAGGTTACGTACTTTCACCTTTCACTTTCACTTTAACGAGTCAACACAGGCTGAGGATCGCTGGGGTACCTGACGTCGGATGGTCCGGGAGGCAGGTACCCTAAAAGGTCCGTTCTCATGACCTCACCCAACGGTAATAGAAGAGGTCACTGAAGATTTGAGGAATGTACACCCGGATCTTCGACTTTCAGGCATGACATTCGATGAAAATTGTGGTGAATTGGGTAGAAAAGAGGTGAAACACTACGGTGAAACAGTATTTCTCACTGGTACTTTAAATAACAGGTTTGTTCCCACTTTTTTAAACAATAACTATTAATACAACACTGTCGACGGTTTTGACCTTGAAAGGGTCCGTTTACGCCGTATACAAGTTGAATTATTATATGGTCGAAGGGTTTATGACTGTAATAATAACTCGTCAGATGAGACCAAGGAGAAGGGGTTTCGTAACATTATATAAAATTATAGGAGTAAGGAACAAGAAGTAATAGTTGTGACACATTAGAGAAACATGTAGAAATAAAGAAGTATTTACCGTATTTATGTGATTTTTGAGGAAACGAAGAGACAGTAAAATAGAAGGACTACACTATTTTGGGATCGGTGAGTACGGACACGTCAAGTCACGAGGACCTGTTTTAGTACATTACTGTGGTTAAAAGAGGATAAAATTAGACGGAGGATCGGAGTCCAGACGGGACGATGTGACGACATATATAGACCATTTGGTAAAGGAAAGGTGACTGTTGTTGTTACTAAAGTTTAGAGGTGAGAGAGGTTTAGAGAAGAAAGTGAGAATAACATAATCGAACGGAGAATGAGCTATCCTTTTGCCTTCAGTAGTCTAAATTTCAGGAAGCGAAAGGGAAGACATAGGTGGGACAGGAGGAAGTAAGAACAACATTGTCTCCTTGGAATGAAGAGAAAGTAGAGACGAGAGTAGGTAGAAGGATTGAGATTGTTAATGGGGTAAAGAGAGGAGGTCTAAGTTGAAAGCGGGGTCGGCTTAGTAAGGGTAATTAAAACATTCGTGTAAACTCAGAAAGGACAACTTTTTAGTTCTATGGAAGTGAATTGAGAAGGAGACAGAGGTCTATACCATAAAAGAGAAGAGGGGTAGTGTTAGTTCATTTGACTTACTTAACCGACATGGAGGTCAGAAGTGGAGGATAAGTAAGAGTAGGATCAGACTCCACAAACTCCCCTTGGAGTGTGATGATTGTGTCGAGATCGATTCCGGTAGTCACCAAAGACGTCACGTAGTGGTTGATCTGGACGTATCTGGAAGAACCGAGAGGAAGGAACCAAAGAGACAGCCGAGGGGGAACGGGAGAGGGGTGGAGGTGAAAGGATAAGTGACAGAGATGAAAGAAACCGACGACTAGGAGGAGATGACTGGAAATTCGAACTTTAATGAGTTTCGAGTCAGGATTCGGGAGAGGATAAGACTGAAATCGGGAGGAGGTGTCCACTGGAGTAAGTTGAGTATCGTAACGATAGATTCACCCCCACTAAGTGTACAAATATAAAGGTCAGAATCGGTGAAGAGACTCGAGTTCATACATAGGAGTTTGAAGACAGAGGATGAACATGATGGAGAACCAATTTTGTATGGAGTTTAGTGGAACCGTTGTTGATTAAATAGAAGGGAGATTGGACCAGGACGAGGTTCGCACGTTCAGTCTTTGCGTCCCACAGTGGGAACCGAGAAAGGAGACAGAGTTGGAAGTATAGGTTTACGACAGGTACAATAGAAGGTTTACAGAGAACTTGAGGATGGTGGTAGGGGTAATGATGGTATCTCATGATAGGAATGATGAAGTCTGATTTAATGTAGTAAAATTTGGACTTGATCCTTTTTTTTTTTTTTACCCCGAAGGGACCACCGAGTCTACCATTTCGCAGACGGACGTTACGCTCTCTGATCCAAGCTAGGGACCCAACCCTTCTAGGGGACCTCTTCCTTTGCCGTTGGGTGAGTCATGAGAACGGACCTTTTAATGTACCTGACTCCTCGGACCATCCGATGTCAGGTACCCCAACGTTTCTCAGCCTGTACTGACTCGCTGAAGTGAAAGTGAAAGTTATCTTTTAATAGGATTGACCAGAGGTATGTAGAAGAGAACGGAAAGAAGTTAAACAAAAGACATGATATTCGGTCTCACTGGAAAATTTTTGTGTTAGTAGAAGGAGGAATGTTGTTAAGTTGTCGAAAAGTAACAAAGGTCTTAGTTCTGACTTTAGGAATTCTCAGTTCAGGGACGGAAGGGTGGAGAGGTCCGAGTACGACACGGTAGAGGGACGAGCGAAAGACGTGAACCGATAAGAGTAGAACACTAAAGAGAACGTTTTCGGACCAGTTAATGAAACGGGAAGAAAGGAAAAAGGAGGAAAGGAAGTAGGCAAATAGAGTCGAGTGAGTAGGTAGAGTTACTTTTTAGAAGGGACAGGAGAAAGTACCACCGTTAAGGAGGAGAATACATAAGAGTATATAGTAGGGAGAGGGAAGTCTGTGAAGTCGTGAAGATTAAAACTATCATAAACAGACTCAAGAATTGATTGTAGACGAAGAGATTACTAGACATTCGATGTACTCCCTTCCGTAATATAGAGAACGAAAAATAAAAACAGACGAAGGAGTCGTGCATCGTGGTACGGACTATGCATTCTCCACACGTGACTGCTTGATCCATGAGACGGAGAAGGGAAATTAACACCCTACCGAGATGTAGGACCGACGTCATAGACGGAAAAGGGACCTACAGGAAGACTGAAATCTAAAACAAAAAGATCTACTAATGATTATCGGAACTATTATAATTATCAAACGTAAAAACTGGTGAAAGATAATCGATTCCTGAAATGTATATACTAAAGGTAACAGAAGGTCATTAATTCGTGATAATTAGTTCTAACGACCCTCTTTATCGTTATTGGAGTCTATACGTTTACTGTGATGAGAATAGCATCTTTCACTTCTCTTTGAAGTGAAAGTGTCCTATTATCAGATACCATCATTACCCCTACCATCATCCTCAAGTTCTCTGTAAACCTTCTATTGTACCTGTCGTCAACCTATACTTCCCACTCGTCTCCCTTCTCGGTTCCCACTGTGGAACGCAAAGACTGAACGTGAGAACCTCGTCCTGGTCCAATCTCCCTTCTATTTAATCAACAACGGTTCCACCTAAACTCCATACAAAATTGGCTTCTTAACTACGAAAACTTGACACCACAACCTCTTCTGAGGACTCTCAGGGAACCTGACGTCCCTCTAGGTTGGTTAGTTAGGATTCCCTTCAGACAAGACTTATAAGTAACTTTCATGACTACGACTTCGAGGTCATGAAACCGGTGGACTACGTTTCTCGACTGAGTAATCTTTTCTGAGACTACGACCCTTTCTAACTTCCGTCCTCCTCTTCCCCCGTTGTCTCCTACTCTGCCAACCTACCGTAGTGCCTGAACTACCTGTACTCAAACTTGTTCGAAGTCTCCAACCACTACCTGTCCCTTCTGACCGCACTACGTCAGGTACCCCAACATTTCTCAGCCTGTGCTGATTCACTGACCTGACTGACTTCGGATAAGAACTCCTTTGATGACAGTATGTGTACCCAATTTATTGGACAAGTCTAGGGTGTCATCACCCGGTCCCAAACGGGAGTCGGTGTAGACGAGATTACGGAAACGAGAAAAGCGATGTGGCGACTATCCAAGAAGGGTTATCACAGTACACTTCATTCCTAAAGAGAGATCGGTTCGACCCAGAACACCTTGGTGGGTATGACCTAGTCGGGTGTTATTGATCTGTGGGGTGAGGTTGTGTATGTGTATTCGTGAACCATTTACATCAAGACGAAGAATAAAAGAATTTCCCGTAAATCTAAGGGAAGACGTCGAAACAACCACATTCACATCTAAAGGGTGTAACTCTAACAGAACCTTAACGTGTGAACTAGAGGGGCTCTGGGGAAAATGACAACCAATGTCTCCTTAAAAGGTCCATGAAAATTGGAATTTAGAAATTTGAAGAACTCTCCCAAGACCCACTGATATAACCCTTTCGGTTTCCCTTGATTTTAAATTAATCATGGATGATACACGGTCCATGAATTGTACCAGTGTAGAAACTTAGGAACTACCCTTATTGATAAGTGTATCTATTCCTTTATTTTCAGTCTCACTAGACCAGACCTAAGACTACGTCCCTATAGACTTTGATTTCGGACATGGAGACTTTTCTAGGGTCACCCCCTATTCTGAGTCTAGGAACCGGGTCTTGACTTTGTTTCTTCTTACAAACGGTTCGGTACCTTCGGTGGAATCCGTTTATGCTACCAAATAGATGTCGAAGTCAACGGTCTACCATCAACTCTAATAACTCTAACTTGTCTTCCCCAATAAAGGAAGTTAAGTCTCCTACGAGGGTTTCTACAAACAAAAAGTCTTTTATAGTCGAAATAGGTTGTTTGAAACCCGGATAGTCTTAAATAAGAATAGGGAAAAGGGTGAAAGGTTTGTAGAGGAGTAAACAGGACCTGATCTCTTCTGGGTGAAACAATCGGTGGTTGATTTTCTTTCAGTGAATTTTTCCTAAGTTGTGAACAAAACCAGACACAGAAGAAAAGACTCACGAACTCTGTTCTTTTACTTTCGGATAAGATTACCCACCGACACAGACTATCATCATAATATCCACCAAGAACGAAGGCAAGATACGAAAAACATCAAAGATGTAAAAGACTTTACCACTATATAACGAAATTTACTTCTCCACAGATTAAAATTTCCCTGAAGTAATGTTGTAAGTTACCCATTTCAAAGGAATTTTTTTTTTTTTCATTCGATTTTATTTAGAAGGGGCCATTTCAATTTCAAATTTCAATGAACCCTCTCTAAACATTCATTCCATCCGACGAACTGAGGGACATTCTTCTCTCTCTTTAACCCTCTGGACGTTGACCAGGAGTCGGTTAATCTACTCCATCGGTCCATTCCATCTGGGTTTAAATCGGTCCACTTGTTCCAAATTATAGGTCTTATAACCCGTTGGATAGTAATTCCTTTTTACCAACCCACAAAACAGTAATTGTCCGTAAAAGTTTATAATCCTTGAAAAATACGATAGAGTAATCGTGCTGAAAAATTCCGAAGGTTTTGAAAGGTAGTTAATGTTAGGACTTAGTGGATGGTATTGGTAAAACTTTGGATATAGTACTCATGGAAATGGGAGTAGGATAAATACCGGAGTTAAAGAAAAGTCTGAGCGTACGTGTTATGAAGAAAGGATTAAAACCGAGGGGAGAGTTGAGACTGGACCTAAGAGAGAGGACTATGTAACAGAGTAGGAAAGACGGACTGTCTACATTAACAGTCCTCTGGTTGGACATATGATAGTTCCAGGACCTATGTTCAGTGTTCGAAAGATTTTTCACCCACCTGGTACCGTCACCTTGTAGGTCCTCTTATGATAAGTCTTCAGGGACATCAACCGTAGAACCTGTAAACAGAAGGTTTTCGTCTTGGGATCAGTTTCTTTAGTCTTGATCACCAGTCCTAGTCCCCAAGTCAAGGGTGTACTGTCAGTGTCTATTCAGTCTATTGACCTTGTCCTTGGACCTTACGGTAGGTGCCGTCCTTTCACCAAGGTGCTCGTACTGAACCTCTCCTCAACCGTCCTCTCCAATCTAAAGCCGTAACCCTATTCTTCCCTGAAGACGGACCACCCCAACCTCGACTATATTTTACATTCTTTTATTGAGTCCTCGGGTCACCAGTTACGTCCCGTGGTACTGGTTCCTATGGATAGTCCTTGACTCTACTCCTTTCACCAACGAATTCGTCAACAGGAGTTCAGGAATAACTAGATCCCTCACCCACCAGACTCAGACTTCCTTTCACGTTGTCATGTAGATTTATGTTTAACAACTCGGTCTCTCCCATTCCCTGTAACTGTCAATCCCTGGTCCAATCTCTTACTCTCTTATATGTAGGATAACGTAGGAGAGTATGTATAAAGAAGAGATCTCTAAACACCCTTCATCGTCCAAGAGACATATATCGATCCACAAAGGGATTGTGGAATCGGACTAACATAATTGTATCCTCTTTCTGTGAGACTTCTCCCCTTCGTTCTTATGTCCGTATGGAACCTCTATGACACCCGAGTCCCAGTCTAGAGAAATTATTTCACTTGTGACGTCATTTCACTCAGTGTACTTATAAAACCAAACCATGTATTTCCGACATATAACAGTGAGACGAATAAATTGAATATACGTCTCATGTAGCACACTTTACGACTCGACCTACTCCGTGTTCGACCTTAGTTCTAACGGCCCTCTTTATAGTTATTGGAGTCTATACGTCTTTCGCTTCTCCTTGATTTCTCGGAGAACTCCTTCGACTTTCTCTCACTTTGTCGACGGAATTTTGAGTTGTAAGTTTTTTAATTCTAGTACCGGAGGTCAGGGTAGTGAAGTACCGTTTATCTACCCCCTTGTTACCTTTGTCACTGTCCGAAATAAAAGAACCCGAGGTTTTAGTGTCTACCATTGACGTCGGTACTTTAATTTTCTGTAAACGAGGAACCTTCTTTTTGATATTGTTTGGATCTGTCGTATAATTTTTCGTCTCTGTAATGAAACGGTTGTTTCCAGACAGATCGGTTTCGAGACAAAAAAGGTCATCAGTACATGTCAACACTCTCGCCCTGTTATTTTTACCGACTTATGAATTCTTGACTACGAAAGCTTAACATCACAACCTTTTCTGAGAACTCTCAGGGAACCTGTCGTTCCTCTGGTTTAGTCAGTTAAGATTTCCTTTAGTTGGGACTTATAAGTAACCTTCCAGACTACGACTTCGACTTCGAGGTTATGAACCGGTGGACTACGTTTCTCGGTTGAGTGACCTTTTCTGAGGTTACGATCCTTTCTGACTTTCGTCCTCTTCCCATACTGTCTCCCGCTCTACCAACCTACCGTAGTGCCTGAATTACCGGTACTTAAACTCGTTTGAGACCCTCTACCACTTCCTGTTCTTGGGAACCGCATGACATCAGGTACCCCAGAGTTTCTTAGCCTGTAATGACTCACTGACTCGTTGTTTATTTTTAATATAAATGTCACTTTTTACGAGTTGTAGTGACTAATAATCTTTTTACGTTTAGTTTTGATGTCACTCCATGGTGGAGTGTGGTCAATCTTACCGGTAGTAGTTTTTTACATGCTTATTATTTACGACCTCTCCCACACCTCTTTTCTCTTGGGATGACGTAACAAACCCTTACATTTAACCCCGTCCGTCATACCTCTTGTCATACTTCAAAGGAATTTTTTGATTTTTATCTCTTTGGCATTTTAGGTCGTTAGAATGAAGACCCTTATATGAGTCTTTTCTGTTTTTGAGAATGAAGGTTTTCTATGGTGTGGGGTAACAAGTATCCTCGTAATAAATGTTTTCGGTTCCGTACCTTCGTTGGATTTCACTTCTCCTTGATTTCTCGGAGAACTCCTTCGAGGTAAGGTAGTTCCCTACTTACCTATTTCTTCTACTTTGTGTGTGCGTGTGGGACCTTACATGAGTCAGTATTTTTCTTACTTCATTACGGTAAACGTCGTTGTACCTGCCTGGATCTCCAGTAGCATGATTCACTTCGCTCAGTCTGTTTCTTTCTGTTTATAGTACACTATAATGAAGATACACCTTAGATTTTTTTATTATGTTTACTCGAATAAATGTTTTGTCTTTATATGAGTTTCTGAATCTTTTGTTTGAACTCCAATGGTTTCACCTCCCCTCCCTCCCTATTCAATCCTTGAACCCCAATTGTATATGTCTTATGATATTATTTTATCCATTGGTTGTCACTGGATGATATATCGTGTACTATGTGTTATAGTACATTATTAGATATTCCCTTTTCTTAGACTTCTTGTCTACACATATATTGACTTAGTGAAACGACATGTGGACGTTGATTGTATTGTAGCATTTAGTTTATATGAAGTTATTTTTTAATTTAATTTTTTAAATTTCCAATTTTACATTTCTTCTTTTTCAATGTAAATGTCATATGATATTAGATAATTCACACGTTGTCGTAGTATATTTTTGGGTGTTAGATAAGTATAAATCATTATTATGAAATAACGATTTTTTAAGATTGGTACACGTGTGACGATATAAATCTTACCTATTGGTTGTTCCTGAATGACATATCGTGTACTTTAAGACGAGTTACAACATACCGTCGGACCTACCCTCCCCTTAAACCGTCTCTTACCTATGTAATATATATACCGACTTAAGGAAGTGACAAGTGGACTTTGATAATGTTGTAAAAATTAGCCGATATGGGGTTATGTTTTATTTTTCAGAATTTTTTGCAATTGGTAGTAGACTCAGAAATCGTTCAGTATTAGAAAGACGTTATCATTGTAGTTTCTAGTTACTAGTGTCTAGTGATGTTGTTTATGCTATTATTACTTTTAAAACTTTATAAAGTTCTTAATGGTTTGACACTATATCTCTGTACTTCACTCGTATACAACGATATTTTTACCACGACTATCTGACCGAACTGGGTCCCAACGGCGTTTTGGAGTTAAACATTTTATATGTTACGGACGATTCATATCATTACGTTTCACGCCACTTTACTCCATACTGATATGAACACATGATATCCTGTTAGTCTTTTACGTTTCTTCGTTTTTAATACTTTATTTATTATAAGTGTTAAGTTGATGGGGGTTCTATCAATAATGATAAACTACAAATAGAAAAGGCTGATATATATATGTGTGTGTTTGTATGTACTTTAGGATTTTTTTTATGGTCTTAATGTGTTGTGACAGAAAAAGTGAGTTGTTGTGCAGCACTTGCAGAAAGAAAAGATGAGTCATATATTGAGTTATGTCAGGAGATACCGACGTCTTCCGGGGTATCATACCTATCGTGTGTCAAATGGATTGTTTGAAGTCTCACAACTTGTAAAATAACAAATGTCAAACCCCAATAACGTTAATAGAGAATGTCGATTTAAAGTGTAGAAATTAAAAGACTTTAATTACGGGTAATAACAATAACATTGACGGGTCCTTCCCTGAAACTTCGTGAAGTCATTCTAAACTCTCTCGTGGGTTTCTTTTATTGGGATCAGTAATTTAGCTCGGAAAGGTCAAAGGGTACATATAAAAGAGGTCGACTTTCAGTACCTTACTTTCTATATCAACGAAACAGAGAATACCTTCTCGAAAGTTCTGTCTAAAAATTTTTAATTTGTTTCTAAAATGGAAATACCGAGATATCTCAAGTAATATCTTTTCACATGTTTCTATCTTTTCATTTCCCCTTTTTTTAGGGGATGACGGAGTTATTAAGACCTAACAAAGGAAGATCTCAAAGGGAACAAATATGAAACTTTAAATATGTATCAACATAAGTATTAAACACATATTACAATAGAATAAAAAGAACAAACAGGATCTTCGGAAGTGTAAAAAGACCCCAAAATAGTCAAGTAGTCTTTGTAGTAAACTTGTAGTCACAACCGACATAAGGGGACACATCGAAAACTGTCACCCGGGGGGAAGATTCGACATTTCTAAATCCTGGTTTAGACAGAAGGAAGGAATGTTTCTGACAGTGGAGGGTCAAGGAGGGTCAATAATCTTAGGGAAAGACGAGATCGTAGAGAAGGTTGTCTAATAAAAAGTAACATAATTGAAATAAAAAAAATGGGAAAGTCGAAATAAAAAAGAAAGGGTCCCGTACAGGAGGTGGAGGGTCTGGTCTCTTCGTACACTCTTCGACTCCCTCCTCGTCTCCCCTCCACCGGTACTCGCAGTGTCCGCCGGGGAGACTGCAACGAGACCTATGTGTCGGAAGTTAGGTGTCTCCAGTTCAAGGTTCTCGACTACCTACAAACGAGGGGTACTTTTTGTCTACTTAAGACGTACGACGGACCCACCAAAGTGTATGACCCTCACTTGTGTCGTCCGGTTCCAACCCTCGTCCCGACCTGGTCCCGTGCACCCGTTGGACTCGTCCGATTATTGGACCGGGGGGAGGTTTGTATAAGAGATTTATAGACCGGTTGTAAGTAGGTCCCCTCTCCGACCCACGACACATCGCCCTCTCCTGTCCCTTCTTACGACCAAGTCGTGGGTGGGTGAGCGTCGAACCGAGAGTCGGCACTTGTGTGGAATGGGTCGTCGATTCTCCGGACCTTCCGTCGGCTCTGTGGTGGAGAACGGTGAAATCTCGTGGACCCTCAAAACGGGGGTAGTACTCCGTTACCACTTCCCGGACCCTCTCGGTCTGTCGGAGGGATGATCCCCACACTGAGACCGTTTAAGGAATTGGAAAGAATTCCCCAGAAGAGTAGACACTTCACCCCTTATTATTGTTATGGAAGGAGTCACCCGACCTTCCCAAATTTACTTAATAATGTATATTTCGTCAATCTCTTCAAGGACCGTGTTTCGATAGCGACAAACAATATTAGTGTCTCATAATAAATATTATTATTTTAGTAATAATAGTAGTAAGAATAAAGTACGAACAAGAGTTATTAAGAGCATTTCTGGTAAAAGAGATAGAGTAAAGTAAAGGTCACTGTAAAATCACGAAGAATGTTTGACCATAGGACCGTGGTCGGGTCGACCGACCGTGGATTTAGGTTGAACCGAACCCTCGGATCTCAAGTTACCTGTCCGACGTCACCTTGACCACACACACACTCACACACACACACACTCACACACACACACACACACACACTCAGAAAAAGTTGGTGTCACATAGGGAACGAACTTTTTCTCAGAGTAGAAGGTACACTCCTAACCCTTTACGACTCTTTCCAATTCTACCTAAATTGGAAAGACCAGTAGTTGATCCACATCTATTAGGAGTCATTCTTTTATATATACAGGAAATCTTTTAGGTCCTTCTCTTCTTAAGGGGAAATTTTGTCCACTTAATACAGAGTTCCCTAGGACTCTCTTTCACACCCCATCACCCCCTCATACTACATACCCGAGACCTCGGCACGTCTGGACCTAGTCTAAAGACAGAATCAGTGACTTACTGGGACTTGTCTCATTGATGGAAAAGACATGGAGTCGCAGGAACAGACACTTTACCCATATAGTACGACTACTTCCTTCTATAAGAGATATATGACGGATCGTCCCACGGACCTTGTCAAATAACAATGAATTAACGATTTAACACAGACTGGGAAACACTGGGGTACTTAATATCGGGTGTTCTGAGGAGACAGATGTCCTAAAGGGTCCGTTCTTATGACCTCACAACGGTAAAGGAAGAGGTCTAGAAGGGTAGGGTCTCCAGTTTGGGTACAGAGGACGTGACCGTCCGTCCAAGAAATGGTAGACTCGGTGGTCCCTTCGGTGGATCTTGTCAGTCCACGGGGTATTGACACTGAAGACTCAAGAATTTCCCTGTGGGTCCTTTACTTGGGACTTTCGCGGGAGTCACAAGTGTCGGATCGTCCACCCACTACGTGTACACGCTTATTGAATCTTATAACAGTAGACGTCTTACATAGTTATTTTAGGTCCCGTAGGGTCTTACGTCAGTACCGTTATCATAGATAATAAATGGGTCAGGGGTCAGGTAGGACGTACAAGAACGATTGACGAATAGGTAATAAAGTGTATTAGTAGGGTTATTAGAACATTTCATACTTAATAGGGGTAAAATGTTTAAGTCTTTGACCCTGACCCTTCGTCCTCGAACCCGAGTACAGGGGGAACTGGGATTTGGATATCAGGGATATTGGTGACCTGGATTGAGTGAAGGGAGTAGAAAGTGAATCCCTCTACCACAGTCAAAGTTAAACTACGATCTTTTAGTGAGACTATTTATCCAAATTTGGGTATCTTGGTATATCAACCCCTTGTAATATGATCCATCAGATTACAGATCCTTTATTTAGTCGAAAAATTCAAAATATAGCGTTATGGTAACTTTACAAATTATTAATAACGGTCTCTTACCATATTACGTCATGATTTCTACTCATTAACTTTTTGGGTAGTTCCGTCTACTCCGTAGAAGAGTGACTTAACGAGAAGCTATGAAATGTATTAATAAAGTAAGTCTAAATACTAGTCGAGTCGTCGAGAGAGACGACGAACCGAGAGAACCGTCGATCCGGATAACACGACTCTTGCACGCCCTACCTGTCTTACAGAGGACTTGTGATTACCCCGAAAGTTACCGAACTGAAGTGAATCCTTTCCTGTTTCAATCCCTTTTAACAAAGGACACCGGGGAGGCACAGGGTCAGTGACACGACCCCAAATACACATAATTGGTACGACCGAGTAACGTTTAGACATGGTCTGGACTCTCCCCTGATACAAAAGGTCGAGTGTCTTCTTTGGCTCCGAACCCCTTTATCACAGTGAATTAGTCTAAACGGTCTAAGTATCACTTGAGTATGGTCCGTCAGACCGTCGTTCGGTCACTGGAAAGGTGATATGGTGGTCGGAAGTCCTTCTGGGACACACGGGTCTCTTCCGAACCAAAAACTTTCTCTTAAGATCATTGTAGTTTACGTCTTCTTTTTTTTTTGGGTGATTAGGGTCGGACTAAAACAAACGTCGAGACCGAGGAACTTGTAGACTCGACTAGGAGGTGAGAGTGGGGAGGAGGAGGAGCAAAGGACTGAGAGTGTTACAGTCGTGGAGGTCCGTCTGCCCCTAGGTCTGGTCAGAGGTAGTCCCGGTCGCAAAGGGTACCTAAGTCGGAGGGGTGGGACGAGCCTAGTAGGTTCTGACCCCCGAAATAGTCTCCGTGTTCGAATAGTCGGATGTAAAGGACTCTCGAGTGTCTCACCCTTAAGAACCGTTCGTGTCAAGTGACCACTTACACCTGTCTACCGACCGACCTACTCTGTCCTTGGAAACAAAGACCAGAGTGGGTATACAGTTTCACCGAGGTTTACTCCATTTTACCCCTTCCTCCTTCCTTACTTTCCTACCCCGATAGATTGTTCGTCCTTTTTTTATTATACTAAAAAAGATTACAACGTAAATCTTCCGAAATTTATCTTTTTCTCCTGCGAGACTAAGACGGGTTGGGATAGTATCCTGTTACCGAAAAGACCGTCTACTGACTCAAAAGAGGTATCACGGGGTCAGAGAAGGGACGTACACGAGTACTATTCAATGAAGTCAGTACAGACTGAGAAACGTTGGGACACCTCACATCGGACGGTCTGAGGAGACAGACACCCTAAGAGGTCCGTTCTTATGACGTCATCCAACGGTACGGGAGGAGGTCTCTTAGAAAGACTGGGTCCCTACCTCTGACGCAGAGAATGTATAGGACGTAACCGTCCGCCCAAGAAATGGTGATCGTAGTGGACCCTTTGGGACTACGAATCGCCAGGGGACGAATTCAGTCGTCTCGTGTCCTAGGTTCGATATGAGGGGAGGGGTGAGCGGGTGAAGTTCCTACTCCATTCCAAGGTGACTCCCAATAAAGTCTTCTCCTAAAATGTCTAAGAACTTGTAAAAGTTAAAGATCGTATAGCTTCGTACAGTTAGAAAGGAGGGGAAAATCGTCCTTTTACCGTCTTTACCACGTACTTGAATTTAGAATGACTTAGACCATGTACAGACACTGGAGTCCCTTTACAGTTTGAAATTTGAGATAGAATTGTGATTGTCAGAGAGAGTTTCTTCTCCTAAATACCATTGAGATTCACCAATAAATAGTTTGTGTAGGTAACACCAAGAGTCAACCCCCTCATGACTCGAAAGAGCTTTGTTTAGTTCATAGACTCCTCCTACGGAAAGCAGAAGCACAAGGCTTTCCACCTCCTAACACCTCTTATGTGACTAGTTTAGTACGTCTGTTCCCACGTTCTGTAGGGGGGAGGTGGTGACGACATCACTCCGTTACGTCCTTCCGTCGTTCTCCGGCCGATCATGATCGGACTCTTCTCTCTAAACTTCTCAAGTGATCGACAACCCACTGTCCTTCCTCAAGAAGGTCTATTGATAATTTTCGGCTTCTTAACTGACAACAGGAAGTTGTGTCACATGACATCCTATTTCTTTTAATTACCCTTCCTTCACCCCGACCCTTCTTGTTTCCCTCTCTGACTTTCTTCGTTTCCTTGGGACCTAACTCAGGACCGGTGTCTGACACAATCACACAGTCAAACAATCGTGAAACTGGAAGTGTCACTAAGAGACTGTCGGGGACCGAAAGAATCTGTGACAGGGAAGGAGAGAATAACGATTTGATCGAAGATGAACCACCAGAGTGAGATATACAGTGAGGGAGACCCTTTGGAAGGACTGTTGGAGACAAGTCAAGTCAACGAGTCAGTACAGACTGAGAACTGACGTCGTGCGGTCCGAAGGGACTGGTAGTGGTTGAGGACCTCGAATGAGTTTGAGTACAGGTAGCTCAGCCACTACGGTAGGCTGGTAGAGTAGGAGGCAGCAGGGGAAGAGAAGGGTGGAAGTTAGAAAGGGTCCTAGTCCCAGAAAAGGTTACTCAGTTAAGAAGCGTAGTACACCGGTTTCATAACCACGAAGTCGAAGTCGTAGTCAGGAAGGTTACGTATAAGTCCTGACTAAAGGAAATCCTAACTGACCAACCTAGAGGAACGTCAGGTTCCCTGAGAGTTCTCAGAAGAGGTTGTGGTGTCAAGTTTTCGTAGTCAAGAAGGCGTGAGTCGAAAGAAATGTCAGGTTGAGAGTGTAGGTTTGTACTGATGACCTTTTTGGTATCGAAACTAATCTACCTGGAAACAATCGTTTCATTACAAAGACGAAAAATTATACGACAGACCTAACCAGTTTCGAAAAGAAGGTTCCTCGTACGCAGAAAATTAAAGTAGCGACGTTAATGGTAGACGTCACTAAAACCTCGGGGGGTTTTATTTCAGACATTGACAAAGGTAACAAAGGGGTAGATAAACGGTACTTCACTACTCTGGTCTACGGTACTAGAATCAAAAGACTTACGACTCAAAATTCGGATGTAATCAGGATGTAATCAAATAGACGTGTCAGTAAATCCCCCTTTTTTTTACATTCTGTTCTTACTTTCGTATAAAAGTGACCATAAAACTCGGAGTTTTATCATTATATCAAGGAAGGTGAGTCCTCGAGGGAACACTCCTTTTCACTACACTCACAAACTGTAACAGTATCTAGGTCCTAAGTCTGAGTGGGGACGTCTGGATCTAGGACCTTCACAGATGGGATGAAGTCACTGGGTGGTAGTACACCATCGAGATCAAAAATTCCTTGGAGGTATGCCAAGAGGTCTCACTGATATGGTTAAATGTAAAGGTGGTTGTACCCTTACATTTTTCTTCCTCCCAAGAAAAAAGAGGTGTTGGAGAGGTCGTAAATAATAAACATCCAAAAACTGTTACCAGTAAGACTGACCATTGTTATGTGACATCAAAATTAAACATAAAGAAATTATTAATGACTACAACTTTCTAAGATGATATATAGTGTCCCTTGATATAAGTTATAGAATACTATTAGGTATTACTTTTTCTTATATTTATATATATACATATTAACTCAGTGAAACGATATGTCGTCTTTAATTTTTGTAACATTTAAGTTATTAAAAAATTTTTAATGATAATTTTTACATTATTTCTTAAGTGGTGACGAAAGGAATCTCTTTGAGTGTTAATTGGGTTTTCTAAAGACTTAACCTTTTTGGAGACTCCGAAGTCTGACGAGAGAGGGTAGGGGTAAAAGAGACTTACAGGTGATGTTACGAGAGGAGGAACGATAGACAGATATTTGAAGGAAAAATATTGTGGTTCTAACTCGTGGACGTCTTCCGTTGTTATTAAGATTTCCAGATAACTTTTAGAGATACTAATAATACCGGTAAAACTTCTTTTTTTTTTGTGTGTTTAAAAAAAAAGGGTTTTAAGACTTGAATCCCTTGTCTTCAGGAAGGTATCCTCGAACGTAAAGAGAGGGACACTGAAAGTCTACATTTACAAGGTGAACCAGAAGAGGTTTTAATATTTTGTGAAATCGTTGGACTTATCTACTAAATAATAGGGTTGACAATAAATATTTGATCACTCAAAACGTTGGGTCAACCTTTTACCCGTCTTCTAGATTTATATGCAAATAGGTTTCTTATGTATGTCTACCGGTTCTCCGTGTACTGTTCTACGAGTTATAGTGATTAAGAATCTCTTTACGTTTAGCTTTGATGTCACTCCATGGTGGAGTGTGGTCAGTCTTATCTTTCTTTCAAGTACAAACCCTTGCGTACATTCTTAATTTCTAAAATTTTAATTTTTTTTTTTTTTCTTTCACTATCAGTGAGTCAGCACAGACTGAGAAACGTTAGGGTACCTGATTGACATCGGGTGGTCCAAGGAGACAGGTACTCTAAAAGATCCGTTCTTATGACCTCACCCAACGTTAAAGGAGGAGGTCCCCTAGCTGTACTGGGTCTCTAGCTTGGACGTAGAGGACACAGAGAACGTAACGTCTACCTGAGAAATGATGACTCGGTGGTTCCTTCGGGAAAGTCAGGTCAGTCTTACCGACAGTAGATTTTTATTCCAACTGGTAATAAAATATAGATGTTTATTTCGTACGACCTCTCCCACACCTCTTTTCCCTTAGGAGAATGTGACAACCATCCTTACATTTGACCACTTTGGTGATACCTTTTGTCATACCTTCAAGGAGTCTTTTGATATTTATCTCAATGGTATACTAGGTCGTTAGGGTAAGGACCTGTATGTAGGTCTTTTTGATATTAAATTTTTCTGTACGGGGGGTTGTAAGTATATCGTCATGATAAACGTTATTGGTTCTGTATCTTTGTTGGATTTATAGGTAACTGTTTACTTACCTATTTCTACTACACCACGTACATATGTTACCTTTTGATGAGTCAGTATTTTTTCTTACGCTATTACGGTAAACGTCGTTGTACCGATCTGGATCTCTAATAATGTAATTCACTTCATTCGGTCTGTTATAATATATAATGAATATACACCTTAGATTTTGTCTGTGTTTACTTTAATAGACACTTTGTCTTTATCTGAATGTATAATCTCTTGTCTAAACACCGACGGGTACCCTTTCCCGTGTCATGACCTTTTTTAGTCAAAAGTAAGGTTAGGGTTTCTTCCCGTTTACGGAAACTGACACACCTAGTGTTGTTTGACACCTTTTAATAATTCCTCTACCCTGGTGATCTGGTGGAATGGACAGAGGACTCTTTACTCATCCGTCAAGTTCTTCGTTGTCAATCCTGGAATGTACCTTGTTGTTTGACCAAGTTTTAGCCCTTTCCTCATGCAGTTCCTACATATAACAGTAGGAAGAATAAATTAAATATATGTCTCTTGTAGTACGTTTTACGGTTCGACCTACTTGATATTCGACCTTAGTTCTAAAGACCCTCTTTATAGTTGTTGGAGTCGATACGTCCATAGTGAGATTACCATCTTTCGTTTCTCCTTGATTTCTCGGACAACCACTTCCACTTTCTCCTCTCACTTTTTCGACCGAATTTTGAGTTGTAAGTTTTTCGTTTCTAGTACCATAAGTCAGGGTAGTGAAGTACCGTTTATCTACCCCTTTGGTTTATCGCCGTCTAAAAGAAAAGAACCCGAGGTTTTAGTGACACCTATCACTGACGTCAGTACTTTAAGTTTCTGTACACAAGGAATCTTCTTTTTCGATACTGGTTGGATGTGTCGTATAATTTTTCACCTCTGTAGTGAAACGGTTGTTTCCAGGTAGATCAGTTTCGAGACCAAAAAGGACATCAGTACATGCCTACACTCTTTACCTGACATTTCGTCTAACTCGTGGTTTCTTGACTACGAAAGTTCAACACCACGACCTCTTCTGAGAACTCTTAGGGAACCTGTCGTTCCTTTAGTTTGGTCATCTAGGATTTCCTTTAGTCAGGACTTATAACTAACCTTCAAGTCTATGACTTCAACTTCGAAGTTGTGAACCATTGAACTACGCTTCTCGACTGAGTAACCTTTTCTGGGACTACGACCCTTTCTAAATCCCGTCCTTCTCTTCCTCCACTGTCTCCTACTCTACCAACCTATCGTAGTGGTTGAGTTACCTGTACTCAAACTCGTTTGAGACCCTCTACTACTTCCTGTCTCTTCGGACCGTACGACGTCAGGTACCCTAACGTTACTCAACCTATACTGAATCCCTGACTTGTTGTTGTTGTTGTACCCTTCCCTTCTTCCCCTCCCTACCTGACTATCAAACCCAAATCGTCTACGTTTCATGATATACGTCTTACCTATTTGTTGTTCTAGAATGAAAATCTTGTCCCTTGACATAAGTTATAAGAGACTATTTGTTATTATCTTTTATTATATATAGATACATATTGACTTAGTGGAACGACAAGTGTCTTTAATTGTGTAACATTTAGTTGATATAAAGTTATTTTAAAATTTTTCACTTGATCACTCAAAACATAACATGGACTAAAGTACTAATTTTAAAATTTTACTTTTAAGACACATATAGACCTACATACATGTAGATACATATATGTAATACCATACAAAGATCGAAACCTACCATCACTGTTTTAATTAAACGTTTTCTCAAGACAAATTTTCTTCAATTTATCATATATTTACTAGTCTTTATATTATTTTCGATTGTGTTTACTTAAAGTCCAAGTGCACTAGACCCATCAAAAGTCATAATTATAAAACATAATGTCGATCAGATTCAAATAACCAAATTAATTATATCTATACAGATATTTCAATAGTCGTATTATACAAATACCATTAAAAATCCATCGTTTGGATTTCAGTTTAAAACGAAATTTTAAACAGTCGTTCTTTATATTAAACCATACTATTATAAAGATATTCATTTAATTTACATTTACTCTACTCAAAATTGTATTTAAAAAATTCTTGTTAATACAAAATGTCATATAGATGAATTTTTACCAAAAGGGTTTAGAAAAACCATTGATCTTTGAAATCTTAGAACGATTTCATTCAATTTAATACCTTTAAATATATTATAGATCAAGTAAGGGTTAATTTTATTCAACGACTTTGTAATTAGTGACTTGTATTCAAAAGAAAATATCTCTTTGATTTCTATAAACTTTACTCATTATTCATACGAACTACGGTATGTTTCTTTAAAAGATACTGGTTCATGTACTAAGATCTGTAAGATTAATCATTTACGTTAAGGATGCTTCTAATTATCTTGAAGATTCACCCTTTCTTCTGTTCCCCGTTTGATTTTACCTATATCTTTTAACATTTTACAAACATCCCCCCCTTTGGGTCAGATCTTTCATTAAAATACACACTCCTGTACGATTTTAATGTTACTTAAATTAATTCATTAACTGAAAATTATAGTTTTCGTTCGACTACGTGTTAATATGAATCAAAAAAGAGAGAGAATTATCCCGTTTTAGAATAATCCAATAATCAGAACTGAAGGGACCACCGAGTCTGTCATTTCGCATATAGATGTTACGCCCTCTGGACCCAAGCTAGGGACCCAACCCTTCTAGGGGACCTCTTCTTTTACCGTTAGGTGAGGTCCTTATAACGGACCTTTTAGGGTACCTGTCTCCTCGGAACATCCGATGTCAGGTACCCCAGAGTTTCTCAGCTTGTACTGACTCGCCGAAGTGAAGTGAAGTCAGATCAGAATTACTCCTTAACATGGGTTTTCAAAACAAGTGGAAACTACATTAGACAGATCTTATTGTTTCTAAGACATAAAACATCGATTCCGAAAATTTTTGATGAATTATAAATGGGTATTTCAAAAATTGACCATAAAACCAATTTACCTATTGATTCGTAACAAAGTGTCACTGGATACTAGGATAAACTGGTTGACAAAAAAATTTGCAAACCATAAAAACTATTTGAAGCGTTTTAGATTAAGGTATACTTCAGAAAACTGAATCTTGATTAAAACTTCATATTCTACAAAGTCTCCCGGACACTCTATAGAGTTTCTACACAAGAGAGAGGAATATTTTTCCCTCTACCTAATCCTAATAAACTATCCACTTTGATGTATCATTCGTAACAGTTTATTCTTTATTATGATCGGAATAAATACAACACAGATACATCGATATAAAATGTATACAAAGTCTTTGATACACTTTAAAGACCTTTAGACTATATAGGACTATACTATAATAGTTGGTATTAAGGTCAATAATAGAATTTAACGAAACACAGTGTCTTTATTGGTATAAAGGAACAATCAAGATAATATTGTTCGAGAGTCTAGAAATTATTACCCGTAAAAATTCAGAAAACAGTGAATGTCTGTCAATGATAAAATAAGACTACGAAAATGTTTATACGAAGTAGAAGTCTCTCTAAGTAAAGTCCCTGAGACTGTAATTGGGATCTTATGTACGAAGACTACTTGAAAGTTTACTACGGTAACTTAACCCATTCTTAATAACTTGAGACTGTACTGACTCTTCCGTTACCGTGGGGTGAGGTCACGAGACCTTTTAGGGTACCTACCTCCTCGGACCACCCGACGTCAGGTACCCCAGCGATTCTCAGTCTGTCTGACTCTCTGAAGTGAAACTGAAAAGTGAAAGTACGTAACCTCTTCCTTTACCGTTGGGTGAGGTCATAAGAACGGACCTCTTAGGGTCCCTGACCCCTCGGACCACCCGACAGCAGATACCCCAGAGTGTCTCAGCCTGTACTGACTTCGCTGAATCGTCGTCGTCGTCGTTACTTCTTTGACTACCAAAGTATTTTGACGATTATTCTAGTTTTCAATTAAAGTACCCTAACTACTCCAACTAATATTAACAATACTGAAAAATAAAATTGGTAACGTCCACAAAAAAAAGAAAGGGTCTAAATTCCTTTAGAAAAGAGAGTTGGATAGACACTAAACACCGTCAAAGTGTTTTATATGGAAACATTTACCTTTACCGTTGGGTGAGGTCATAATAACGGACCCTTTAGGGTACCTGTCCACTCGGACCGTTTGCTGTCAGGTGCCTCAGTGTTCTCAACCTGTGTTGAATCGTTGATTTGTTATTATTGGTAGAAGTATTTATTTCTACTTTATAAATAGAAAAAGAGGGATGGGTTAGACAGACTTTAAACCTTTGAGAATCACTGATAAGAATAAAAGTACCTTTATAAACGTATAAGTAAACGTATTTAAGTCATTCTTAGACAAGAGGAATATTGTCCTGTGTTAACCTTTGTTACCAATAAAAAAGTTCAGAAACTGAGGCTATAGAACATACTCTCCTTGTATGTGTCTGAGTCTATATTGGACCGGGTCGGTCGAAGAACCTGTAGTACGGGACCACGAGAACCAGAGGAGGTGGTACACAGAGAATTTGTTCGAAGTAACTCTCAAAAACTACCAAGGGACACCAACGGAGGTAAGATGTACTAAGGTGGGTCTCTATAATTTATTAATCATTCCTTTTTTCTCATTCCTTCTCTAAGTCTAAACTTTGAAGGTACCGTCGACCAAAAGGTCCACTTGGTTGTGTTTATACGAAAATTGAAGTGAGGAGTGGAAACAAAGAGTCCCACGACGTCCTTTCCCTCTGTTGGTTCAATTCCGTAAGATGCCTATTCCAGTTCACGTGCACACTTTACACCAGTTCTTGGTTTACGTGGTGAAAGAGCAGTGGATAACTTCCTAAAGTCATTAAATATTTAACTAAAATATCTACCTACCAGTCCCTTGTCGACACACTGTCCTAAAAATTTGGACTAAAACAACATAGGTATCTTGTTGGAACACTTCATCCATAATACTAGGATCCAATATCTCCTCCTTTGACTCTAAGGTGTCAATTCGTTAAAGGGCTCCTTGTGTGTCGAAAGAGTACCTGTCTTAGTTATAAGAGAGTCGACATTGACTAGGGTTTAGAGGAGACACCGTAGTAGAAGGAAATGATCCGTGTAGGAAAGAAGGGTCGTTTTTGTCAGGGTCTCTTTTGTTGTTATATACACATGTTTTTACATGCATACTCATTCGCTACTAATTCTATATTTTCACTCTTTTCCGACAAAAGGTTCTTGTGTAAACTTTCAAGGTAAATGGACACGATCAACATTGTAGAGTTGTTTTTCAACAAACGTTTATCAGTAAATTAACCTGGGGGATTCCGGGACATGAACTCTTGAGTCGACCGACTATATGACTTAAGGATTTACATGAATTTTTTTTTTTTGGTTTACAGAAAACAGGGTTTCGTAAGATATCAAATCTAACCATTGGTTAAGTTTTAGTGGGTCGCCAGTTAATCACGAAAAACGGAAAGAAGAAAAGAGAAAACCTTGGTATTCCAGTTTGAAGTTGTGACAGTGGACGACTCAGGGGGCGACCCGAGAGAAAGACCTACACACAACGGTTCTCTTGTTAGGACGAAAGTTGTTATCCTTGTTGTTAGTTACGAACGTGTTTTCTACACCTCCTGTTACCTTCTACACCCACTCAATTAATACAAGGATCAGTAAAACGAGAAATGTTTATTTCCCGTCCCCACTAGTGATTCGAAATCTTTTCGTTTAGTGCGATGTATTCTCTTTACCCAAAGAATCCTTAGGTTACTTACAGGAGAGAGTTGTTAAAGTAAATATAGACTTTATAGGTGTATCAACCCAGGATCCTCCTTTCTCTGTCGTGGTCTCGCTCTTGACCCTCTGTGTGTAGGGTCTCCTTGAGTGAATTGAAAAGACCCAGAAACAAAAGAGCACACTTTTTACAGAGTTCCGTGGCTTTAGGAGACGTCAGGATTTGATAACAAGACGAGAGTCCGAGTCGGACAAAACCTTCGTGAGTTGTCTTCCTCGGTCTCTGACCTGAGGTAGCGAGAACCTGTCGAAAAAAGACGATAACGGCAGGTACAGGACCCTGATCGTAGATATGACTACTGACCCGACTTGAGACGAAGATAAAGCAGTGAGAACGGACTCCAGATGGGACCCGGAACAGTCGTGACCTGACGATGTAGAAACTTTAGAACCAGATACGTTGAAGGAGGATTTATGTTGAAGGACAGAACGTAGGTAAGTAAATTATTTTATAAATAATGGACGAACGGTACACGGTCTAGGTTATTGTAGGTCACCACTTGTTTTGTTTATACCATGGACGAAAACACACCGAATGTCAGTCGGTCTGTACTTTATGACAACCCCTTCTTCCTTAAAAGAAGACGGGAAGATCTAAAAAGACCGATCAGATTCTTAATTTAATTGTACTCTTTTAGTTTGAAATTGTCCTTTTTTAGTTTGATGCACATTTTTATACATATGTACCCTCGGTGGTTCTCTTGACTCATAGAGTGGTTTTACCGTTTCGGAAGTCGACTTTATGGTGGAAGTCGATTTTTGTTCTCCTACCACCTCCATCAGCAAACCTTGAAGTTTCCCCTCCTTCCGTTATCTCTACCTTTTCGTTTACAAACTGTTTATTTGTCCGGTACTTCTTTGTTACCCTGTATCTTACCTGAGACTAGAAACTCGGGACGGTCCTCAGGGGTAGTGGTGGGGTCGGGTATAAGAAACACCTATAGAGACCATTATCGAGATAAGGTCCTCATCGTAAGATACATTTAATAAAATCCACTAATCCCACTTCCAGTTCCAAAGAAAGACTCAGTAAACGCTGAACTAATACAACTCGAGTTTTAGTAGACGTATGGTCTCTCTGTAAAAGTCCACCGTTTAAGACAAAGACATGTTATGAAGACAAAATTTCTTTATGTCTTTACACATTTCATTTTTCACTTAACACGGTTACTAAGGTGGAGGGTCTTTTTTTCGTGACAAATTGGAACCCCAGTATTATTGAACGATAAGACATTGAAGTAGAAAAAGAGAATTATAGAATATTTGTCGAAAGGTAAAGGTATGTCTATCTAGATGGTATATAAAATTCACGGAAGTACTATTACACACGATCTGTATAAGATGTCTAAAGTAAATGTATTTGAAGGAATTAAGAATGGTATCGAAAGACTCAATCATGATATTAATAGGGTAAAAGGTCAGTCCCTTTGGCTCAGGATCTCAAAAGGTCTCTGGACTCCAGTGTGTCTACCACTTACCGTTTCGGTCTTAAGTTTAGGACAGTTTAAGGTCTCGAAACCGAGAATCGGTGACACGGATCATAAGGTTACGGTTTTACATGGTAGTGAACAAAATTAATTAGGACATACTACCTGTAAATCCAATTAATAGAAAGAATAAAAGATATTATTTGTTCCGATGTTAGTTGTAAAAACATGGATGTAGTCGGACGAGACCAAATTAAGACGGACTACCTAATTAAAGATTTTCGTCTTAAAGTCTCAATTTCCCATACTCGTAAAATGTAAAACCATGTGCAACGGTTTGACTTCCTTTACAACTTAATTAAACGTGAGGGTGGTTGACGTATACCCTCTTTAAGAGTAAGAGAAGAGTTGGGAACCGTGGTGACTTAGACGAGACCGTCACCGGAGACACCGGAAGAACGACGGTTTAGTCTGTCGAGAAATGTCGGAGTAGGACGGGGTCCGGGACGATACACTTGGGGACATCTGTACGGGAGGACCTTTAAGAAGGACCCGAAGAGAGACTCGAGACGAGACCGAGAGGAGAGGAAGATACAGAAAAACCGTTAACTTTAGAGAAAGGACAGACTCACAGTACGGACTGACGTCAGGACCCAAGAGGGGACCAGGAGAAGGACAAGATTCGCGAGAGGGAGGGATTACGCCGTTTGAAATTGACTTTCGGGTGGTCGCTAAGGGAAGAAGGAGTGATTGTCCTGGTGGTAAAACAAGTTCCGAAGTTCACAGATAGGGATTTCCTACCCAGTACTTGTCAGATTCAGTTAGTACCGAGAAGAGAAGGACAAGGAACTCGAGGTCCACCGGTACACTAGACCAAGACCGGTTACTCTGTGTCCCCCTAGCGGACCCCTTAAGACCCTAAAAAGAAAGACTAGTTTTCTATCGATGGACACTCCTCTCGTCAAAGGGGTGTTTTGCTCAAAAGTCTGGCGTAAGGGAGGATAAACTCCGAAGAGACCATTGAGTCGACCATTTCTTAGACGGACATAACGACCTCTGAGACCAAGCTAAGGACCCAACGCTTCTAGGCGACCTCTTCCCTGTCCGATGGGTGAGATCATAAGACCGGACCTCTTAAGATACCTGTCTCCTCGGACTGTCCGATGTCAGGAACCCCAGCGTTTCTCAGTCTGGACTGAGTCACTGAAAGTGAAAGAAAGGGATAAATCTTGTACTCTTCATTCTTACTCTACGAAACTCGATCTGGTCGGTAAAATATCTGTTCCTTTCTGGTTTACTTAGTGTCACTGGACTGCAGCAACTTGAAGAATTTCTTACGACTTCGATGGACAAATGGTTTGAGGAACCATTGATTAGTTTACTTGGATACTCTTGTCGGAGGTGACATAATAGACATAGAATGTCGGTTTATAGAGGATGGTCTATTTATGTATTATCAATTGAATGGGACTACACGATTAGGGTCCGGGGTGGGAACTCGGAGTCTTGATATAAATTATTATTTTTACTTATAAGTAATTCATGGACGGTACTCGATTCTTGACAAGATTTAATATGTTCAGATATTTCATTTTCACGATAATAATAATAAGGGTAAAATAATTACTCTTTTGATTCCATGTTTCCCTAATTCATTGAACGGGTATCAGTATTTAGAGAATTCTTCGGTACAATACTAAGTCTAGTTCCGTCATATCTCAATCCCAGGTATACGAGTTTTATAGTGTGTAGGAGAGTCGATGGACCTACCGTGTTCCCTGGGACTTAAATTGTATAATGTGTACCTCGAGTACGAGGAGGAGGGAGTATTTACCGAAGGAGGAAGTTTACGGAGGAAACCCAGTCTCCTCTTTGGAGTTCAGAGGAATCTAACAGAAGAGGGGGTCCACGTCAGTCAATGGTGGGTGACTGCCTCGATAGAAGACTTGTATGGGAGCCACAGATCGAATGTCATTTACTCAGTATTGACGACCGACGACAGGGGTCGGAGACGAACTATCCCGACGAGTACGGTAGAACGGAAAGTGGTAGGTTTTTTGGGAGATCGGCCGACTGGAGCGGACTAGGTGACCGGTAAGAAAATGAAACCCGGAACTTATATAACAGGGGGACGAGACGTAATATGAGGGATTAATTAAGAAAATATTAAGTTGGGTTCACAGGACTTGTGTTCCTCCGAAAGAGTGAGGGGATGAAGGTCCTTGACTAGGGGTCCGTACGGGTCGTCGAGAAGTAGAGGTGAGGATAGGGTACCATCAAATTACTAACCAAATGAATAGACTGAGGGAGGGGACAGTTGGGGTGTAAGAGTATAGTACAATATTCGAGAGTCCTCATCCTAAGACATAGAGTTTGAGTCAAGGAGGAAGAAGGGTGAGGGACGGAAAGGAAACAAGAGATAGAGTTAAGAACCATAGTAATTTGATCTTTGAAGATATGGTAGAAATTTGGGGTGTCGTTTGAAGGGGGAGATTTTACAACAAACTCAGATAGAAAGAGAAGGGTTCACTGACCAAATTCTAGAATCGGAATAACTGAAACCGTTTCGACTAAAGAAAAGGTAATCCCTGGATCGTTTCCAATGGATTCCAATGGATCCCAAAGGGACCACCGAGTCTGTCATTTCTTAGGTGGACGTTACGACATCTGACTCCAAGTCAGTGACTCAGTCCTTTTAGGGGACCTCTTCCTTTACCGGTAGGTGAGGTCATAAGAAAGGACCTCTTAGGGTACCTGTTTCCTCGGACCACCCGATATGACAGGTACCCCAACGTCTCTCAGTCTGTGCTGACTCCCTGAGTGTGTTTCTAAAGGATATCTCGACTTTCTACTTCGGTCAACATACTTTCCACCAAGTCTAAACCTTTTTCCGGGAAACGGATAAACATCTAACTTATATCGGAACGTAACAGTGTAAAATGGAGAAAGATAGATGTTTAGTCGTAGTTCTGAGTTGATGAGATTCGTCATGGAACGGGGTCCCAATAAAGTATTCTTTTCCACTCAATTTCTAAACAAGTCATCGAGACTATTTCGGAAGAATTTTTGGTTTCTATCCAATTAGTTAGTCCGTTCGTTAGTTTTATATTCTGGTTTGTGTCTTAAGTTATTATCACTCGACGAGTAAGATTTATCACACACTAAGTCCTCAGACTAGTTATGTAAAGTTTCTACATTGTTCATATTTTTTGTTCCCCGGATTTTTATGAAACAACGTAAATAATAGTCTTACCTGTATAAAAGGTTCTATGAATCGATCAAGACCGATTAGGTTGGTAATTGTAAATGTTATACAACTTATCGTCCGTCTCAGAATCACTTTCAGAAAGTAAACTTCCAGGTAAAACATTTGTAAACTACCGATGTATTTTGTACGGACTGGAACGGTGAAGGACCAGATCTGTGAAATCCGTTCAGTGAGTGGGAGACTAAGAGGGAAACATTTTGACCTATTCTTCGGTCAAGACAGAGGTAGTGTCCCGATAAGTCAAGTCAAGTCAATGAGTCAGCACAGGCTGAGAAACGTTGGGGTACTTGGCGTCGTACGGTCCAGAGGTCAGGTAGTGGTTGAGGACCTCAGGTGGGTTTGGGTACAGGTAACTCAACTACTACGGTAGGTTGGTAGAGTAGGAGACAGCAGGGGAAGAGGAGGACGGGAGTCAGAACCCAGAAAAGTTTACTCATCGAGAAGTGTAGTCCACCGGTTTCATAACCTCAAAATGAAAGTTGTAGTCAGGAAGGTCACTCGTGGGTCCTGACTAGAGGAAATCCTACCTGACCAACCTAGAAGGAACGTCAGGTTCCCTGAGAGTTCTCAGAAGAGGTTGTGGTGTCAAGTTTTCGTAGTTAAGAAACCACGAGTCGAAAGGAATATCAGGTTTAAAGTGTAGGTATATACTGGTGACCTTTTTGGTATCGGAACTGATCTGTTGGAAACAACCGTTTTATTACAGAGACGAAAATTTATACGATAGATCCAACCAGTATTGAAAAGAAGGTTCCTCATTCACAGAAAATTAAAGTACCGACGTCAGTAGTAGACGTTACTAAAACCTCGGGTCTTTTTATTTCAGTCGGTGACAAAGGTGACAAAGGGGTAGATAAAGGGTACTTCCCTACCCTGGTCTACGGTACTAGAAGCAAAAGACTTACAACTCGAAATTCGGTTGAAAAAGTGAGAGGAGAAAGTGAAAGTAGTTCTCCGAAAACTCAAAGAGAAGTGAAAGACGGTATTCCCACCACAGTAGACGTATAGACTCCAATAACTATAAAGAGGGTCGTTAGAACTAAGGTCGAACACGAAGAAGGTCGGGCCGTAAAGAATGTTACATGAGACGTATATTCAATTTATTCGTCCCACTGTTATATGGCGGAGATACATGAGGAAAAGGATAAACCTTGGTCAGACAACAAGGTACAGGTCAAGATTGATAACGAAGGACTGGACATATATCCAAAGAATTCTCCGTCCAGTCCACCAGACCATAAGGGTAGAGAAAGTCTTCAAAGGTGTCAAATAACACTAGGTGTGTCAGTTTCCGAAACCGTATCAGTTACTTCGTCCTTATCTGCAAAAACACCTTGAGAGAAAGAAAAAGCTACTAGGTCACCTACAACCGTTCAACTAGAGACCAAGGAGACGGAAAAGATTTTGGTCGAACTTGTAGACCTTCAAGTGTCAACCACATAACGACTTCGGACCGAACCTCTTAAAATTCGTAATGAAATGATCGCACGCTCTACTCATGTTAACACGCCATCAAACTTGTAAGAAACCTTAACGGGAAGAAACCCTAACCGATAATACCTTGAGTTTACTCTCCTACTTATACTTGTACTAAATTTGTGATGATTCAAAAGATTCTATGTAAAACGTTTCCCATATTGTATCAGTTCGGTCCGTTTTCTTTTCGAAACAAGTGTCTAGTGATTTATTTTTATCTCTATTCATTCGATTAAATTTTTAGGAGGTCAATTACGAATCAAATCTTTGTTAATATTATTAAAGAATTTTCTTTGTGTGACTACGACTAAAAAATTTAGTCATACAAAGTAAAATGAAGTAATAACCAAGGGGGATGATTGATTTCGCAACTCTTAAAATTTTTTACTCAGATTCACAAAAATAAACACTGGAGTAACCGAATGTTGAGTTACTTTTACAAAATTTCTTTGTAGTAATAAAACCCCGGGACTTAGGTCAATGTGAACCGGTAAACAAGTCAGAGTTGAACTTTTCACCCAACATTATAAAAGGAAATATTAATCATGAGGACCTCTCATTTTAATTTAAAGAGTAGGCTTGTATCCTTTTACATTGTACAACGGTCTTCCCGGTAACGGTTGCTTTTACCCGGGCTGTGGTCGTGACTTTACACGATTTCAGAGGGAGTTGTGGTCGTTAGGTACCCGTGGACGTTTCCCCCACCTTTCCGACGGAACGATTCGACGTCACGGGATACGGAGAAAGTCTTCACTTTCAGACAACTAAACGACAGTCGACAACGTGTTACGTGTCTCCAGTACGACCGGTTTCCGTCGGGGACCGTGAAGGATTCCCTAGGTCTTTACAACGGACTCAACTTTACTTTTTTTATTTTACCGTGTAATGGAAGACACACTCAGTTGTGGTTCGAAGGAAAGAAAAGATTAAATTCAGGGCTTTCGTGCTGATTTTAGTAGTAAAATTTTTAAGATAAAATTTTCGTAATTAAAATCTAATTTGGTCTATACTCCGTAGAATCTAAGAAAAAATTGTTCTTAAAAAAAATTATAAAGAAAAAATTACATTCATATTTTTATATTGTCTTTTTTTGTGATGTGACTCTTGAACGAAATTTCGAAGACAATCGTCATTTGCTTACTATACAAGTCAACTGTCGATTAGTCTAACTCTCCTTTGTATTGGTTACGAGATCAGTGTACTGAGAAAAAGGTTTATTTACTTACTTATTCAACCGACGATAAAACTATCAATACAGATGGACCTATGTATGTCAACACGGAAGAACGACTTACACATCGAACATGGTAACTGAGACAGACCGTCTAGACAAAGTCGTCAGTTTGGGAGAGTATCCAATCATGTCACGTATCCAACTTTCACGTATCTAGTATCCTAGAGGAGTCATCAAAGGATTTGATGAATCGGAGAACCACCAAGTCAATATACTTAACATAATTTACTCTATTACATACTTTTCACGAATGTTGTAACATTCACAAGGACACTTCTCGTCTGTAACGATAATGTGGGTGTCTCTTTTTTAAGGACTCCGTGACAATCATCCTCCCATAGGTGTTGTCATCATAGACTTCGACTACAATCTTGTTGGAGGGGAGAGAGGGAGAAGCGTCGTTTCCTCATCTTCTTCGTTAGTCAGGGTTCTGACCTACTGGGGTACCCCATTCAGTAGTTACCGAGTCGGGAGACCCCTGTAGACATGAAATGGGTATTCTTACTTTCCGTCCCTGGACTGTGAAGCCTCTAGAGAGGATCTCAGGACCGTCCCACTTGTAAAGAGGTCGAACGAACTCGTTAAGTCGGTTGTGTTCATTTCGGTTTCCACTAGGTGTCGGAAGTGTAAAGGGTCCTCCGTAGGGATTCTGGTATTTGGAGACCACGTGACGTGTTCTTGTTGTACTGAACAGGGGGAGGATCGTTCTCGACAACGATTGGTCGGTTGTACCTATGTGAGCCTCTGTAAAGGTTATAAGGGAACAAGAAACCGTCACCTTTGAGTTTCTAAAATGAGAACTCGAATTCGAATGGGCATCAGTGTTCACAGTTAATTGGTTCAGAGACCTTGTCGGTAAATGTTTAATAGTTTTGAAATTCGTACAAGTATTAGGAATTATAGGGTTAAGATCAAAACCCTTTGGTAAAATTATTTGATTAGATTTCGTATTCTGAAAAGACCAGTTTTTAAAAAAGAAACTCTTAAATAGTCAAGTCAAGTCAGTGAGTCAGGACAGACTAAGAGACTCTGGGGTACCTGACATCGGGCGGTCCGAGGAGACAGGTACCCTAAAAGGTCCGTTCTTATGTCCTCACCCAACGGTAAAAGAAGAGGTCCCCTAGAAGGACTAGACCCCTAACTTGAGTCTAGAGGGTGTAACGTCCGTCTGAGAAGTGGGAGACTCGATGGTCCCTTAGGGTCTTTTCTTTCATTTTTGTTAAATGTACCGGTAATTATCATTGTAAATATTTTACTTTAAAAATTTAAAGTGTTTGAAGATATATATGGAAAGAAAATGTTGTTCGTACATGATTAAAAATATTGATTTGAATATCAACTTCTTCGATAAATTTTTCTGGTTTCATTATTTAGACACATGGTCCTCCGTCAGGAGACTAGACCACAACCCTCCACCCCCATAACTTACTATAGGAGACTTGACTCTTCCTTGAAACTCTGACTTTTTACTTCCCCCGTCGAGGTATTTCACGCTATTGTTTCAAATGGAACCCATTGAATGTGTGTCCGTCGTCGGTCTCTGTAAACGTCGACGTGAGGCTTTTCGGTTTCAGTTTTAGTCTTAGACTGATGAGACCTCTCCGTGCGGGTGCGGTTGCCCTTGACCTTCTCCTTCTCCAAAGGAGGGGAGGGGGAGGGACCTTCAGAGTCCTGGGTGGTAGACCCAGTCGTTTTCCCTAAGCAAGAAGGCCAAAAGTACAGTCTACTTTCGTTCCCATTTTCAACTATCCCTTAAATAGACCGAATCGCGTAGGGAACACTCCTCCGAGTCAGTGTATCTCCCCCACCCCCGGACTCTACCTCGACTGTTTTACCCCAGTCACATCAAGTGGGTATGTGAATAAGAGACCCGTGACAACGGACACATACAAGGGGAATCAAATGTTAATTTCTGTTCCGTCCACAAGGAGGTAAATTAGGGTTTCCGACCTCAGTACTCCACGTTTACGGTCCGGGACCCTCAAGTACGGAGGAGGGCACATGAGACTTCGGGGTCTACTAGTAAGGAAGGGCTACGCTATCCGGTGTCGTGGTCTGGGAAGAGTGTTTGGGGTCTCTTAGAGGTGGTTGACTAGTCTGGACTATGTGTTCTGATTTTGGACGGTATGGTATCAAGGAGTGCAGATTCTACGGTAACTCATATTCTCATATAACTACTGTAGACCCCTCCTCTTTAGAAGGTAAAGTACACATGTAGTCGAGATTCAATATAAGACTGATGGTCTAAATTTTACCTTTAAAAAAATCCTCAACACCCTACAACGACAACGGGAGGGACCAGGTTCCGCCGGGAAGAAAAGAAAAGAAAAGAGCGAGTACCGTGAGAACCGAACGACGGTAGAATAGGTAACAGTTCTTCACTCTCGTGTCTATACTCAGACCCCGACCCGGGTGAACAGGTGAGTCGACCTTCTTGTTCTCCTAGACCTTCAACGACTGTTTAAGCCCCATCGTCCCTCGTCTCCGTCGAACCCGACCCTCCACCCGTCGCCCTGGGCCTAGAGTATGTCTCGAAGAGGGGTCTTCATTGAAGATTAACCCAATACCAGTTTTCGAAGTTTTCTTTGTCGAAAGGATCTAAAGGTCAGAATTACGAGGGGAAAGAGAATTCGGGTGTCGTAGACGTTTGTTCGAAATGAGAAAAAGACGAGTGATGTTTTGTGGGTTCCTTCTTTTGCGGGGAGTCCAAAACCCTCAGCGACGAGACACCCGAACTCGTTTGTTTGTTGGAGAGACTTAGATAAAGGAGTAGAAATATTACAAATGTTGTGAAAAGAGTCTCTACCGAACACTTCAAATTTCACATTGCTTCTCCCATAGGTCCCATCTCGGACCGTATGTTCCCCACGAGTTATTGACGACCGGTAATTCTCATCTTATTACTATTTGTACCGAAGGGTCCACCTAGTCACAATTTCTTAGGCGGACGGTTACGTCCTCTACGTTCTCTTCGCCCAAACTAAGGACCCATCTCTTCTAGGGGAGGGGACTTCCTTCTTTACCGTTGGGTGACGTCATAAGAACGGACCCTTTAGGGTATCTGTCTCCTCGGACCATCCGATGTCAAGTGTCCAAGTGTTTCTCAACCTGTGTTGAATCACTGATTAATGTGTGTGTGTTGTTTCTTGTGTCATCCTTTGTCTCTTTGATTGTATAGGAGACCCCCCGGCCCCCCCCCTCACCACGAACTGGGCGACGACGACGAAGACGATTCAGTGAAGTCAGCACAGGCTGAGACACGCTGGGGTATCTGACACTGGACTTACCTCGGATTTATACATTTGTTTATTGAAATTTTTGACAAGTGTACAGGTCTGTAAAGTCCTAACAAAGAATGTTAAATGGAAAGGACTCTTATTCACGTGACCCTACTCGTATTTTTTAAATCCTTCCCCTCCATCTGAAGGGGGTCAACCCACTTGACCAACGAGTTCCCCGTCCACATAAGTTGTCTTCGTTATTCCAGACCTGTTTTGACTGTGTCGAAGGTCTTGATATAAGTTCGGTGTATGTGGGATCGTTCTAGGATGAGTGATAGGTCTTTGTGTCACTTAAAGGTCAAACCGTCGACGTTTGGGTAGTCACTCAGTCTCTTAGACCCCTTTGTTAACAATGATTCAGGGAATTAAGGAGACAAAGGGGGTGGGGGTTTTTCTTTCCGTTTTATCCTAATTAAACGTTCAGAATAATTCTCTCATCAAGATTTTACTGATTAATGGTACGAAAATGATTATCTCAGTCTAAAAAAAATAAGGTCTTAGAGTAAGATCCTCTTTTCGACCGGTTTACCTTCATCTCACACCACCCGAACTAAAAAAGGCAGAGACTCGGGTGTAGGTGTCGGGGACCCCGGAATGACTATTTTGTCTGTTCCGATGTCTCTCTCAACTTTCTTGTTCTTCATCTTCTTGATAGATAAACTTTTGGACGTATTAGTCGGATTCTTAATCGTCTTCAACATTCTTACCTGGAGACCCCGACGGACCTAGACATAAGAGTCGGATTTTGAATACGACTTCCTCTTCGTTCTTGGATCTAAGTCCGACCTCGTTTGACTAAATCATTGTACACACTTTAATGTAAACCTCCTACCCCAACGACAATCTTTGTCTGGATGTCCCTTTTCTACGTCCTTTATAGTCTATGTCAGTACCCCCTGGTAAAGAACGACCCTGTTTGTTGTGGAGAGGTTATTCCATCCGATATATTTATCTGTATAAATTATAAATTATTGATCTCTTCTCCTGTATGTTAAATCGGTGGGAAAATAAGTTGTTCGTAAATAATTAATTGATGGTTCTTGATTAAAGACTCGACCCGGGATCCCTAAGGTTCTACTAATTTTATGAGAAACGGGAATTCCCCGAACGTCAGATCTTCTAATTCCGGTTCTCTACATTCGTTTTTCCTTTAAGTGGACTTGGTTCCTGTCATCTCCGGAGACCCCCCGAACCGAAGATGACCTCAGACCCCAACCCCTGAGTCTTGTCGTCACCGAAATGTTTCCTTCGCTGGAACCCGGGTCAGAGTTTTCGTCTCACTCATAAGTGATCTGTTGTATGTCTAACCAATTAGGAATAAGGATGAATCTTCCGACGTCGAACTCCCCCTACGGGAATACCTCTTTTCGGAGAAAGGACTCGTGTGTCCCATTTACATTAGACGTACAGAGGTGTCACTCTAGTCTGACCCGTGTCTATTCAACAAGTTATTCCTAGTCCACAATCAGACCAAGAATCTATATAGGGAGGTCCCAGTTTTCGACGGGGTGATACCCTAGTGTCCCATGTACGATACCGTGTCGTAGTCGGAGGTAGATCCAACTCATCGGGGTCCACTTTACGGTCCCACCCACTACCGTCGTCGGTCGATCTGACCATAAGGGTCCGACGTCATTGACAACCACGGTCCTTCGAGACATCTTTCCTCAAAGATCCACGTCCCCAACCCTCATGACGCGCAACCTGAGGTCTTCCGACTGGTCATTCGAGACTGACCACTCCTTCACCTTCTCGTTGTCGTTTAGGGGCGGAACCCCTCGACTACGGGGAAGACAGGATCTAAGTAAATGACAAATACTGGTCTGAGAGTATTCGTGAGAGATCTGTCGTACGGGAAGACAGAGTAAAAAGTGTAGGAGTCTCTCAGGTCGCGAGTAAGAACTCGAAGAACTCGACTTAAGTTTGGGTGTCCCTCCGTGTCTCGTCCGGTTCTAGACGAGACCCCGAAGACGTGAGGAACGTAGGTCGATGGATCTGACCTCAGTATAAGACACGGATTATAGAACCAGGACCAGACAGAACTAGTGGGTGTAATTAATCCTCATACGTTGACCAGAATTCCCGAGAGGTAATTTCTTTCTTTACCAAACAATGTTCCCCGTAGTCCTGACATTGAATTTCGGTTCTAGGAGAATCTTATGGTAGGTGGTTTCGGTAGGATAAAAGGGGACCGATCCCCGACCAAAGTGAACACTGTCTGACTTTGCGAGCTTCTACTGTTCGGGGCCTGTCCATCTGATCTCTCTACCAACAACAAATCGCCTTTCTCGTGTGAGTCACCACATCTTATACTGAGGTTGAATTATAACTCTTTTATCTCTAGTAGTGTGGACCGAACGGACGAAGGCACTCAAACCCATCGACACTTGACTACGTTCTATTAGATAATTATTTGTCCTAACTCAACTCTTATCACACTAGTACAAAGGGATGTGCACACGAGTGTATGTACGTGTGTGGGGACGAGTACATTCAATGGACGAACCGGATACAGGTGTCCTCGAAAAGAGAAGTCTTTTAGATTTACAAGAGGAAAGAGGGACTCGGGGATGGGAGGGAGATCGAGAGGAAGTGGACGTGGACAGGAGTGGGAGTCAAAGTCCAGGAAAAATAGGTGAAGGAGAAGAAGGTAAAGGTGTGAATAGACAGGTTTAGGTAGATAGTGTAGACACAGAGAAGGAAAGATTTTGCTCGGGGCGATTACGAGAATTAGAGTAGGGGGACAGTAGAGGTGTGTGATTAGGAGAATGTAGAGGACAGAAGGGACAGATGGTACCAAAGTAGTTTTCGGATGTAGAGTTATCGGTCGGACTTGAGACAGAACTCGAAGGTCAGGTTTAACGGTTGACTGTCACTTGGAGAGGTTGATGTAGTATACGACCCGGGAGATTGTGTCCGTTTTGACTTACCACTGGAAAGGTGACGACAGAGGAGAAGGACATAGACTAGAGTCGGGGTTGTAGTATGGAAATAAGTGAATAAGGACGTTATGAACGAATAACTCACACAGTCTGTTGTACTTTTCATCATCCTTATATCGTCGGGAGTAGGAGTATACTACCCTTCCTACCTGTAATTAGTCTGTCAGTTTAGTCGTGTTAATGTCGACGTCTTAAAGGACGTTCCCTTTCTACATTCAACTACTCTTACATTCTCGTGTATTCCCACGATTCCTTTCGAAAAGGTTTTTCGTTGAATGTTGTATTTGTGACTCTAGACTGTTGACTCATCCGTCATCCATCCTCTTATTCCCAACTCACAAGGTTTGTTACTTTTTATAAATAAATGTTTCGGCGACCCCGTCCTCTTTTGAACCTCATAAATATCCTCTGTTCACACAGACCTAGGGTCCCTCGTTCCTCCTCTACTATACTCCTCTCTGTTCAACCCTGGTCTAGAACGACCCAGTATATCCGACAATCCTTTAAACAGAAGGACTTTAATCATTATTCAACTGACATCAAACGGTTCGAGAAGACAGGTACCCTAAAAGGTCCGTTCTTATGACCTCACCCAACGGTAAGGGAAGAGGTTCCCTAGCAGGGTCGAGTCCTTAACTTGGGTCCAGAAGACGTAACGTCCGTCTAAGAAATGACAGACTCGATGGTCCCTTCGGGTATTATTTTACTGATTGAAGTTATAAACAACTCGTGGATGATACATAATCCGTGAAAAGATCTACGACCACTGTGTCCCTTATGTCGTCTATTACTTTGGTTCAGGACTGGAGTACCTCGACAGTATGACCAGTGTGTCCGGGGACTTCCCACGAGTCGTCTTGGTGACTCTCTACCGTTTTGACTCACTTCCCTCCAGTCCCACCAACAGGCCCCCTTATACTACTGGTCGACCTGATTCTGATCCGACTCTTCCTTTCTTCGACCACTTAATCTTTCTATGAATCCTCCTCATTAGTTGTCCTGAATCACTACTTAACCAACCCGTAACTCAAAGACAAATAATACCAAAAAGCAACGACAACAAGAATAAAATTCTTCCTTCTAAGTCCTTCCATTTCAGTATTTTGAACTCGACTTCCCTTCCTAGATTAGTTCTCCTTTGTCAACTGAGACTTTTTCCCTCTTTTCCAATAACCGGTAAATTCCGGGGACCCTTCCATCCGTTCTCACCATGGGTCTCGGTTTCCTCTCTTAAACCGAAATCCTCCTCCCTCTGTCGCGTAATAAAATCATCCTCCCTATCACTCCTTTCTACGACTATCTAAATAATTGAACCATAACGTTTCAATTACCTCAAGACCAGGTCCCTAAACGAAAAATAAGGAATATCTTGTTCTTTGTTCCAGGTACTAAAATTTTTTTACTACACCTTTCTCCATCGTTTTCCACTTTTTAATCCTAATCCCTACACCCTTTAGTCACAATCCCTAGACCCTGGCTCTTGAAAACTCTCATTAAATCAGTCCAACGGTCCGTCCAACTCTCGGAGGTTCTAGTCATAAGTACTCACCGACATATACCATCCATCTTTTTACATGGGGGAAGAGGTTTTATATAAGTTAAGGATTAGAGGTTTTGGACACCTATATTTAAACATACCGTTTTATACACTAATTGAGTTTCTAGAACTCTTCTCCTCAACTAGGACTCAACTGGGATTTACGTTAGTGTACCCAGGAATTGTCTCTTTCCGTCTCGCGCACAACTGTCTCTCTGTGCCTACTCTGCCGTCACACCTTTGTCTCCGTCTCCGACCTCACTACACCGGTGTTCCGTTCTAGAGCCCCTCGGTGGGTTTGGACCCTCTCTTCTCCTCGTCCAAGAGGGGTCCTCGGGGGTTTCCCTCACGTCAGTTCGACTGTGGAAGTAAACCCGGATTATTTTGACTAAAACCTTAAAACCTAAGGTCTTGACACTTTCCCATCTAAAGACGATAAAATTCGGTGGTTCAAACACCGTTAAACGATGAAGACAGGATCCTTTGATTGTGGTACAGTCAGATGGTTGGACATGATGTCACACTGAAAGAGACGTAAGTCCCGAGTTCACGTTCGTGTTCCTTTCCCTTCTCTACCCAAGTAAGTCCAACCTCGAAACGGTCAACCCACATTTCTATTTACTATTCCTTTAAGACCCGATACCGACCTCACAATGACTCTACTACTCAAATCTACTCCTTACTTTGACTTGTCCTGGAACACCCTGGAAGGGTCTATGTTTTCGATAAGGTACAGGGGACAAAGAATAAACATTCGTTTCTGAAATCAGAGGATCCGAAAGGACTCAAAGTTTATCGTCTGAGTTCGTCAGTTCACTTCCTTACGACTTTGTTTCCTTTTCGACAGTTCTTTGATCAAATATTCTCTGATGAGACTCGTTGATACACAGTTATTTTACCTGTTGGATCTTCTTTACCTGTTTAATCTTGTCATATTAGAAGATTCCGACTTGGTCCTTCTTTGTCTTTTATACTTGTCTGGTTAATGATCATTACTTTAACTTAGTCATTAGAATTTTAAGGGCTGTTTGTTTTCAGATCGTGGACTACCGAAGTGTCCACTTAAGATGGTTTATAAATCTCTTCTCAATTGTGGATAGGAAGACTTTGATAAGATCTTTTAACGTCTCCTTCCTTGTGAGGGTTCGAGTAAGATACTCTGGTTGTAGTGGGACTATGGTTTTGGTCCATAGAGTGTGTGTGTTTCTTTTAAAATCCGATCACAGTGACTACTTGTCTTTACGTTTTTAGGAATTGTTTTACAATCGTGTATTACAGATTGTTATATAATTTTCCTTGTATGTAGTACTAGTCCACCCTAAATATGGTCCCTACGTTCTTAAAAATTATAGGTGTTCAGTTAGTTACACTATATGGTGTAATTGTTTAAATTCTTATTTTTGGTATACTAATAGAGTTATCCACGTCTTTTTTGAATACTATTTTAAGTTGTTGGTAAATCCTATTTTTGAGAGGTTTTTCACCCGTGTCTCCCTTGCGTGGAGTTGTATTATTTCCGGCGTACACTGTTTGAGTAGCGATTGTAGTATGAGTTGTCATTTTTCGACTTCCGTAAAGGAGGTTCTAGTCCTTGTTCTGTTCCCACGGGTGAGAACGGTGAAAATAAGTTATGTTTAAACCTTCAGAATCGGTACCGTTAGCCTCTTCTTTTTGTTTATCTTCCTTAGTTTTGACCTTTCCTTCTTCACTTTAACAGTGACACACGTCTACTGCACTGTGATGTGTATCTTTTAGAATTTCTATGGTGGTCTTTTGATGATCTCGAATAGTTGCCTAAACCATTGCAACGTTCTATGTTTTAGTTATACGTCTTTGGGTGACGTAAAGATATGTGATTGTTATTTTATGGTCTTTTTATTTAACTCCTCAGTCAGGGTAAGTGGTAGTGTAGTTTTTCTTATTTTATGTATCCTTATTTGGATGGGTTCCTCCGTTTTCTGGACATAAGGTTTTTGACACTCTGTGACTACCTTCTTTAACTTCTGTTGTGTTTATTTACCGTTCTGTATGACACAAGACCTAATCAATCTGTTTAGTTATAATAATTTTACTGGTGTGACGGGTTCCGTTAGATATGTAAGTCACGTTAGGGATAGTTTAATAGTTACAGTAAAAAGGAGTCTTGATCTTGTTTAACAAAATTTTAAACATACCCTTGTGTTTTCTGTAGTTTATCGGTTTTGTTAGAACTCTTCCTTCTTATCTCGACTTCGTAGGATTGAAGTATGATATTATGTTTCGATACCATTAATTTTGTCATTCCAAGACCGTGTTTTTGTCCGTGTTTCTAGTTATTTTATCCTGTCTTTCATGCCTTTATTTGGACACGTGAATACTAGTTAATTAAACATTGTTTCCTCCGTTCTTGTATAACTTATATTACTTCTTTTTTATCAGAAAAGTTATTCACCATGTCCTTTTTGACCTGTCGATATACATTTTCTTATTTTATTCTTTTAAAAGATTGTGTTATATGTTTTTATTTCAGTTTTACCTGATTTCCGGATTTACATTCTGACTTATGATATTTTGAGGATCTCCTTTGTATCCGTCTTGTGAGAAACTGTGTTTAGTGTCGTTATAAAAAAACCTGGGTAGAGGATCCCATTACCTTTGTTTTCGTTTCTCTTTGTTTACCCTGAATTAATTTGAATTTTCGAAGATGTGTCGTTGTCTTTGGTATTTGTTTTACTTTCTGTTGGATATTTTACCTTCTTTTATAAACGTTTGTTACGTTGGGTATTCCCGAATTAAAAGTTTTATATGTTTGTTGAGTATGTCAAGTTTCAGTTTTTTGACTTGTCGGGTTAATATTTTACTCGTCTTCTGGATTTGTCTATAAATAGGTTTCTTCTGTATGTTTACCGGTTGTCCGTGTACTTTTCTACGAGTTGTAGTTTGTAGATGTTTAATATTTACGACCTCTCTCACACCTCTTTTTCCTTGTGAAGCCGTAACAATCACCCGTACACTTAACCATGTCGGTGTTACCTCTTGGTAGACCTCCAAGGAATTTTTGATTTTTGTATTGATGAAGTACTATACTAGGTCTTTAGGGTAAGGACTCGTGTATGGGTCTCTTTTGGTATTAGGTCTTTGTATGTACGTGGGTTTACAAGTAACGTTGTGATAATGTTATCGGTCCTGTACCTTCGTTTGATTTACAGGTAACTATCTCCTTACCTATTTCTTCTACGTAATGTGTATATGTTGCCTGATAATGAGTCAGTACTTTTCTTACTTTATTGCAGTAACTGTCGTTGTACCTACCTGGATCTCTAATAGTATGATTCGCTTTATTCGGTCTTTTTCTGTTCCTAGTATAGTAAAATGAATATACACCTTAGATTTTTTTCCCATGTTTACGTGAATAATTTGTCTTTGTCTGAGTGTTTGTATCCAAAATTTTTTTTACTTTTTGATATCAATGGTCTCCCTCTTCCTATTTAATCCTCAAACCCTAATTGTATGTGTGGGTCCACCGCGATCACCATTTCTTGGGTGGACGGTCACGTCCTCTGTATTTTCTGTACCGAAGTTGTGGACCCGGCTCTTCTAGGGGACCTCCTCCCGTACCGTTGGGTGAGGTCATAAGAACGAACCTTTTAAGGTACCTGTCTCCTTGGACCGGCCGATGTCAGGTACCCCAGTGTTTCTTAGTCTGTGCTGACTTCGTTGAATCGTGTAATTATATATACTTTATCTATTTGTTGTTCCTCATGACATATCGTGTCTCTTGATATAAGTTGTAAAATATTGTCATATATTATCTTTTCTTAGAGTTTTCCTTATATATGTTTATATATATCCATATTTATAATACTCTTATATATATATCTTAGTAAAAACCTAAGAAAAGGTCATACACACATATATAAACTTAGTGAAACGACATGTAGACTTTGATTAGATTGCACCATTTTATCAAGTTGAATTTTTACATATAATTTTTTCTTGATATCAAGTCGTTATTTTGTCTTAGTGTCCTGAAGGTCAAGGAGGAAGTTCTTGTATGTATTATTAGACTATGCATAGAAACTCAACAAAACGTCTTTGATTCTGGGTCCATCTTCTGCAACTGGTAGTCATGTATCTGGGGTCTAACCAACCTTGGTGTCTAACTACTAATTCTAAGGACTTTGTAGTCGGACAATAGAGTTATGCTGGGACCATAGAGTTATGGGTCACTCTAATCTAACTGAGACGACATATAGTCCACTCGTCTACGTTCAAGTCAAGTCATTGTTCTCCTTTGTCTTCTCTCCCCTCCCGTCATCTATCTCTCACTTCCCGAGTTGTGTGACCGGTAGATGGTGGACTCCGGTTCGTCTTTCGGAGTCTCAGGATGAGTCGGGAAGTAAACTAGGACTTAAGTTCACCAGTTCTTGGGACCGGTGGGAAGAGATATTACAGAGACTGTAAGTAGAGAACGACCCACCCGGAGTTAGAGAGTGACCCCAAGAGTGGTGTCAGAGGATTGGTCGAAAGGATATGGACTAAGATGGAAGAGGTTTGAGAAGATCTAACTGTTCCCAAACGTTGCGTTTAAACTGATTCTAAACAAAGGGATCAGATTTTGAGAGGTCATAGGAAGAGGGAACGGTTGTCTGTATAAAGACAAGCACAAACCATGTTCCTATCCAGACATTAGGATTTGACCGTACCTTCCCCTAAATCTAAGACGGAAAGTAGTAAAAGTGGAGTACGGGGTGGGATACGAGATCGTAGGGTCTTAACGAACGGTAAGGGTCTAGTGTCGTGAGAAAAAGTACGGAGGTTAGGAAACTAGTACGAGAGGGAAGACGGACCCGATAAGAAAGGAGTCCGAGACTCTAAGTAAATTTCTAATCGAAGAGGATACGATTGGATATTATTAACCCCACACGCACGCACGCACACACACACACACACAATCAGTGAGTCAGTACAGGTCGAGAAGCTCTGGGTACCTGACATCGGACGGTCTGAGGAGACAGGTATCTTAAGAGGTCCGTTCTTATGACCTCACCCAACGGTAAGTGAAGAGGTCCCCTAGAAGGGCTCGGTCCCTAGTTTGGGTCCAGACGTAACGTCCACCTAAGAAATGATTGATTCGGTGGTCCCTTCCGGGGTCATTATTAACGATTATTGACGATTATAATTCAGGGGTACATAATCTGTAGTACAATATTGGAAAAGGATCTTAATGGAATAAACTCAATGGGTTACTTCATCCATGATAATAAGAAAGTAAAATGTTCCTCCTTTTTTTGTCCAAATCTCCCCGGTGTCTCACCTCTACACCATAGTCCTAAACTTGAACCCAGAGAATCCGAGATCTTACCTTGAGAGTTGTGACATAATGAATTGTTCCGTTTATCCTGGAAGGAAACGTGAAGTCTTCGGGCGACAGGTATCAGAGTTGTACGTCACCATTACTGATACTTTCAATGCTATTGATTACGAATTCTTGTCTGATGTGTGGTGCCTGAGACTAACGGAAATGTCCAAACTCGAGAAATAATAAAGTCTGCTTCTTTACCTTCGATTCTCCCGATTTTAGTGTGTCCATCGTTCTCATCTTGTCCCTAACTTTAGGTACAATTAGACTTTTCGGTATCAGACTTAAATGGACGACAGACATCGGATTCCAACTCTTGTACCTACACTCGTTGTTTACAAATTCACTTCGGATGTACTCGTAGTAATAGTACTCTACCGTGAATCTCGGCACCGTTATCAACTCAGACCCACATCTATTGCCTGTCTTTCCCAGCATCCTGACTCAAACTTGTCACGTTGTAGACCCGTTACTCAGAGGAATCCCTCTAAAATAGGGGATCCCGAAGGGACACCGAGTCTGGCATTTCTTAGACGGACTCTACGTCCTCTGGACCCAAATTAGGGACCCAGTCCTTCTGGGGAACCTCTTCCCTTACCTATGGGTAAGGTCATACGAACGGACCTCTTAAGGTGCTTGTCTCCTCAGACCACACGATGTCAGGTGCTCCAGTGTTTCTCAGCCTGTGCTGACTCACTGTGTGTGTGTGTGTGTGTGTGTGTGTGCCTTGTGACTCTTACAGACCATTGTAAAAAACTAACAGTGTCAAACAAACCCCTCCCCAACGGTGCCCGGAGACCACCCGTTTTCGGTCCCTACGACGACTTGTGAGAAGTCACGTGTCGTGTCGACAGGTGTCGTTCCTTAATAGACTGGGGTTACAGTTATCACGGTTCAAACTCTTAGTCTCTAGGTCTCCAGTCTATCTTCCCTCTTCGTTTATTTCCGCGTTGGTGTCAGTCTTTCCTTTTCTGTATTTTGGTCTTTCTCTAATTTCCTCTCACGAAATCCTTTGTTCCTCACCACTCGGGAGAGACTACCTCTTCCTACACATTCCGTCGCTACCTCCTCTTCACAGACGACTGTTACCTCTAGTGACTTCCTGACGGGTCTCGGTAAAACCACCGATTATACCGATTTACGCAGGACCACCTCCCACTCTTCACTTACCTGTCACTTCTTTACCCTTTTTGTACACATCCGTGTTGAGAGAACTCTAGGAACCAAGACTTCTCCTCCGTCTCTTTACTCCTTCACAACCCTCTCAATACCCCACCCCTCGACGACCTCCGTGACGACGGAGGGGTCGGACCTGGAACTGGTCGGAAAAGTCACCAGGGGACCATCGGAGAGGAGTACCGACCCACGGACAAGGGTGGAAGGTAACATTGGGATCCCAACCGTGGGAACCCCTTTAGTGTGGTAGACAAGTAACTTAGGATATTGGTCTGAGAGTTCTCAACTACCTCTCTCAATGTTTAGATCAGACTTTCAAGAAGGATCTTTACACACAAAAGATTTACTCCAGAGCGACAACACTCCATTAGAAGAGTCAGGAGTTAGAACAGAAACGGGGAAACATCCACTCGAACGGAGACGGATGATTTGTAGACAACTCGTGTAAAGTCCGGTCCGACGTTAGTTATACGAATATATAAATAATTTTCCACCAGACACCTTATGGAGAAAGTTTAAACGAAGCTAGGAGACGGGTTGAGGAGTAAATGAAACTGCGTATCTTCGTTTAAGAGTCCACCCCGGGGTCTCTCTACGTGACATTTGTTCTTGGATCCTTTAAGAATGCAAGTGATGTTAAACTTCTGGTGGTAACATGTAGTAAAATAAAAACGTCATGAAGACAATTTCAGTTAATATACCTCTCGTAGGATACACTTGAGAATGAAAGTAAAGAACAAGTGAGTTTGACAAGACATAAAAGTGGTCAAAGAGAACGGAAACAGGACAAAGTTTACTTCTTTATAGGGAGGATAGGGACTAATTTGATACAGGAGAAATTTTTCAACAGAAACTAGGTCAGACAAGGAAAGAGGAGACCATAAAACTAGATTGACTAATATAGTTCTGTTACTACCGTCACCATCGATGTTACGGATAGTGAATAACTAGCAAGTCATACTCGGTCGATGATTGAAACTACAGAAAAAATAATAAAGTAGACTAGAAGTTTATAAAGAAGAAAGAGAAACAGACCATAATGATAGTATACATACAATGTGGAAACTTGTAACAGGGTGTCAACAATCTATAAGTCAGGACTAAAAAGTAAGAAAGACAAAGAGAAATGTAAAATCAAACGTTCAGAGATGACTCTTTGGAAGTTCGAGTAACAACGAAAGGAACCGGTACAGGTTAGATGACCACTCGAGTAGTTTCCGTAATAAGTATACAATGTTACAAAAAATAAAGATCGTAAAGGAAAACTAAGAAAGAATCTTAAAGTTTGAGAAACGAATGTAATGGTGAATAAGAACGTACAACGGGTGAAAAATAGTCTCAGGAACCGTGTAATTAGTATCAATAAAATTTAGACCAGACCATTAAAGTTTTAGACAGTATAAGTTCAGACCGAGATTACGAACGAAAACAGAGAAGTCCGACAAAAAAAAAAAGAACCGAAATCGTAAGGAACATTAAAAAAGCAACTTTCGGTCTGTACTAGGAAGCCCATTATTCTTGACTCCGTTTATCCGGAAGTCGCCACTCCTAAATACAAATAGACCGGTGTATACTCAATCCGACACACGAATTACAAACGACACCACACCTACAGTCTCCGAAGTTAGAGGAGGTCACTGAACTAAAAAACAGAGGGGATAATAGAAACCAAGATCTTTAAGGAATTTATCTCAAACACGGAACCTCGAGAGAACCAATATTTAGGTGCCAGTGATGTGGTTTCAGGACAACCACACTACCATTTCCCTACCCTTCCCCTTCGTCAGATCTTAGAATACTAATTTAGAGTCCAAAAAATAGGTTGGTGTCAGAGACCCTACACTAGAAATCTTCGTAAAGAACTGGAAAAATTTTAAGGGAAATACACTCTGTTCTTCCGATCTCCCCGACCTCAACTGATTAACGGGAAGGGTGTCCAGTCCATTCCGAGTCTCCTTTCTAGAGACAATTCTGCTTACCAGACCCATACAATGAAGGGGGGAGGGAGACGGACTTTGGCCTGTCCTAAAAAGACTAGAAGTGACACTCTTGGACCACCCTGAGGACCTCCATTTTGAGTGTTTACACATCACGGGGGATTGTGACTCGAGGAGCCTCAGTTAGTCCAAACGGGTGTCGGTCGCAAGTCGCACATCGATGAGTATTCAATGGTACACTCATAAGACCAGTCAATACCAGAGATCGTCTAAAACAAGGATAATCCATCCGACACTAAGAGGCACAAAGAGTAGAGAGGTCAAACCCCCACTCCTTCCCGTCAAACGAAACACTGGAGTTTAGTGACTACCTAGATTAATCTCAACAAAAGTCAAGAAAAACACATACATACGTTCATGTCCTCGTCACTGAAGATTCGAGAAGTGTGAAGTGTTGTCTTTGACCTTTAGGAATAGATTAGTAATCTTCAGAAACTTAATCATAATAAGGTTTGATTGTCCGGTCCCATTTAATTCACTGGGTTCGAATGCACCAAGTCACTCTCTACCTCACCAATACAACGGTCATTTTACTAGTTTAATTTGACCCTAAGTCTGTTTCAGGAGAAAATCCTAGGTCTTTCTGTCAACGTGTTCACTTCCAACGAATCCTTTTTCCGGTCCTCTACTCGTACTCGTACGTAGAAGTATGCTCATGTACACTTCTTCAGGCCTTGCACAAACTTCGACTGAAATCCTTCCTTTTCTTGACTCAGTCCCGGTCTTATGAACAGGAAAGTACCTCGGTCACAGTAAAGTAACAGTTTTTCTCGTTGACCAAAATCTCGACTTAAGATTTTCCGTGTAGACCCGAACGGACTGTCAGGTCACCTATTCTGGGGTGGATGGTTACGTCTGCTGTGCCCAAGCTAGGGACCAGGACCTTCTAAGGTGTACGACGCCCCGTTGGTTCGGGTACACGGCGTCGATGACTTCGGACCCTCGGGGTCTCGGACACGAGACGTTGGTCTCTTCGGTGGTGTTACTCTTCGGGTGTGAGGCGTCGATCTCTCACGGGGGCGAATACGTTGATCTCTTTCGGACGTGTGTCGTTGTTTCTGGGCCACGTCGCGGAGTGTTTTTCGTGTGTGTCCTTTAACTGTCTTAAATAACGGAAGATACACGGTCCGTGACACTATCTCGGCTTGTCTGTGCACGATTTGTTTAAGAACACTTAAACTGCAACGTCACTCCCTTTTATCGATTGAGTGGTCGTTCGGGTATGGTTGGCACAGGACGCCACTAGTCAGTTTTCTTCTTTTGGTTTGACCCATGCACCCTAATTCTCGCTACTCTCATAACAAAATTATTTTATACCAACCTTGACCTGAGACTGTTTTTGCTGGAAAGTCGTCCTTGGACTTTCTTCGCTCCACCATCCTCAATGCCGATGAACCCCCTTCTCATAGGACCCGTCTCCCGTCTCCTTTATGTATCGGGGACTTCACAAGTACCGACCGAATGGACTCTCATGGTTGAGTAAATTAGACGTCTCTGTATCCGACACCCCTGTCACTACTTGATGTAACCTATTTTCTACGGTTTAAACTTCCTAGGACTTTACGACTTCTCTACCTTGTACAACTTATTGGTTAAATAGTTCTGTTTTGAGATTCCAGAACCGGAACTAATACTCCATTAACGTGTTCTCCCGAAGGGCCCACCGTGTCACCATTTCTTAGACGGACGATTGCGTACTCTCCGTTCTCCGCGCCCAAACTTGTGACCCAACCCTTCTAGGGGACCTCTCCCTTACCGTGGGATGAGGTCATAAGGGTCTTAAGACCTTTTAAGATACCTGTCTCCTCGGACCGCCCGATGTCAGGTACCTCAGTGTTTCTCGACCTATACTGACTCACGTGCACACTCGTGTACGCGTCTTGACGTGTCCTTCCCCTACACGTTCGACCGCATATCTCTGGTGCGCCCTATGTCTACCCCCGAAACAGTTGTGGCACCGGAGGAGGTTTACTTCCTCCCCGATCCCCTGTCATCCATAGTCGACCCTCAGTTGACCTCCCTGACAGAACGCAGGTTCCCCTTTTCGGTCTGTTTCATTGAACCGTTTCCATTGTATAAGAGAGATTCTCCTTCGAGACTCGATCCGAAGCGAAGTTCAAGGGTGTACTAGTCGACACTATTTTTCACTATAAGATTATGTATAACTCTCGGTTTTTTGATAGACTATGTCTTTGAACCCTGAGATAGGGTACCTTTACTACCCTTTAGATCTTTGTGTTACAAGTATTCCCCTCCCTAAAAATAGACAAAAAAGTGTCGATATCAGAGTGTCGGGTCTTTTACGGAACTTGTATTATCCGAATCATTTATAAACAACGTTTATTCATTTATTTTTCCAAAAGAAGTATTTTTAATAATTATTATAAAATTTTTAAATGGATTCGTACGATGTTATCCGACAACATATTTATTTAATACTAGGTAGACGAGAAACCTACATTGATAAGACTTTTCGTTTGTCTACCAAATGTCCAAACATTTTGGTCTTAATTCTAGATAAGATATTTCATCAATCTAGACCTTACTTCCCAGTAGTAAGAGTAAGTTTTCTACTTTCCTAACGTTCCGGTGTGTCACTGAATGACTGAAAAAATTCGATGAATTATGTATGTACTATTTTCACGAAACCCCGTTATTTGTAATGGATAACAGACGATTTGTTAAGACAGTACATAAACGTTTACTAAAGGTCTCGAGGTCTTTTTATCTACACCTTTGTTACGATCAAGGGTACGTTCTTTCGTACTCTGGTTGATTACGGTCGTTTGTTCTCCATCCCGGTCTTTAAGATCGTCGTCAGTAGGTAGTTAAACCTTTTGTAAATAGTCGACCGGTCACACGGTTCGGAACCACTCCGACACCCTTATGTCTCTACCGACGTCGGGTCGAAGGTCGAAGGACGGAGAAACTTCTTAGAACGTCCCCTTGTCCCTAAATTGTGTAGTCCCGACATTTCTCACGTTTCTTGATCTCAATTTTTTTGGTTTATAACATATAATTACACATATATGTATCTCCGAAGGGCACACCGAGTCCACCATTTCGCAGACGGACGTTACACCCTCTGGGTCCAAATTAGGGACCCATCCCTTCTAGCGGACCTCTTATGAACGTCCCGTCCTCATCTCCACGTCTGTTGTCTGTACGTGTTTGTCGCCCCTTTCCTCTCCCGCCCCGCTTGACTCCCTCGTCGCAACTGTACATATGTAGTGACACACATTTCGTCGATCGACCACCCCTGGACGACACGCCGTGTCGTTCGAGTCGAGTCGTGACACTACTGGATCTGCCCGCCTTGACCCCCCACTACCCTCGAAGTCCTCCCTCCCATACGTATGTATGCCGACTAAGTACAGCAACATGTCATCTTTGATTGTGTTGATTTTTCTAATGTGAAAAAAAAAAAAAATTTTTCCCTCTATATGGTTCGTAGACTCTCGACTCTACCCCATCCCCCGTGTCTTAGATCGACCCTACTTTCATTCTGTACTCATAGTCCTTTGTCTCCGTTACCGTACACTTCACGACTTTGGACCTCCCACTCCTAGACACTCTGTTATTTGGACCGCACTAGGGACCTTACTGGGTCTTCCCTAAAATCCTTTGGTTCATCAGTTACAGACAGACAGAGAGCAGGTGAAGACGGGACCTCGATGTTCTCTACGACTTATCTCTTTTACCGTCATTGGTGTCCACAAAACTGGGAACGAATATCGGTAGAGGACCGAGGCACGGAAGACAGTGTAAAGATTAAGCGAGTCACAATGGAACGGACATTGTACCCTACTATTATCACGGATGGAGTCCCCTACCGAGACTCTGACTGTCCTTTAATTATGTCAATGAATAAAAACACTGTTTATAAATGACTCGTGGACGACACACCATCTGCGACGTGGGTTGTGACTACTACGTCGACACTTTGTCTGTCTGTCAGGGACAAGAATACCTCGAATGTCGGACCTCCCTCTCTTACCTTCATTTACTTCGTGGTCTGGACAATCATGGGCCTCCACTGTCAGCACCAAAGGAGGTAGACGAGTAAGGACCTCCACATCTCGTAAACAGTTCCATGTTAAACTTGGGGTAAAAGTCACTTCGACAACGCACCCTCCTCCAGTGATTCGGTCATTGACTCGGGTCGGTTTGACGATCGTGGGTGTACCTTGTCTTAAAACGAAAATAAATGACTCATAATACACGGGTGACTTTAGAAGGTAAAATGTAATATCAGTTAGTATAATGTCACTTCTGTCTCTCTTAATTTCTTCCGACAGAGAGGGGAATAAACCATCTCCGCGTGTCTGTCCACCGTCCAATATAGATCCTACTCTGCAGACTGTGTAGATGTCGCCCTATCTCAAACACTAAGTGATCTGTGTCCTTGTATCTTTCCCGAGATCCGACGACCGAGTCTTCCTTCTCTGTGACTAATTCAGGTCCGTGACACAACCCGTGAAATGTGTATTAAATGGAGTAGACTATGAGTTTTGTTAGAAATAGTCCGGATAAAATTTCTGTCTCCTTGATTCACTTTTTTCACTTTCACGGTCGGTGGGTAAGCATAGACTTCGAAACACTGGGGTACCTGACATCAAGTGGCCCCTGGAGACAAGTACCAGAAGAGGTCCGTTCTTATGATCTCACCCAACGGTAAGGGAAGAGGTCCCCTAGAAGATCTGGGTCCCTAGCTTAGGTCCAAGGGACGTAACGTCCGTATAAGAAGTAGTAGACTCGGTGTTTCCCTTCGGGATTCTTCTTGATTCCAAGTCCCTTTAATTCAACTGAAGAAATGATTCGACCATCTCCGTCTTAAACTCGGACCCAGACGTTTGAGGGTTTAGGTACTAGAAACGTCTGTGGGTGACATGTAAGATTTATCTTTTCGCTTCGATCTTAACCTTCTTATTACTCTATACACCAGGAAAACCTCCTCCTTCTACTCGGATTTTTATTACTGCGAAGAATGACAGTAATTATTTGATACACGGGTGGAGACTATGACACTTTAAGATTTACCGGTGGACATCTTTCTCTTCTCGACTATGTATATACCCACACACACATGTGAATTTTAGACGTTCCTTTATATGGGTTTACGATTATTACCAATAGAGATCTAATATTTTACTGAATAAAATAGTATATTTATTCTGCTTTATAAAATAGAAGTAAAATATTTACTGAATAAAATAAAATAAATCGAAGAAATACGAGACATAAATAGTAAAGATATAAAAGGTAGTGTTTTGTTCCCACACGAGACAACTTTCCTTACTATAAGTTCAAGACTAGTCCGTAGACCAGTCCAACAGTCCCGAACGGGTAAATCTTCCTTTAATGGAAAACAGGAAAGACCATAGTCCCTAGTCCCGATACCGTCGGACTCGTGGTTATAGACCGGGTCCGTGAGTGTACGGTGTGACGAAGAGTAGAAAGAATGTTTACTAAAATTTGTCTTAACTTTTTTCTTTTTGGTGTACAACTTCTTCTCCAGTACTGTGACAAAATTTTTATACAGGAAAACTACAAAAAAAAAATTCCTAGTGTCGAGTGTCTCCGTAAAATGTGGGTCACTCAAGGACTTCCCCTTCCCCGGTCATATGGTACAGTAGGTAGGAGACCAAGCAAGTAAGTAAGTAGGTTATTTTGTAAATGACACGGAAGTGACCCGAGATATGTGAACAGTTTCATCGATGTCCTTTTCTGATTTCATCTCGTTCAAAATTTTGTCTCCTTTCTCACGAGACAGTTGTTAATCCAGAAATGGGTTTACGTGCTGAAGAATCATAGAGTGGGCTCGGTGGTAAAATTTACCGTAGATAGGTAAGGTTATCAAAAGGGGTAACGTGAAAGATGGATTGTGTATTCATAAATACGACAAACAACAGAGATTAAGGGAATATGACTTAATATTCAAGATTCACACATGACTCAAGATGTAAACCAATCCACGAAAAGATGAAATTTGATCAACTCCCGTCCTTACTTTATAACAAGTGATGTTGGGTTTCAATTCATATCATAAAATTTACATTGTTTACAGATCGTGAATAACAAAGAAGTATACTTAAAAGATTTTGTTTTAAACCACAACCTTTCATTATTTGTACTTTGTACCGGATTTGAAGTTTTTTTTCTCTCCTTTTCCATCACACCAAAAGTGTGTTTGGGGAATGTAAGTGGGGAACAGGTGGTCGTTTAAAGTTGGTGGGTTTCCCTGTTGAGTTTTCAATGACAGAGTTCTTCTGTCTTCTGTGTCTGTACCGGTTCCCCGTGTACTTTTCTACGAGTTGTAATGATTAATAATCTCTTTATGTTTAGTTTGACGTTACTCATAGTGGAGTGTGGTCAGTCTTACCGGTACTAGTTTTACAGATGTTTATTGTTTATGACCTCTCCTACACCTATTTTCTCTTGTTAAGATGTGATAACCACCCTTTCATGTAACCACGTCAGTGATACCTCTTGTCATCCCTCCAAGGGATTTTTTGATTTCTCTCTCAATTGTATACTAGGACGTTAGGATGAGGACCCGTATATAGACTTCTTCTACCTTTGATATTAAATTTTTCTTACGTGGAGTTATAAGTATCGTCGTGATAAGTATTATCAGTGCTGTACCTTCGTTGGATGTACAGGTAGTTGTCTGCTCACTTATTTCTTTCTTCTACACCATACGTGTGTGTCTGTGTACTTATAATAAGTCGGTATTTTTCCTTCCTTTATTACCGTAAACGTCGTCGTGCCTACCTGGATCTCTAATGGTAGGATTCAATCCATTGAGTCGGTTTCTGTTTATCGTATACTACAGTGAATGTATACCTTAGTTTTATTTACTACGTTTACTTGAATAAATGTTTTGTCTTTGTTTGATTATCTGTATCTTTTTTGGAATACCAATGGTTTCCTTTTCTCCCCCTCCCCATTTAATCCTCAAACCCTAATTATCTATTGTGTGATGATATATATTTTATATCGATATCGTGTCCCTTGATATAAACTATAGAACATTATTGAATGTTACCTCTTCTTAGACTTTTTCTTATATATATGGACTTAGTGCGACGACACGTGGACTTTGAATGTGTATTATTTAGTTGACATAAAGTTAATTTTTTTTCAAAGGTAGAGATATTTATAGGAAAGAGAAGAGGGTCTAATCGTGAGGGAGGAACGAAGGATGTTTACTAACGAAAGAATAAACGTGTGTACGTCGTTAATATTATCATACACGTTATATCAAGAAAGACATGTTCAGAGAAATACAATGTCCTTTCTTTACTATCGTAAAGGGATCTCATCTGTCTACTCTAGTGGGGATATAGGTTCCTTTATTTATAGATCCGAGAGTGACAAACACGAGATTGTCACATGGATCGGATGGTTCCAACTCTTCAAGATGACCTCTACGACTGGAGGATTAATTGTGATACGTGATCCGGAATTAATAAGTAGAGTTATACGAGTCTCGGATCATTTAACGACAAATGTATCGACCATTAGTCACGAAAATAATCAAGGAGAGTGGATTATAAATGACTTACAGGTGGTACACGGTCCGTGTCACGATCACTTTCTTTATGTAATCACTTGTTTTATCTATACCAGTAGGGAGGTTAAACCACCCTGTCTCGTTGTAGTTTTTATATTAGAATGTTTATGTATTCGTCATTATTGATGACACTTCCTTTTCATCTCACGATACGTACGATACCTTTATAAACTTATTTGTTTACTTCCTTTCGTGACGTATAAAATATACCGTTATAAGTAAGTGGTCTTTCCATATGAGATGTCCTTTTCTTTCTTATAACACCCGAGAGACTCCTGTCTAATTCTTAGGGCATTCTTTTAGATTGAGGGGACAAGTACGAGGACACTATTATCGGTCTCTAGGATAGAGTACTTACTGAGTAAGACTTGAATACCCGTTGATTTTTGGGATTCTATGTAAACAGCAAACAAATTACACAATGGTATTGAGGTTTAGTGAGAAGAGTATGTCGATGTCATCCAATAGACCTAGATTCATACATTGAACGACACAAGGAGGTAATCGAAAAGTAGAACGACCTAAAGGAGAGAGTCAAACTGGACGGGTTTATGACAGTACGAGTCAGGACTACACCCTTATATACAAAGAGAAGTGTAGTCACCGATACCGATGAGACTACATTACAAGTTTAAGTCCAACAACTTCTCTTACAACTCACTTTTAAACCCACTCCGGCTCTCCGTCTTTAGTGGAAACTTTATATGTAGTTTTTGTATTTTTACAGGCATAGAAAACGTGAAGACTCTTAGAGAAGATCATTTGGTTATAGTTTATTCCTTTTTTTCAAAATAAATTCTTTTATTAAAAAGAGGTAATAAATATCGTCACTTATCACTAACTTTTTAAGATTAGAATATTCCCAGTGTTAATTCGAATCCACTCACATTGTTCTTCTGTAAAAGGATATTCTCTTTTAAGGATCTTTATCCGAACGTTGTCGTAAAATAAAAGTCTTTTCACACAACCTAGGAGTAACTCGAAGAATGCACCGAATCTTGAGTAGTTCGTGATTATTTATAAATAACAATCATTTCTCTACTACTTTTCGAAAATATTTGTCTACTAATTATTATACTGTATTAATCAATAGTCTTCTATGAACAAACATACCACAACTATTTCCTAAAATCCGTTTGTAAGGAAAAATTTTACTCCGAAAGAAGAAACTGACCGTCTGATAAGGTATTTGATCAACTACGTATGTCCTGAAATTTGATTTCGTTACCGTAATGTTTAATCGTCGAACTTAAAATCATATTTATACCGTGAATTTTAAGACAAATTGACTTCACGGGTGAGACACTCCCCGAGTCCTACTCCACGACCCCCATGTCATCGTTTGTTCTGTCCGTTTTTAGGAACGGATCACCCCGAATGTCGAATCACCTTCCCCCGTCCACTATGAGTTCAGTAGTTCATTTTATCTACCATGTAGTCCACCGTTCTTTCCGTCACCTTTTATTCATTCATCACCTCTCCCTATCCCCTAAGTCGGTCCCTATCTTCCCCCTCACTTCAAAGTTTCTCTCACTACCCCGTGGGAGGGGAGCGCGCGGGGGTGGGGGTGGGGCCCTTTCCTAGCAGACTCGTCTCTCGGGACTTCCTCCTCCCTCTTTCACGACCCGTCAACCGACCCGGTACTTGTAAGGTCCTTCGTTGAACGAAACTCGTTATCCTAAAATTTCCTAACCCCATACTGAAGACATGTCCGTCAGGTCGGCGGCGTAAGGAACAGCGAAAGTTAATTGGCACTCATGTGGGTCGATCGAGTAGTTTTTCCGAGGGTACAGAGAGGGAAGACCGTCGGTCCCTGTCTATGGGAGTCGCTACGGTTTTGACGGTGCGACCTGGTCGGCGGTGACCTTCGTCTCCTCGTCGGGGCGGGGGAAGAGGAGCCGGAGGTCCCACCTCCACCCCCGCGACATTGGGAATCGGAAGGAGAGGGTTGTCGGGGTAAGAGAGGGACGATTCAGATTTCTCCGTAATTACAAACGAAATTTCAAAGAAAACATGCATCACTTAGACACGCGACTCATTCCCGAGAGTAACTCTTCGTTTTAGTGGTGGAGAATCTCAGTGAAAATCTTGATTCCTACATTAAAGATGGTCTAAATTTCCTATAATCCTAAAGTAGTAACTATAATTCAGGAATTTCGACAGTATAAACCTCACTCCCACAATTGTTTCTTCATGAAGATTTATAAACAATTAACGATACACATATATATATATATATATATATATTTAATATAGTCGTAAACATCAAAGACTAGTAGATGAGTACAAGGGTGACTACTGAACGACTGAAGGACAGTGTGGACAACTATATTTCGTGTCACTGTTCCTCCTACGATATTCGAGGTAATCCCGTCCTACTACAGACAAAAAGAGTGACGACATAGGGGTCACGGATGGAATCACGGACCGTATATCCTCTGTGAGTTATTTACGACTACTTATTTACTTACTGAAATCTCTACTGTCGAAACTATGTCTCTCTTTTAGGAAAGTACGATCACACCTTCCCCCGTTCATGTCTCTGGTGTTGTAGACTTCGTCCTCTCCGTTTTACCCTGTACTCGATACTAAAGAAGGAGAGATTGGAGGTTCTATGACCCGTGGGTTCACTTACACGCAAATTACGTGTTCCCGTCCCGTCCCCACCCCTCTACTCACACTCTTTTGGAGCCTTTGTCCTAGGGAAAGGGTGGGGGAATTCTACAATCTAATGAAACCAGTTAAATGAATCAGGGAACCTCTGAACCAAAGTAGCAGATCTTTTACCCATATTGTTAGGACTGAAATGTCCCAACGATACTCTCGATTCATCCTATTCTTTACATTTCGAGAACTGTATCTCGGATGACGGGTCAACAATACTGAGTAAATGGTTCCAAACTTAAGTCGAAATAACGAATCTCGACTTACCAGAATTCTTTCAATGACCTTAGGGAGACAACGGTGTTAAAGGAGTAGACACTTTTTTTCCTATTATTACGAATAGAACACCACAATGAGACTCCTAATTTAGTCAACTTTGTACATTTGGTGAATCTTGTCATAGACCGTGCGTTCGTAATAATAACATACACTCCGTAAAAAGGATATACAAAGGTTGAAACTAGAACAATCCCGAGTTTGTTGTCTAAACAACTACACTACTACCTCAAGAACAACCTGTCCAACCTAGGAACAGAGTAAAGTTGTGATCAAGAGTTTGAGCTCAAACGTGACCTAAGTGTGACTTCCGAACGACTTTGTGTTCGACACCCCCGGGGTGCGAGTCTCGAAGATTAAGTCTTTCAGACTCACCCCGAACTCTACAAAAAAAATAAAGATTGTTCAAGGGTCTACTACGACTACGACGACCAGGTTTCTGGTGTGAGACTCTTGGTGACACTATATTTCTTTCCTATATTCTTCGAGATTCTCTTCTTCCTTTCTATTTATGTATCTCTCTATTAAGACTTTGTTAGGGGTTAACCTTACTCAATACCCGTGATCGTCTTTCTTATTAAACAAGTAAATAAGTAAGTTGTCTGTAAATGAATGACGGGTTACACTCGTCCTGGGACATAAGTGGTTGACCAAAGGTCCTGGTTCTAATTCGGTTCGTCCTTGTTGTCACTAACCTCTTCTGATAGTTAAACGACTTAATTTTGTCGTAGTTTCTTTCTTTGGTACAGGGGTGACCGGATTGAGTCCGTAATAAATCACACACATACACATAGTCTTACATGTGTTTTAAATGGTAAAACTGGTAAAAATTCATATGTCAAGTACCGTAATTCATGTAAGTATACAATATGACCGTAGTTGTGGTAGATAGAGGTCTTGCAAAAAGTAGAAGGGATTAACTTTGAGGTGTGTACAAGTAGTTATTAAGGGATAAAGGGAAAGACAGTGTAGAGGACCGTTGGTGGTAAGATGAAAGACACAGATATTTGAACTACTACTTCGAGTATATGCACTGTAGTCTATCATAGACAGTAAAACACGGATGAATAAAGTAAATCGTATTACAGTTCCCAGTAGGTACAATATCGTATACAGTCTTACAGGAAAAAATTTCCACTTATTATAAAGTGACATACATATGTGTAAAACAAATAGGTAAGTAGGTGGTTACCTATAAATCTAACAAAGACGGAAAACCGACAGTAATTATAACGACGATACTTGTACTTACATGTGTGTAGACAAGTTCAGGGACGAAAGTTGAGAAAAGCCCTTATATAAAGATTCGTAGTAAAATTTCGTCTATTTAAAACAAACTCATTTATAATTCTAGTGTAAAGGGTAGAGGGTGGGGAGGGGAGGAAAAGGGAAGAATCTTGAACTAGGGAGGACTGGGAGTCCATGGATCTAGAGAGTCGACGAGGTTAGACTATTTAGTAAGTGTGGAGGTTCTTGTTCCCCCTATGTAGAATCACAAGAATGCCCGACTTACGTACGTACATAGAAGGAAAGAGATATTACTGTTGGAACGACTACGTGACAGGTTTGTATGGATACGGTCCTCGTACAGGTCCTGATATTCCTTCTGTAAATCAGTGACCTTAGTCTGTACACTATCTCTTCGGACTGGAATGATGAATGATCGGCAAATCCGTTCCCTAAATTAAAGAGTTTGAAGTTAAAGGACTAGACACTTTATCCACATTATCAAACCTAGATGAACCAACGACACTCTTAATTTGATTCTATTCCATTTGATTCTATTTGACTCTATTCCATTTCGTGAATTGGTTCACGGACCGTATACCATTCGTGGGTTGTTTGTGTCTGACATAGACTCATTAAGGAAGTCTATGTACGGTTCTGTCAAGGACGGTAGATCTAGGTGTCTTCCTGTAATATCACTCGTACCTTGATTACCAGGGTGAGTCGGTGTTCGGGTCTAAGGATTTGTGACCTGTAACAAAGAAAAATTTTAGTGTCCTAAGTTTTAATGTTGGACGAGTGTTCCCCAATTTCTATAGAAACCTGTTCCTTCTATAAAACCCACGAGGTACCTTGGGTGTTTAACATGGTCTTAGGGGTCGTCGGTCGATACCCATATTCATAAGAAGGAGCCAACAACGACAAAAAAAAAGGGGGAGACTCAAACGTTTACGGTCTATTTTTACCTAAGGTCTTGTTACCTTTAAACTCTACTCTTTACCAATGTCGTCTAAACCGGTCCGGAGGAGGATCCTACCGGGGTCAGGAAGACCCTGCACAAGACTGTTGAGCAACCGGAGAAAGATTCGGAGACGTTTCCCCCACTACAAGGGCGGTGAAGGGAACCTTCTTACAACGTGCCACTTTATACTGAGTGACAGTCCCGGGAACGGAAACTCTAAGGGAAAGAAGAGGACTGGGTGAAAGCAGAACGACGCGGGAAAACATGTTTCAGTTTACTCCGGAGGAGACCTCCTCCGACGAGACACTCCTGACTGTAAATTTCTGGTAATGGTGGAGAAGTTGAGTCGGGACAAGTAAATCGGTTCGTTTCGTACAAATTAAGAAAATTAGAAGGGAGTATTTAGTTAGAGAAGTAGGGTAATTATCAGGAAGAGGACACGAAACTTGAGGGAGGTCAGACCAGTAGGATTCGAGAACAAGGCAAATGTGAACTCTTAACGGTCAGTTAGTTCTTCGCCGACGTGTCCTTTTTGTCGGCCTAGGAGCGGTCCCAAGACCTTCAAGAGTCGTATGACCTCACAGACGGCGGGTTCTGTGGTACTCGGGGTCTTCTCGGGACGGACCTCCGGTTCGGGGTACCGGAATTCCCTCTGAACTCCGTAGACGACGCGTGGGGCAAGACCCAGAAAGGTACCGGGACCGGGTGGACCGGTTACCAGTTCCCTTGACGTGTTCTTCGGGTGAGTCTATGGACAGGACGAGGAAAGGTAGTCGGAGGCGTCATGTGAGTGGAACGTCGACCGTAGATGGGTGATCTCGTTGCCTCCTGGGACCCATCCGGGTCTTAGCAAGAATGGACCTTCCAGGGCCGTACCAGAAGGAGGAATAGTGGGAGAGACAAGAGAAACTCCCGCTAATTCCACTTAGGAGACTTTATCCTCCCTCCCCGTCGACTTTCGCAGTGACGTTCTATTCTTCTTTCGTCTACTAGTCGTATTATTAGTCGACAGAAGGTAAACAGTTTACCTATTTACACTCGGGAGTAGTCGTAGGGTCTGGACACCCGGTGTCCCCGTCCACTACCACCCTTTCCGAGCAAACCCTCTCACTACTTGAAAGTGGGAGCGGTGGGTCGGGGGAGAGCGTAAAGTCTTGGACGATTTTGTGGACTTGACACTAGAGTGAACCCTTAACAACTTAGTTGGTTCGGACTCTACTTGCGAAAATCTTTGGTGTTAAACTATTTTTATAGTGTACCAGTCGTTGAACAGAACTGTCAATAGATTACAGTATATGAAGGTATCTAACCGGGTTCTCTCCGAGTCCACGAACGTCGTATTTGAGGATAGTCAAGTCAAATCAGTGAGTCAGTACAGACTGAGAAACGTTGAGGTACCTGACGTCGTGTGGTCCGGAGGGACAGGTAGTGGTTGAGGGCCTCAAATGAGTTTGAGTACAGGTAGCTCAGTCACTACGGTAGGTTGATAGAGTAGAAGACAGCAGGGGAAGAGGAGGGTGGAAGTTAGAAAGGGTCGTAGTCCCAGAAAAGGTTACTCAGTCAAGAAACGTAGTCCACGGGTTTCATAACCTCAAAGTCGAAGTCGTAGTCAGGAAGGTTGTTTATAAGTCTTGACTAAAGGAAATCCTACCTGACCAACCTAGAGGAACGTCAGGTTGAAAGAGAGTTCTCAAAAGAGGTTGTGGAGTCAAGTTTTCGTAGCTAAGAAACCGTGAGTCGAAAGAAATATCAGGTTGAGAGTGTAGGTATGTACTGATGACCTTTTTTGTATCGAAACTGATACACCTAGAAACAGTCGTTTCATTACAGAGACAAAAAAATTATACGACAGATCCAACCAGTATCGAAAAGAAGGTTCCTCGTTCGTAGAAAATTAAAGTACCGAAGTCAGTGGTAAACGTCACTAAAACCTCGGGTTTCTTTACTTCAGACAGTGACAAAGGGGTAGATAAACGGTACTTCACTACCCTAGTCTACGGTACTAGAATCGAAAGACTTACAACTTAACATTCGGTTGAAAAAGTGAGAGGAGAAAGTGAAAGTAGTTCTCCGAGAAATCAAGAAAAAACGAAAGACGGTATTCACACCATAGTAGACGTATAGACTCCAATAACTATAAAGAGGGCCGTTAGAACTAAGGTCGAACACGAAGTAGGTCGGGTCTTAAAGAGTACTACATGAGACGTATATCCAATTTATTCGTCCCACTGTTATATGTCGGAACTGCATGAGGAAAAGGATAAACCTTGGTCAGACAACAAGGTACAGGTCAAGATTGACAACGAAGGACTAGACGTATGTCTAAAGAGTTTTCCGTCCAGTCCACCAGACCATAAGGGTAGAGAAATTCTTAAAAGGTCAAACATCATTAGGTGTAGCAGTTTCCGAACCGTATTATTTATTTCGTCTTTATCTACAAAAAGACCTGGAGAGAACGAAAAAGTTACTAGGTTGTCTACAACCGTTAAACTAGAAACCAAGGAGACGGGAAAGATTTAGGTCAAACTTGTAGACCTTCAGTGTCAAGTACATAACAACTTCGGACCGAACCTCTTAAATCTCGTAATGAAATGATCGTACACTCTACTCACGTTAACCGACCATCAAACTTGTAAGAAACCGCAACGGAAAGAAACCCTAACCTTACTTTTGACTCCTACACCGTTTTGTGTAGATAAAGAACACCCGTGAGTCGACCTTACATAAGGGTCGGAGGGAACGTCAAACCAGACGAATACAGGGTCAGGACGACCACCTTTTGAACCTGTCTGTCCTACTTACGGTGAAGGACGGACCGGGGAGGTTTAAAAGATGTACTAAGAGGTAGGAAGGAGAGGGTAGAGACGGACGACGTAGGTCCCCTTAGGTCGTCTCCTGGGACTAAAGGGTCCTCTTCCTAACCTCAGTGTTCTACCTTCCTTGGATCCAAAGACTTATTGGTGTTTCTAACCGATGATTACAGATATTTTCCAGTCTATCTTTCATTCCTTGTTTCCAACTCCTTTTTTTTTATTACTTCATCTCTTCCCGTTTTTTACACCCCACGATTCGTTGCCGTGGGTCTGTGACTACTGAAACTACAGTTCTCTTTCTTGACTCTAGAGACTCCCCATCTGTCTATCGGGGTGTCGTCAGACTCCAATAGATCCAACCCCACCCCCCGGAAGTTTCGGTTAGATGTGTGAAGACCTCCTTGCCCTTGTCTCTCATTCTCCGTCTGTCATTTCCCCGACACGGGTCTAGTGGAGTTTAAGGAAACACGGTACCATATTTCCGGGACCATGCACCGGGACCATAACTACTCGGAAACGAAGGTCTCCGACCGTGGACACCGAGCAAGGACTTCCTGGTCGGAGTCCAGTGACCTCAGAGAGACGGATTGTACTTTCCGGGTCGAGGAAACGTAGTCCACTACTAAGACTCCTGGACTGTAGAGATTTACTGGGACGTCCTAGTCTCGAGTGGACCCCAGTGTCGGTCCACTCCAATAAAGGAGGGGACAGGGTTCAGGGATTGGGGAATAACCGAAGGAGACCCTCATGAAGGAAATTCTCAGTGAACGTGGGGTTAGTAGGGGACTCCCAAACAAGACCCAATTTAACACAGGAAGATTTTACATACAATTTTAGGATTGGGGTCCAAGAACCTTTACACTGGAAAAAACCTTTATCCCAGAAACGTCTACATTAATCAATTCTACTCTAGTATTATAACCTAATTCCACTGGGATTCGGGTGGATACCGGTTACAGGAATCTGTGTCTCTGTGTGTCCCTTCTTACTGTTCACTACTGTCTTCGTCTCTACCCTCACTCCGTGGACGTTCGGTCACTTACCGTTCCTGCCGGTGGTCTCCGATCCTCTCCGTACTTCGTTGAGGAACCTCGGAGGTTTTCCTTTGTTGAGACTGTTGTAGAACTCAAGTCTGAAAAGCGGAACTCTTGACACTCGTTTATGTAAAGACAACAAAGTTCGGTGGCCAAATACCATGATATGTGCCCTTGGGATTCTTTACTTATTATGGACGAAGACTCCTTGGGTCGGATTCGATCTGTACGTCAGAGACGACGTGTCAGTCACTGAAGTCCGACGTCGAGTTTGAGGTATCTGACTACCCGGGGGTCTGACAGAGAGGCCCTTCGAGGTGGTTGGTATAAAGGTAAGGGACGATGTGGTGTAAAGTCAGGACCCTGAGAGAGTGACCGTCAAAGGACTTTTCGGTAGTAAAGTAGGATGTCATAATAAAAAAAGGTGAACCGATAAGTATGTGGACCTTACAAGGTGGAGGAGGTAAGGACCGTTTGAAAAAATCTTTAGTCGATTTAAAAGTAGAAAAGACATTACAAAGGAAACTGACGGGGTAGTTCTGGACCCACGAGAAAAGGGAACCTAGAACAATTTTAAGGTCTGTACCTTGTTGCCTGACCTAAGTTTAACCCTTACCTAATTCGATTCTTTCGATTCTAGTACCGTAGACCAGGGTAGTGAAGTACCGTTTATCTACCCCTTTGTCACCTTTGTCACTGTCTGAAGTAAAGAAACCCGAGGTTTTAGTGACGTCTACCACTGACTTCGGTACTTTAATTTTCTGTGAACAAGGAACCTTCTTTTCGATACTGGTTGGATCCGTCGTATAATTTTTCGTCTCTGTAATGAAACGACTGTTTCTAGGTGTATCAGTTTCCATAACAAAAAGGTCAACAGTGTATACCTACACTCTCGACCTGATATTTCTTTCGACTCGCGATGTCTTAACTACGAAAACTTGACACCACAACCTCTTCTGAGAACTCTCAGGAAACCTGACGTTTCTCTAGTTTGGTCAGTTAGGATTTCCTTTAGTTGGGACTTATAAGTAACCTTCCTGACTACGACTTCGAAGTTATGAAACCGGTGGACTACACTTCTTGACTGAGTAACCTTTTCTGGGATTACGAACCTTTCTAACTTCCGGTCTCCTCTTCCCCTACAGTCTCCTACTCTACCAACCTACCTAGTGACTGAGTTACCTGTACTCAAACTCGTCCGAGGTCCTCAACCACTACCTGTCCCTTCGGACCGTACGACGGCAGGTACCCCAGCGTTTCTCAGTCTGTATTGACTCGATGTATTGACTCAGTCTGTATTGACTTGACTGACTATGTTACCCGGATTATTGTCATAAATGGAGTTGTATAGTTACACTTCGTATTTATTACGTACTTTCAGGAATTTTGGTAACAACCGTCTAATGTCTATTTATAATCGAGAATAATAATAGTCGCTACTTTACTAGTGTAATTTATAAAACACGCGTTCATAAACAAATGGATAAACATTCAGGAAGTTTCCATTCTTAGTGTAGAATCGGGTCGTGTCACTTATCGTCTCAACCATACATTAATGTAAATGACTTAGTATAAGTACCTGACCATCTAAGTCACAACATTTCTACAGTTAAGAAGAGTTTAACTAAATATTTAAATCCCGTTGAATGTAATTTTAGTGTCGTACCAAAATACTATAACTGTTCGGCTAAGATTTTAAATACACACGTCTCCCGGTTCTTATATATTCCGTTGGACCTCTTTCTTTCCGTTTCAACCTACTGAATATGATAGTCGATAACTCTGTTGCGTCGATATCTTTAAATCGGACACATGATATCGTTCCTTTCTTTGTCCGGTTAACTTATCAAACTCCAGGTCTATTTCAAGGTGTTTATGTATATTTGAACTAAATACTAACTCACATGACGTCTCGTCACCCCCTTTCTTCTATATAAGTCACTGTTAGTCCTTTATCTGTACTCCCTCGTTGATTGTGTTGTCCTATTACCACGTATTTTTCCACCTAGAACCAGAAATGGAGTGTAGTATGAGTTTTTAAGTGCATCTAACATCTCGATTTACACTTCTCACTTTGTTATTCCAAAATCTTTCATCGTATTCTACTTTGTACTTACTAGAACCGTACCCTTTCAAAAAAAAAAAATTATCTTGTAAATTTTTGTGACTTCTATTTCTTCTACACATTTACCTTACTATTATTACAGAAAACTATTTGTTTTAAAACCATTCTTTTACATTCGACACCACACTTTCCTCCATAACCGTTATGTAGCTTGGTCTTTGAAAATAGGTTTTATATATTTCTTACGAGTTTCTAGTTATTCTTTTTCTATCTGTCGGGTTTCATTTTTTTTAATCGTTTAGCGTACTTGATCATGAAGTGTTTTTCACAATCAATGAGTCAGTACAGGTTCAGAAACGCTGACGTATCTGACATCGGGTGGTCTGAGACGACAAGTACCTTAAGAGGTCTGTTCTTATGACCTTACCCAACGGTAAAGGAAGAGGTCTTTCAAGTGTTTTCTTCCACGGGTTTACCGGTTAATTGTATACTTTTCCGTTAGTTGGAGTAAACAGTTACCCCTTTATGTTTAATTTAGGTGTCATTTTATGGTGACGTACAGGTGGTCTGACTGATTGGAATTTTCCTAATTGTAATAGTTTACAAGAACTGACCTTGAGAGTGTGAGTCAACTACTTGACTTTTACTCGTTAGAAGGGTCCTTTTGACAAGTCGTCATAAATGACTTCGACTCGAATATGTAAGGGATACTGGGTCCTGACGGAGAGGATTTAGTCATCTTTACGTCTGTACACACCTGGTGTACTGCGGATGGTCTATAAGTATCATCGTAGTAAACATCATCATGGAAAGTCAGTTTTTATTTGTTTAATGACGATGGGTGTTGTTGTCCCTAATAGAGTGTTTGTTAGAATTCACTTTCATCTGTCTGCGTTTTCTTATGTTTTTCATGGTACTGTAAATATACTTCAGGGTTTGGTCCTTTTCATTATTAGATACTAGGATCTCCAGTTCTGTCACCAGGAGGTAACAGTGGATGATCGAAAAGAGACCTCTGAGTCGGAGACCTCTAACTGGGACTCCTGGTCGAAAAATTTTGAGTAACAACCAAGTAGTCGAACGACTCACAGTACTGGAAATAGTAGTAGTAGTAAAACTAGTAGTAGAAGTAAGGGTCGTAGTGGTTCTGGTGGTAGTAGTAGGAAATGTTAAGACTTAGGAAATATATATACGGTCCATGACACCATTTACAAATAAATCAGTAAAAATGTAAGGATTTCTTTCCATTATAGTAAATGGGGTAAAAAAAAATTTACTCATAGTCCCTCCAATTTATTCCAGTATATGAATAATTCACCAGAACATAAAGGGGTAACTGTTTACTCCAACTCACGGAAAAGTATACAAATAACCGGTAGACCCGTGGAAGAAAAGACTTGAAAGACTTCTTCCTTTACCGTTGGGTAAGGTCATAAGAAAAAAAAAATTTACTAAAATAAAAGAATTAATAAAAAATTGGTAAATAGTAAATAAAAAATAATAATAATAAAAATGAAATGTGATAACGTAACCAAAATGGTATGTAGTTGTACTTAGGTGGTACCCACATGTACACAAGGGGTAGGACTTGGGGGGGTGGAGGGAGGGACATGGTAGGGAGGTCCAGTAGGGTCACGTGGTCGGGGTTCGTAGGACATAGGACGTAGCTTGGACCTGACCGCTAAGTAAAGTATATACTATAATATGTACAAAGTTACGGTAAAAGGGTTTAGTAGGGAGAGGGAGAGGGTGTCTCAGGTTTTCTGACAAGATATGTAGACACAGAGAAAACGAGAGAGCGTATGTCCCAATAACAATGGCAGAAAGATTTAAGGTATATATACGTAATCATATGACATAACCACAAAAAGAAGTGAGACATATTAGTCGAGGTCAAAGTAGTAAGGTCATAAGAACAGACCTCTTAAGGTGAAGTTCACACCCCTCCCCTCCGTCCCGACTAGACCCCGCCCCTGGGTCCTCACGAAGACTTCACGTCCAGGAAGATCAAGGACTAGACCCACGGTCAACGTATTCATATAAGTTGTTCACTACTAAGTGGTTCTACGTTCTAAACACTTGAAAAGACATAATTTTAAAAGAAAACCGTTCTTATAATAATTTGTTACAAAGACTTACTATTCATACCTAGAAAAACATATAAACACGTCTCGTGAATTTCCCGATGGGTATTTGTCGAAAGGTCTTACTACGTAAGGACATCCAAGATCTTTTGATTCCAAAATGAAATGGAATAACTTATATTAGGTCTTCTACCTCCGAGACCTCCGACTTCATCCACGAAGTTCGGTATTAATAGTCACCACTACTGACACAATGTGTCACATGAAACTTCCTTCTCTCCTCTAGGGGCAGGGAGATCAATCGGGGTAGTATACTGAGGAGTTTCCTTGTTTACACGTCACACAAGACTCAGGGCCATAACTGACTTCTGTTGGCGAACCGTTATTTATTATCGTAGAAGATCACTGAGGAGGGTTCACGAAGGGTTCTCTCCAGTAATTCTCTCTGGGTCCTTTAATTTCTTTTTTTCGAATACTTCCTAATTTTATTTTTTATAAAATTTCAGGTGAACTTCGGTGAGACACTCGTATATGTCCCTTGGCCAATTTTCGTTTCTAAAGTCTAATCTCAGGGTCTCGATGGTGAATTATTCATATACTGGAATAAATCGGAAGTACTATGAATAATTTTTTTTTACCCCAATTACTATAATGGAAAGAATCCTTACATTTCTACTGATTTATTTGTAAATGGTGTCACGGACCGTATATATATTTCCTAAGTCTAACATTTCCTACTACTACCACCAGAACCACTACGACCCTTACTTCTACTACGAGTTTTACTACTACTACTATTTCTGGTACTGTGAGTCGTTTGTCTAATTGGTTGTTACTCAAAATTTTTCGACCAGGAGTCCCAGTTAGAGGTCTCCGACTCAGAGGTCTCTTTTCGATCATCCACTGTTACCTCCTGGTGACTCTCCTGACTCCACCTCTAGTAACAGAAACCCCGACTATCAGCGTCCAGTCCAAGACGTGTCCAAACCTATTCAGAAATATTAATTGACTCAGAAAAACGTCGAGGAGTACGGGATCTCTCACTCGGAGTAATACCGGAGAGTCGGGGAGGGTTGGCGTGTGTTATGTCGGAAAGTTGTGTGGGAAAGAAGGGGGAACTTATGAAGAGTGGGTTAGAGTTAATTTATAAACACTCAATAAACAATTTACGACCAGAGGAGATTATTGAACATTTGACATACTCTCGTGTCTAGGTAAGACAGAACTTGATGCAGAGATCTCTGTGTGTCTCTTTTCTGGATCGGAGACGGAAGATCCTCGTGTGTCAGATTCTCGACCGTCTTTTCCGACGTAACCGTCCATAAAAATATACTACCCACAATACCTACATACTCACTTCACGAGACCCTGGGGTCTCCTCCCTTGTGGACTCAGATGACCCCCTCAATTTGCACTCAGTACCCCAGCGTGCCCCAGCGTGTCTCAGCTTGTACTGACTTCGCTGAATCGTCGTCGTCGTCGTACCTCCTTCTCCGTAAACTCGACGTTTGATTTACTACATATCCTCAAACAGGTCACCTGTTCTCCTTGTTGTCGTAGAGTCTCTCTCCCTTTCCGTACCACCCGGCCGAAACCGAAACCTTTGGTCTTCATTGAGACATAAAATAATCAACGCTCGACCCTCCCTCCTATAACATTCTCCGATCCCCTCCTTTTCCCCTTCGCAGAAACTTTGTAGAAATTTCAGAACGATTCTTGACACCTATGGTGAGACCTCCACTGTTCCTGTGTTACCTCCCAAACTCAACCCCTTACAGTACATTTAAGTACAAAATCCTTTTAGTCCGACGTTCTACCTATTGTTGGAAAGGGATTTTTGGTCGAGTCACCGTTCCCGGAGAGACCGGACTGAACAAATATACTCCTGAACAAATATACACTACAAAGTGTATCCCCGGACCGGAGTCTAGTGGTGGATTCCACCTCAAGAGGGGAGGATACATATACTTTTGAGGTCAGGGTGGATTGAGGGTTTCTTGGAAGACCGGGAAGTTTACAACCAAATAGTTGGGAGATTATATTTGAAGTCACGTAGACGATACGGGCAACAGTATTGACCTAGAACAGATCCGGTGAGAGGGGTGGGATGGAGACCCGAAGTCTGGGAAGGTCAGGGTTGGAGTTACTCTTTTAGAACTCGGTCTAAGGTCAAGGTAATGTTCCGGTCGGTGACGGTAGGTGGACGAGATACAATGACTCTACGGGTCAGAAGTACGGGGTGTATAGTCGTTGTTACTTGAACTCGACGGTGGAATGAACATTACACCCCAACCGACATTCCTGGCGACCTCATAATGTAATCGATACCACCAGGGCAGGACTAAGACGTGTTGAACACCTCGAGACCTGTCGACGCTGAGTGTACTGAGTGAATCTTTGACCGTCAAGTCGGGTGGATCGCTCCTCATCCGTTCTCTTTTACGACGACTGTCCAACCGTTTATGCTACCGTCCTAATGTTTAGGACCCACTCGTTCAGTACCCCACCCAAACCGAATACGACAAGAGAGAGTTACTTACGAGAGTTGTAAGGGACCCTCTCTACTCGTGGGAGGGTAAGGTTTGATTTCTAGTACGTATAAATTCCAAAATTCCCGACATCCATACCTACATATTACCTACATCGATTGTCTGACCCCAAGTTTAAGGACAAAAGATGTACAACGACACGACAAGAATCAGTGAATAACACAGACTGAGAAACGCTGGGGTACCTGACATCGGGTGGTCCGAGCAGACAGATACCCTTAAGAGGTCCGTTCTTGTGACATCACCCAACGGTACACGAGACGAAAGATGCACAATGGAACCCGACTAATAAACTGAAGAGTAATAGAGTCGACTGTTAGGGACATTTTACCGTGATTATCATAAATATAACAATAATACTGTTGATTAATTACTTATAAATATTGTAATTCATAAATATTTAAAACGATTCATATTATATAAATTTCTATTTACTCAAAGGAGAGGAGAGATTTTCTCCCTAGTAGTGACAGTAAAGTAAATAAACAGTAATTCTGATTCCTCCATTCCGAATGTTTCATGTAACGTTGTTGAGTTGTCTTCAAGTAAGAAAGGAGGTATACGAGGAAGTAACACCTTATCGACCCTCGGTTCACTTACCCAGGACTCGACTGGTTATACATCTACCCTTCTCCTTACCTACCCTTCCTACGCGGACTCCTTAGTCTCTATATAGTCGGTTCTCTTACGTCGACCCCTGACCCTGATCCCTTCCTTCAAGATTCCTTGTGTGCGACAGACTCTGTGGGCGTAGAGGCGAAGGAGACTGGCACATTAGAAACCCCGACGGTTAGTAACAGGGGGAAGAGGGGGACTTTATAGTTCAGTGTCTTCACTGTGTCTCCGTTAAATGGAGGTATAACATTGCATAGGGTAAGGGGACCCATACACTGGATAGTCTTGGGAAGGGACCTTAAAAAGTCAAACCTTAATTTCCCTTTTCGTGAAAAGAACTTTCTGAAAAGTGACTTCCAACAATTGTCAATGGAAGGGACCGTAAGGGATCTCTTTCAAATAGACGTCATTCTTTTTGACACAGTTGTGTGTTTTTACGTCGGTTCTCTATTTCCTACCTTCCTCTCTCTTCCGTTTTTTTTTTTTTTTTTTTTTCCCTGACCCTTGTTACCTCTCCTTTCCTTTTCCCTCTCTTTTTCCCTTTCTCTCTTGAAATTCAGGGATCTAGGTAACTTTGGACTTCGGTCTAGGTGGGGACCTGAAAAGTTTATATCCCGAGTTATTAAGATAAAAAACGAAATCATTCTGAAACAAGGACAATGAACGTCACCTTTCTGAGACCTGATTAAACCCTCGTTTCTTTCTTTTATTAAGTTGGATCTGACATTCTAAGTAATTGTTCGATTTCTTTGTCATAGACATTGATTTGACTCCACCAACTGGTCGTCCCACCGTCAATCATAAATTTACGGTAACTCCATTGTCTTATAACCAACTGAAGGTTCGATAAAATTAACCTACAGTCGAAAAACTCTTTCTAAAATTCCGTCCAGTCTTACGAGACAGGATTCGGGACTGGACGAGTAGAAAGAATGGTTGAAGAATCTATTTCTGAAGATTCCGAACGAACAGTTTTAACACCTACTAGGTTTTAATCTAATACACTTGTCCAGTGAGTGACTGTTTTAGGTCTAAGTACTTACCAACTGTCGATCGTCTTACCCGAGTTTATACGACTTAATTCAGATTACCCCTTAGTGCAGTTTCGACTATAAGTTCCTGGTCAAAGTGATCATGTCCCTTTCCTCCCGTCGCTCGGAAGGGTAGTTTAGAGTCCTTAAAAAACGACCGACGTTCGAGTCACACTAAGGTCTCATACTGTGTCGACGGTTTTGTCGTTTGTGCTCTGGACCGTTCGAATTGTGTTTGTGTCACAGGTCTTGTTCCCTCTATTAGGAAGGTGGTACAAGGGAGGGATAGTCTCGTGTAGACCTCAAATTCCACGTCCCTTATTCTTTGTCCCAGGGTGTTTCTTACCAACTCCTTTGTTCGTTAAATTAGTCTTGAATGCCGTCGACAAAGAGGTGTCTGTGGAGTTCCAGACGGTATACCGGTTCCCCTCTGGAATGAAACGACCTGAGGTTTTCTGTCTGGGGTCTGCTACTCATCTTCCATGTGCGCTCCGTCAGAAACCGTCGGCTCTACATGTTATGTTGCGTCAGGTGGGGCCGAGTCCGAGACGAGTAGACACTCACCAGTGGATCTCCTTCGAGTGTCGAGAAGGGAGGGTGGTGAAGTGTCGGTTCGTCCCCTTACGGTGACGACACAGTAGCCGAGACTCCTGTATCGTGACCGGCGACACAACCGTCATTGTCCTGTCCCGTCACTACACTGGACCACGATGTCAGGTACCCTGATCCTCCGACCCCCATCCCGAACCTCTGTACCCTACCCGTTCGTGTTAGTGTCCCTTCCGTGGTGGAAGAGAAACACAGAGTAGTAGAACGAAATTCTTTTCTATCTTTCTTTCCTATATCTAAAGACCTTAGGTCGGAAAACAATCCCACCCCAGTCACTTCTTTATATATATATATATTATATACACACACACACACATATATATATACATAAATTGAAAATTCACTAAGACTGAGTATCGATCCAAACCTTTGGTGTATTTACTGAGGTGTTTAACGACTAAAGTCCCTTTCAGTGAAATTATTGACCACAGATCCAAACTCCCGAGTTGTTAGGGGACACGGGAGAAGAGGTCCATCAGTCTCAGTCGTAGACTCCGACCGTCGACGAAGGGAAACGAGAGAACGGACGACGGGTACACGAGGGGTGGAGACTTGGTAGTTGTTAGGGCGAAAGGTGGCACGTGTCCTGACGGTCAGGAAGGGAAGGTTGTCGGAAGTGGGACCTGGGTCTGGTAGACGGCCGGGAGTCCGAGGTCGGTTACGGGGGTCCCGGGACTCGTAGGAAAGAGAGACGACGGTGGCGGACCTCTAGGAACGGTAGACAGGGGTAGGGAACCGGAGTGGAGACAGACCGTCTCCCTTTTTACGACAGGGAAGGAAGATAGGTCGAGAGAATCTCACTCTAGAGTGTAGAGAGAGAATCGCCCGAAGAACCCTAAATTTGTTATAAAAGTAAAAAGATATTTATTACTAAATCACGGACACTACCAGTGTGTTACAAGACCCACGACCGCTATTTCATCGGTTATTCTTTCCTGTTCAGAAACGAGAGTATTTCGAACATAAAGTCGAACTCCTTCGTCCACTATTTGTTCTAGTAAAGTCTCTCACCAAGTCCCGATACTTCTTTTATTTTGGTCCGTTTTCATTACCCCTGGTATTTAACCACCAGTCTTTTCGGAGAAATTTCTCTACTGTAGACTCGACTCTGTATTTTCTGTCTCACTCGGTATCTTTCTAGTCCCCCTCCCGTAAGATCCGTTCCTCTTCTCGTATATGATTCCGGGACCCCACCCTTACTCGAACCACATAAACCCTTTAAGTTTCCCGTCCCAACGACGACACTCCTCCACCACCTCTTTCTTTTCCTCCTTTTCTTTTACTTCTCTCTTCCTCTCCCCCTTTTCCTTCTTCGCCCCTTCTTCTCCTCGTAGTCTTCTCCAAGGACATCGTGGCTCTTAAGTCCAGGAGGGTGACGACGTGGACGGGTAGGAGGGTGTGAGGGTAGGGGGGTGTGACACAAAACTTGAGTGTCGGGAAGGGACAGGAAGGGGGGACGGTGGACCAGACACAAAAGTTTATAGCCTTGATGTCGTCATGTGTCCTGGGTCCAATAAAGGGTACCCAGAGGATCTGGAGTCACCTACACTCGTCCGGGGACAAATTTCAAAGGGACTTGAAAAGTACCGTCAAAACTCATGAGACTTTCAATCTTCAGAACAGATACATCTCGAGTCTTTCCGGAAGAACCCCACAATGGGTTGACGAGAGGGATAGGATCGGAGTTGACGTCGGGTCGGTTCTGTGGGGTATTTTTACCCTTTGAAATTTAGTCGTTCTCAATCGGTCGGTGCGTATTTCGAAATACACTGTACCACTCGAGAGACTGTCTCATCCACGAGGTCTCTTCACGTACACTGACCTTAGTCTGTGTTAACGTGTGGTAGTCCAATTTTTGTCTCTCTCCTTTATTATGAACTCTAGTAAACCCGGTGAACGGTGAAGGGTCAAGTACGAGTGAGTCCGTGTATGTACATAAGTACACGGACTCACTCGTACTTGACCCTGAGAACCAAGAGAGTCAAGTAGTCTACCACTCATAAAGCATGAACAGTGTAGTCACAGATTCCTGTTCGTTTGGTTACCAAAACATGTCATAAGGTTGACTCCTTTGTAACCAGAGAAGGTTACAACCTCCCTTTTTATCTACGACTTGAAGGACTCTTTATAGTCAATATAAAGATAAGGGGTGATTGTTTTGATAGACGTCCCCGTGTATTTATTCCGATCAAACTTAGATCATAGGTACACTAGTAAATACATGTTAACGTTTCCTAAAAATTCCTCATTAAAATTAAATACGCTAAAAACGAAAGGTATTACTGAGAACTTAGATTGGGAGTTCATTCTATCCTGAGAAGAGAACTTTTTTTTTTACATACATACATATATATCTTATATACATCTTATATCCCCGAAGGGACCATCGAGTCTCCAATTTCGCAGACGGACGTTACGCCCTCTGGGCCCAAGCTAGGGACCCAACCCTTCTAAGGGGACCTCTTCCTTTACCGTTGGGTGAGGTCATAAGAACGGACCTCTTAGGGTACCTGCCTCCTCGGACGACCCGATGTCAGGTGCCCCAGCGTTTCTCAGCCTGTACTGACTCGCCGAAGTGAAGTGAAGTACATCTTATATACATATATATCTAAGTGATACAACATGTGGACTTTTTTGTGACATTTAGTTGATATAGTTAATTTTTTGAAACTGTAGTCTTTTAAATCATTTAAGGTATCGTTTAATTCTCGTGAATAAAATTTTAATTAGAATTATTTTGTTACGGTCTAGTTACCCCAGACTAAACTCCCTTTAATAGGTAATTCTCCTACTTTTAATATAAGAAGTAATTATGAAAATTTGAGATTTTTTTACATTTAAGCAAGAAAAAGTAAGATTTACATATAGGGTCACTTCAAAAAGAAAGGAGGAAAGGGGAAGGAGAGAAGAAGAAGGGAGAGAAGAGAAAAAAGGAGAGGGAGAGAACGTAAAAGAACGAAATGGTTCAAGAAGGAGTAGGAAAGAAAGGAACGACGAAGGAGGAAATGACTCCTTCTCCTACTCTTTCTGTTCGATGAGACTGTATGACCGGGGAAAAAAGAAGAGTCATACTTGGGATAGTCGTGTAGTGTACGTTCGCGTGTGTGTGTGTACGTGTGTGTACGTGTGCGCGCGCGTGTGTGTGTATGTGTGTGGGGTTGTGAGGAAGGGAGATGACTAAGCGTGCGGTAACTCTTTTGGGTGGGTCTACTGGACAGTGACTCATTCTCTTACACTCTGTAATAAAAAGGTCCCCTTTAAGTAAAATGAACAATTATTCTCAGGTCATCTTTGTTTACTTTTTGTTCATTTTAATTAAAATTGATATAAAATAAATCGGACGTATATGTTAATGACCCCGAAGGGACCACCGAGTCACCATGTTTCTAAGACGGACGGTTCGTCCTCTACGTCCAAGTTAGGGACCCCAGTCCTTCTGAGGGACCTCTTCCTTTACCGTTGGGTGAGGTCGCAAGAACGGGTCTTTTAGGGTACTTGTTTCCTCAGCCCACCGGATGTCAGGTACGCCAGCTCAACCTGTGTTGAATCGTCGATTTGTTGTTGTTGTTAATAGTAAAGTTGTACAATAGTTATGTTTTATAACAATTATTCTTCAAATAATAAAAAGATTATGATTAATAAGTTGTTGCTCACACACAGAATGTAAATGTCGTGTCGAATTAAACCTGATTGGTACAAAGTCCATGACACTGAACACCGATGAAGACCTGACGTCTCACGGTCTTCTCCGTCCCGTTGTTCTGTCTTCCTTGGACCCAAGGACCCACCTGTACACCTCGTTTGACGGGTAGTAGTACCTTAAAGGTAAAGTCAAGCCAAGTCAGCGAGTCAGCACAGACTGAGAAACGTTGGGGTACTTGACGTCGTACGGTCCGGAGGGACAGGTAGTGGTTGAGGGCCTCAGGTGGGTTTGGGTGCAAGTAGTTCAACCACTACTACGGTAGGTTGGCAGAGTAGGAGACAGTAGGGGAAGAGGAGGACGGGAGTTAGAAAGGGTCGTAGTAGAGAGTAAATTTTATAACATAAAAGACCAGAAAAACATTACTTGAACAGGACATAGACCTAATTATGTTCTACCGATTTCAAAAAAGGAGATGTCTTCAACCATAACTAGATGTAGACAGTAAGATACATATTATTCGTTTATCGTACAAACATTTGTATAGTTGTTAATATTAGAGAACAAGGTCAAGTCAGTCGGTCTACCTCTCCCTGTTGAATTGAACATATCCATTCATGAGTTCAAAATTTGGAACTTTTTAAAGTTAAATATACGAAAGTAAAAAACATACGAGACTGAAAACACAAAGTAGTCTGAGTTTCCTTGTTCGGAGTGTTGGTATTCGTAAATATATACATATGTAGAAAAATTAAAAATAATTACTAAACTTGATTTATGAATATTTTTCTCTCGTTTTCAATTTTTAATTTCAATATATTATTTTTCTTTTTTCCTTTGTTCTCCCAGTGAATATTTATTAATGTTATAGTAGTCGTCACGAATTAATATTTTTTTTGGTGATGTATTTTTCAAATAAATTTTCTGGAGTAGGTCGAATTCAAAAAGTATAAGATACATATATGAAAAGTTTGTATATTAAAATGGCTGTACCCATTATATTATAGACGTACATTTTTATTTAGTTCTCAGTTTAATTCCAAAAAGAGAAAGGTTAAACAAAGACAAAGGGGTGTTTGTTTTCCTTAACCGGTTTCAGACCGTTCAAAGAAGTACAAAGATTTAATTAGGAAACCGAATACCCACTTATGTTATGACTTTAGATGTTCTTCTTTTTTCGTTTACATTTATTCCTGGGTGAAGTCTGAATCACAGGGTTCTATACAGTCAATAATAGAACAAAACAACGACAAAAGGAAGTTGTTTCGGTGTGGTGGGTCTTCTGACACCCATCGACCCACTTAAGTAAGGTGATTAAGTAAAATAACGCAGTCATATCTTTTGATCAATTTTCATGTCTAAATCGTCAATCTGTAAGGAATCAAACATAGGAATGAGGTGACTAATAACTCCGAATCACAGGAGTAGACATTTTATTTTTATCGTTTAACGGGGTTTCATGACCTTCCTTATACACTCTACTCATCCTTCGTGAATTGTGTTACAGAGTAGGTCATAATCGACGGTTCATAAAAAGATAAAGGTTTTATTTATTACTAGAGTGTTGTAATATATATACATACATACATACATACACACACACATATATATATACACACACATATATATCTATATATTTTATATAGGATGTCATACTGTCAAAGAAAACTGTACCTAATAAAGATTAAGAGTGTCGATGTGATCCTACCACCCTCTTCGACAGAGTAAAATGTCCACCTCTTTGACACCGAGTCTTTCCATTTCACCGGACGGGTACCAATGTGTCACTTACACACTGACTCGGTCTCACCTTTGTCTGGGTCGGTTATAGTTTCGGACACATGAAAGATGGTCCACCTCTACCCTGTGAGGCCCTGTGTGTAAGAATACCTTCACACACGGGGTCTCACTCTTTTTCTTTCTCTTCCGTTTCGTCGAAACCTCCAGAGGTTTGGAGGGACAAATCTTATTTAGGGAATTAATACGAACTTCAACCAGTTCGAAAACTTTAGAACGGACCTGTAAGAAAGGGGTAGTTCAAGGAACTTTAAGGGGAAATTTCTCGTAGATCCTTTTCGGTGAGAGTAATCGGTCCCAGACCGAAATAAAAGGATTATTTGTCTGGAAACCTGTCTGTTTTCTCAGAGAATAAAAGTTAGTTAAGAACTTGTAAAGTCGACTAAAAGAAGATAAACCGAACTTCAACACTAGACCCTTACTGACCAGGACGTTTAACAGGAGGATATTCCCTTCGGGGAACTCCTAGGAGTTGAACAATAAAAATTAGTGACATTAGAGAAAAAGTTTCCTCCGGTACCAGTCTTTGTCTCGTTCGGAAAGTCTCGAAAGATTTCGTGTTAATAACGTCTCCCTCACCATAACTCCCTTTTTCCCTCCCTCCCATCTCTACACCCTCTCTTCTCCGTCAGTTATATCACGATTGTTGAACCCTTTTCCGACTTAGTAGTAGAGTTAACCTAGGACTGACAACTCTTCTTTGGGGTACAAAATTAAAAAAAGGTATCACTGGTAAAATGAGGTCAGATCTTTTAGATTTCCTATACGACTCTACCCTCCCACCCTCACCCCGTACCTCTCACCTTCGAGACACCCCTACTTGACCTTAGGGTTCCTGTTTCCAAACTCCGTCCTTTTGTCTGGTAACTAAGGTTTCTACCACTCCCCGGGATTAAGTCATTTTTTATTTTTTCGTTTGTCTTGTGGTCCTCTTACAATTAAAGGTATCGGGATTCAGTTATGGGCCTCGTCTTGCGTAATCTAAATGAAGATTGCATTGATAAGATTCTTTCATATTCGGTTGTCTTTTACAGTGTTTGGTCCGGTCACGGGAAAAGAAGGATTGAAACTCACCGTCTTAGTCCAAACGATTAGGCTTCATAACTGAGTCCTCCATAATCGGACCAAGGACGTTCTAGAAAGAACGTTCTAGAGAATCGGTGGTCTTTTCTCCATTCTACTAACGGGTGGTTGCGGACTCAGCCCGCAGTGTCAACTTCTGATTGTAACATCCGACCGTATTGGATATTCCACTTTCAGATCAGGGTCAAAAGTGGACGACAGGTACCTATGAATCCGGTAGTGTCTTGGGGAGACAAGTACACTTAGGGTCTACGTAGAGACAGAGTCACGACCCTGGGGAGTGCCGGTTACGAGTCGGTTTAACCCTCCTAAGTACACCCTTATCTCTGGGTCATCCTGAGAACCCGACGTCTGATCGGAGGTAATAGGAGGTTTCTTTAAGACCAGGATTTGATCACTATCAGAATTCGTTCGGAGGATTATACCTCTTTAGTAAGTACGTAGGTGAGTAAGTTAATAAAGGACTCGTGGTCCATTGACGGTAGGTGACCATCTGACCGAACTTCCTCACGACTCTTTTGGATGAAAATTTGTGTGTGTGTGTGTGTGTGTGTGTGTGTGCACCGTCTTTGTTTCACTTGGACTGTCACGTGTAGGGAAGTCATAATTTGGTAAACCCAGAGTAACCGTTGAGATTATATATGACCCTTGGGTGACATCGAGTCCGTGCGAGTAGAAATACGTGAGTAAATGAGGGATTCTGGGGGGTTCCATCGACCTGTTTGTAGACAAAAGTTATTGACCCTTTGTCCTAGGCTCTTTAGTTTCCTGAACGTGTTCCAGTGTGTCGATGATTTGGGCTCTGACTGACGCCTCGGTGGAGAAAGCGACGGTGCACCTCGACCCCGTCAAAAGAGTCCCTTGAGTCCAGGAGCCAAACCCCCTCCCGACTTCTCCGGTCGCCCCAATGCGGGTGAAGGGAGGTCAGGTGCCTCTCCTGACCGACAAAGGGTCGACCCCCCTTCTCCGACGTTGGCGTACATCCAACCGAACGACCCGTCGGCCCGGTTGGGCGACGGTCGAGGGACCCCCGGCCCCGGCCACAAGAGGTGCGGTGGGGGTGGGAAGGCGCGTCTCATGGGGGGTGGGGCGGATCGGCACGCCCGAACGTTCCCGACGGGCGGTCCGTTCCTCGCGCAGGTGTTCGCCTGATGCGAGACCCATCGAGGTCCCCCTCTTTTAGCCCTTGTGTTTGGGTCCTTTTACCCCCTTCGCAAGACCCTTTCCACCAGGGACCAAGACCAGCGGACGCACTGGGCCCGAGGCCGACCGTGATGGGGCTTGAAAGAGGTTACAACGGGGGTATCGAAGGAGAGCGCTGCGAATCCTTGCCCCTTTCACCCCTACCTTCCCGCCACCGACACCCGGGCAAACGGGGTGCTCACGGGGTTTCGGGGAGAGAAGGAACGAATCGGGGTCTTAGCTGGATACGTCCCGGGCCCCACTTCCCTGGGCACGGGACAGTGAGGGGCGGGCGCCCCGGGGGCCACTCCGATCCGTCCGAAGGAAGGCACGGACCGCAGGACCGAGGACTGACCTCTTGCCGTCCCTTTTCTACCGACCCCTGGACTGGGCCGAATTCTCTCCCCGGGACCCGAGACCCGTACCGCAGTCCCCAGAAGTCCAGATACGACCAGCTCGACGGACAGTCCGGGCCCTCCGCGAGTGAACGAAACCTGTTGGGGAGAGACGCGAGAGCTTTCGGCCGACAGTCGACTCCTCGAATCTCTTGGCGAAAAGACGCCCATGACTCTGAGCCCCACCGCCCTCGTCGAGACCGGAGGTCCCTCGTCCGGAGTCCTTAGTCGCGAGGGGAAAGCCAGAACTAACCAAAGGGGAGGGGACAAGCTTTGATGGATCTCGAGAGTCAGGTGACCCTCGGACAGGATCTTTAGGTCCCAGAAGAGAGAGTGGGCCCTGGCAGTTTCTTATTAAACCTCAAGAAAGGTCCGTCGGAAGGCTTTTCGAAGTCCAAGAAGAGAAGAGGAGAGGGGGCGGGATCCTGGTCAATCCCCTCTTCGGGTTCAGGGAAGAGAACATCCCTAGGCAGGCCCCTTCGACCTTACTGGCAGGGTAACCCCCGGCCAGAGCCTTTTCGACCAAAGGAGAGGAAGTCCCTACCCTCACCCCTTTTGGCCTCAGTGGTGGGACGGATCCTGGGCTGACTTTCTTCGGTTCCAGGGGCGCTGGGGTCTTTGCCTAGACCTCTTTCCGCTCAGAGGTGGCGAGAGGACTTTGGCGGGCCCCATCTTCGGTCCGGTCTCACTGCGCAGCGAGTCGAGGCTGGGTGTGGGCCCTTGTCGCGAAGCCTGAACCCCCGACGTAGAGGACCGACGCCGGGGCGCTGCCGCGGCCTGTGACCGAGCCCCGACTTTCCTATCCCGTAGGTCCTGTCTTCCCGGGAGCCGCCCGACGCGACCGTGGCACGCGGACCCTTGGCACGCGGGAGGAGGCCGTGACGCGCCAACCGCGGGAGGCCCCCCGGTTCAGGGCGCGGGGGTTGTGGTGCCGCCCGGTGAATGGCGCCATCGACCAAGGGCCGAATATCTTCAGCCCCAGCGGGAGGTGCGCCTCCGACTTGAGCCACATCGGGAGCGCGGCGCACGGGACCTGCGCGTCCTACGCCGACGTCATCGGGAGACTGAACCCGTGAAACAGGTCCCAGAGCAGCCTCTTCCGGTCGCGGTGGCGGTCCCCGTCGCGGTCCCGGTCGTCGCGACCTGGGGCCGAGTCGGAGTTCTCGTGCCCCCTGTCGGAGTAGGAGCGCCCGGGGGTTGAAACACGGGACCGGCGACCGAGAGCTGTGTCCTGAGGACGGGCTTCCCCAGGGGCGCCTTTGCTCTGGACCGCCTCGGGTCCGCCCCTCGCCTCGAGGCTCGGCCACGACCGCTGGCCCTCTGGCACGACGGACCCGAACCGCCGACGGCTCGACGCGACGCGACTCGTCTCGGCTCGTTCGGCTCGTCGCGCTCCTTCCCTCCCGCCGCCGCTTCCTCCTCCTCCTCCTCCTCCTCCTCCCTCCCGACTAAAACGGGTCTAGGGGTCGCGTCGCGACAAAACAAAGACTCGACCGCTAATCGCCGCGCCACCACAAATAAAACGCTACGACTTAAGGGTCCCAGACCGCTCCTTTAGTATCCCAGGTCCCTGTGACGCCCGAGACAGGGTGGTACTCCGACGTTGGGGTTGGGGGCCTGAGACACCTCCGCCCACGAGGTTCCTCCCTATCTGACTCTTGATTGAAAACAACGTGTAGATGAGACACGGTATAAGGTTACATGACAGATATCGAATATTCTATTTCAGTTCGTACATAGATGACTATGAAAAATTCAACTGGACAGAAATATGAATCTTTAGAGAGAATTATCATCCGAAGGGACCACCGAGTCTACCATTTCTTAGACGGACGTTACGTCCTCTGGACACAAGCTGGGGACCTTTTAGAGGACATTTTCCTTTACCGTTAGGTGAGGACACAAGAACGACCCTCTTAAGGTAACTGTCTCCTCGGACCGTCCGATGTCAGGAACCTCAACGTTTCCCAGCCTGGGTTGATCGTTGATAGTAAGTGGAGACACGGACCGGTATAAGACCCTCCAAATGAATGTAGACGAGTGGAAGAGGTTAGAGTGACGTGTCTTATTTACGCTGTAATGAAAGTAAGTAAAATGTCTCCTCGTTTGACTCCGAAAACTGGTCAATTATGTCCCAGTCTACGGTACCGATAGACTTAAATAACGGGAAGAGTATCGCACTACCTTGTCCAGTCTGACTACCTACCTTTCCTCGTTTTTACTAAGTAGGTAACCGGGGACATCCGTGTCACGATGTCGAACATTATGAAAACCGTTAAGGACTTTTACCAGAGAAATTTTAGTTTTCTTTTTTTATGTCAATCTCGATTATTTTATAAAATGGTATATCATGATTAAATAAATATAAAGCTAAATGTGTCAGTATTTTATATTACAAATGACAACAAAATACTTCCTTCTTCGGGTGTTTCTGTTTTCACGGATTTCGGGTCCCCTCAGGAGTATCTCGGGACCTTTCTCTAAAACTTTCAAAGTTTCTTTTCGAACACAAAAGAACCGAATCTGAAATCAAATCCAAGGGTCAGGGGTCACTGTCTACAAACCTCTCCTTGACTCGGACTCACGAGTGACCGGTCTCGGAGTCCGTGGTTGGGGTTTCGGTCTGTCTCTTTCGGTCCACGTTCTTAGAGTGGGTCACAAAGGAACCCCTGTCTGGACTTAGTTTGTAATCAGGATCTCGGATAATATGTCGCACTTCATTCAGTCTACCTCTTTTGTTTATAGCATATAATTGTTTATATAGATTCCCTAGATCTTTCTACCATGACTACTTGGACAAAAGTCCTGTCGTTACCTCTACGTCTGTATCTCTCGTCTGAACATCTGTGTACCCCCTTCCTCTCTCACCCTACTTAACTCTCTCAGGGCGACTTTGTATATGTAATGGTATACATTTTATCGGTCGGTCACCCTCAGACGACATAATGTGTCCCTCAGTTGGACCACGACACTGTCGGATCTCCTTACCTTACCCGACCCTCCACCCTTCCTCCAAGTCCTCCCTCCCCTGTATATATATGGATACCGACTAAGTACAACTACATACCGTCTTTGGTTATGTTATAACATTTCGTTAGTAGAAGGTTAATTTTTCGTTTGTTTGTTTGTTAATCAGGACGGCGAGTGGGTGACACTCTGAACTCGTTCAATAAATTGGAGAGGTTCGAAGTCTAAGGACGAGTCTTTCCCACGTACATATGGATACCCGATTATATCGTAAAGAGATCTCCCACGATCTCAATTTACTGTAAATTGTAAGAGTAGTAAGTCTTTTGATTCTAGTACCGTAGGTCAGGGTTCCGTCCTCCTCTTCCCCTGTTGTCTCCTACTCTACCAACCTACCGTAGTGGCTGAGTTACCTGTACTCAAACTCGTTTGAGACCCTCAACCACTACCTGTCCCTTCGGACCGCACGACGTCAGGTACCCCAGCGTCTCAGCCTGTGCTGACTCACTGACTTGACTTGACTTGACTCTCAATTTTCTTTACTCCGTATGTCTTATGACCCGGACTGGAGGTGGGGGTCCGAGTTGTCCACCCGGACCGGGACCCATAGTGTGATTACCTCTAGTTCAGACAGGACCCCTACGGTCATTACGGAGACGGACGGGAGTCACACGAGTTCGTAAGATTCGTGAGAGTCTTTGAAACCAATTCGTGGGAGAGGAAGGGGACCCGACAGTTGTGTGGAGTTCTCGGACGTAAATTTTTCGTTAGAAGAAACGAAAGGTCCAGTTCAAAAAGAGAAACTGTAGTGATTGTTTGTCGGGTCTCCTCGGTAGACGTAAACTCCGGAGGTAAGGAGGAGCGGACGGGGATTAGGTACACAACCTGAGAGGGACGGTGCTAATTCTCCCGTGGAAGAGAGTCTCCAGGAGACCGTCACGGGGAACCGTCTTTGGTTAATACGAGAAAAGAGTCGGACTGAGAGGAACTGGGAACCGTCGTGGACGAGGTCGATCGTCGGAAGGAAATGTCTCAACTGTAAGTTTAAGTGAAGACACAGGACTTACTTAATAGAGGTGACACCGACCTGACCGAGTCCAAAGTGTATCTGAGGTGCCACGTGTCAGGGTACGTGGGACGTTCGACAGGAACTCAAGTCTAAACCCCGGTTGAGACACGACTCATCACCTGAGGTCTCCCTTGTTTTTAAGTAAGTAAGTAAGTACAGGTTACACGAGGTGCACGAGAGAGGACCCCGTTAAATGAACGGAAACACCTAAAATGTTAGATCCCCTCTCCGGCTATACAATTTATGTATCAATGTCCTTAGAAAAGGTTAATATTACCACTGTATTTGTGACGTTTGATTCAACAAGTCCTCTCACATTCGGTTAGAATGGAGTCTCCTGTCCTTTGATGGTTTTATTTATTTTACACCGAGGACAGAAGTACCTCGAATAAAATGTAGGGTATCGAGTTAATACACAAGAACTTTCAGAAAAGTAGATTTAGTCGTATAAGTTTAGATTGTACCTCCACCCGCCTTTACCTCGTCCCTCCCTGTCTTATCAAATTGAAGGGTAAGTTGTCACTGTCCTTTTGGTGCACTCCATCCTCTAGGGTAGGGGAGACGATAAAAAGTCTAACAACAACAAATCAGCGATCCACCACAGAATGAGAAAACGTTGGGGAACCTGACATCGATGGTCCGAGGAGACAGGTACCCTAAAGGGTCCGTTTGTACGACCTCACCCAACGGTAACGGACGAGGTCCCCTAGAAGGACTGGGGCCCTAACTTAGACGGAGAAGACGTAACCGTCCATCCAAGAAATGGCGACTCGGTGGTTCCTTCGGGGACAAAAGGAGATCTCAAATGACAGACCACTTTCACTTTCAGCGAGTCGACACAGGTCGAGAAACACTGAGGTACCTGACAACCTCACCCATCGGTAAGGGAAGAGGTCCCCTAGAAGGGTTGGGTCCCTAGGTTGGGTCCAGAGGAGGTAACGTCCAACTAAGAAATGGTCGACTCGGTGTCCCTTCGGGTTCTTATGACCTCACCCATGGGATAGGTAAGTGGTCGTCTAGAAGGGTTGGGTCCTTAACTTGGCCCCAGAGGTCGTAACGTCCGTCTAAGAAATGGTTGACTCGATAGTCCCTTCGGGGAATGACAGACCCATGGTTTCGGTTATTCCGTATTTTCTTGGTCCTAAGTTTTGTCCGGAGTGGTTGTAGTTTTACCCCAAGAAAGGAGATGTGTCACCAGTGGGGTCGCAACCCCGATGATGTCGTCCGAGGTTCGTCGGGTACCTCGACGTCAACGAGGTGGTTTCGATTTGAAGGGATTGGGTCGAGATAACAGGCCAGTCTGGTGACAAGAGAGAGGTGTCTAAGTTAGGTAGTCGTTCAGTGACCAAAGGTTAAGGGAGGTTCTACACAGGTAAAAAACGGTAGAGGAGAGCGTGGTATGGTCAGACTCGACAGTAGTAGAGAGTCGGAGGATTGACCCGACGGGTACAGATGAGAAAGAGAGGAGGTCACGTAGAAGACTTGACTTCAGACTCACTAGGAAAAATTTTCCTTCTGATCTTACAGTTAGGGAGTCAATGTTAGGAAAAGGTGACCGAAAAGCCCCGAGAGTTTTGCTTCTTAGAAATGACGCCGGAGACGCCGGGACGGACTAGACGGAGAGTCCCGGTACACGGGGAAGAAAGTACTGAAGACCGGTGGTACCGAAAGGTCGAAATACGTGAAACCAGACACACCAAGAGAGACGGATCTTGGGTCACGAAAGTAGAAAGGGTGGGGGGTAGGAGAGGGTCGGTTGAAGATGCGTAGGAAGTCTAGAGTCACGTTTTGACGAAGGGGTCTCTTCAGGAAAGTCTAAAGGGACTTATCCAGGACGGGGAGAAAGATACGAGAGGACCTTGAACCATAGAAGGAGAATTATCAGAGTTCTAAATATTAATAGAAGGGAAGAGGTCCCCTAGAAGGGTTGGGTCCCTAGCTTAGATCCAGAGGGTGTAACATCCGTCTAAGAAATGGTCGGTGGTCCCTTCACAACACAATATTAGTATATCAGTGAAATTACAAACTGAAAATGTAAACCACAAACAAGTGACAGACAGAGGTAGTGATCTAAGGTCATAGGTATTCCCGACCCTGACAGAGACCCCGAGTGGTGACACAAGAGGTACGTGTAGTACCACGGGCCGAGGTATTCATAAACAAGACACTTATTGTCGGAGGGTCCTGGGAGACTACGTCGGGTCCAAGAAGTTCACTTGAAGTTCCGGGAGGTACTAGACCAGTATCTAAGGTCTGACTCGAAAGTCACGAGGGGTCGACCTAGGGGACATTAGGGGTGAAAGCCTTAACCGTTTGAAACAAATATCGAAAGGGTAGTGGATCCTACAGACGGGAAGAAGACGGGTAACTTTAAGAGAAGAGGAGGTACCCTACTTCAGAACGTCAGAGAGGAGGTCTGAAGTCATCTTGAACACTCTTCTTTCAAAGAATGAAACTGATAAGGCAAGCCATCTAACAACACTTGACAGAGCATACGGATACAGAGTAGAGGATCGTTACTTAGGTCAAATGAAAGACAAATTAAAGGACAAGTCTACAAAGCAAGACAACATTTTATGTGACCTGAAGTTCTTTAGAGAAAGGTCAAAACATCGGATTCCGTCTCGACTACAATCAACGATCCCACAACGATCCCTTTCAGTAAATCGGTCCCGTCTATTAATTGAAATAGTCACACACACCCATCCAGTGTCTTCTCTTCTCGATCCCCGAGGTGAAGAGACTCTCTCTTTTTTTTCTCTTTTTTGAGGAAACTAACCATTCTCCACTCTAGTCGGAGAGAAAAAAAAAAAAAAAGGATTCTCTCTTCCCTTTTTCTTCAAAGATCTAATAACAAAAAGACTCATACCAGTAACTTTGTGTCGTAGTTTACAAACGAGAGTTTACGTTTAAGGTTTTGGGGTAGGGTCTGGATAACTTAGACGTGAAACTTGTTTAAATTTGACGACAAATCCCTTGGCGTCGAATATTAAGTGTGAACTCTACGTTCCGAAGGAAGACCGAAAGGGTGCAAGACCGACACTTCGACTCACCAGAACCCTCGAGTGCCAAGGACAGATTTGACGAATACATGTTTGACCCTTTATCATTATGGATGGGACGGATGACGGACCCCAAAACTCTTTATTTGTTCATTGACTCTATTGTTAAATATTTGAAGTTTCACTAAGTGTTTTCTTTAATCATAACAATAATTATATCTTGCTCTTAGGTCTTTACAATACAGAAACAAGGATATTGAGTCTCCATATGAGCCTTTAAAATACCTTTCCACAAAAATCTTTTTCTTTCATTTACCTGTTGCTTGTTTCTTTCGACTTAACATGACTTGTTGGATAGACACTAGACAGCACTTCTTTTCAGGTCTTCGACAGGTGTCCTTCGGTTATCCAAGACTCAGGTTCAATACCTGTCACTTATATTTTTATGTTGAAAAATTTTAAGATTTTCGTTTTTTATAATTGCCTTCTCTCTAAATAGGTCGTGGACAATACAAGGTTCGTAATCAGTTTAACATATATTAATGCGATGGAAACCTTAAGACTTCAAGTGACCTAGGTAGGATGTTAAGATGGGTTCCATACTCAGGAAGGTAAGTGGACTAGAGAGGTCAAGAAACCAGAGGCAAGTCAAAATGGAAAGGAAGATGAGAGACATCGTGGAATGGATAAAAAGTGACGAAGTAGGTCTAGTCGTAGGATCTTCTCGGAAGTTTTCAGGGAGAGTGAACTTTCGAGAGTTATAGCTTAAATGTGAGGTAGGAGGCAGTAGGATGGAGGTAGTCGATATCGGAGTCCAGTGAGGGACGTCGGTGTTTCTTGAGACGTTCACCGAGTAACCGAAGGTCGGGTAGGAGTGCGTACACTAGGAAAAATCTTTGATCTTTCAGAAATTACTATGAGTCGGTAGGGAGACTGGGGGAGATAAGTTCTCTCGAACCTAGGAAGGTATAGTCGTCGGGAGGGGACGTCTTCGTAGGAGTCAAAACCTTTATTACCGAGGGTTACCAGGAGAAAGTAAGGTGAGAGTCGCCAGGGTAACGTAGTGAGGGCACGAACTGGGGAGATACAGTGACTCTGGAGGTTGACGAATTGGTCAAGACTAAAAGGGTCGTGTAGAACAACCGTCAAGGAAGGGGCAGGTTACACCTGTAACATGAATTGGTAAAATTGGTATAGGAGTGGTTGCACGAAGTAATCCAGTGGGAAAAATAAAAACTTCTACTTGATTCTTCTTGTTACCTTGATGGGGGCTGAAGACTTAAGACGACGTTTTTTTTGTGCCATTGAGAAGATTAACGACAAGATGTTTGAGTACTTAAACTGAGAGTTGGTTTCAAGAATTAGTCAAAGGAAAGGATAAGAAGTGTCACGAAAGAGAGAAAGAAGATCAGGAACAATACAAAATCCGGACAACATAGTGGGAACGATAAGAGTGAGAAACCCCCTATTGGACCAGAGAACAAGATGGGAGTTTCTTTCCTGAAATCCGTACTTAAAGGAGTTTGACGACAGAGGAGACAGTAGTTTGGTTTGAGACCACTTTGGGTTCAAGTGAAGAACGGAATTTTCTTCCCTAAAGTGAGAAGGCAAGAAGGTTCTGAGTGGGGGACAGGAGTAAGAGAGGACGGAAGACAACTTGTGAATAGACCAATACTGGGAGACAGACCGAGCGGGTATCGAGTCAAAGGGAAAGACAGGTGTAAGAGTCGAACGTCTGGACCCACTCAGAAGGGGTAGACCCTACACCCATCCTCATCTCCTGGTCCAACTCCACTGAGACCTGTAAAGTGACGGGAGGAACGGGAGAGGTCGACAAGAGAGTTATACGGAGTCTCGGTCTGAAAGTTTTCTCAACAAGAAGAAACGACAGAGACGAGAGAGTCGAAGGTAAGTAAAAAAGGAACGTCCTTTGAAACCGTTGTCGAGTACTCAGAAATAACTTTGACAAGGTTGTCTCCAGTGTATTCTGGAGGAGTAGTATCGGAAACACACTTGACTTCATCTGTTTTCGGTAGTCATTCCAGGGACAGTAACATATCAGCTTACCTTCAAGTAGTGACCTTCTTCAATTTCTCTACGTGTGTCACACACACATACCCCACCCCCCCCCACCCCGAGAAGATTCTACATCTGGACCAGGGTCAAACCTCTACAGAGTCAGAGAGACGAAACCGAAAGATTAATCTCTCCCATAGTACATACTTACGTTATGGTAGATACGGTCCATGTCGACACCCTTCGAGGGTTCGTGTTTCAGAACGTTTAGGTCAGTACAGGTTTTGCACCTGTGTCTGGTGTAAAGGGGACACCGAACGAACGATATTTAGACCGTTGGGTCTGGTTCACGTCGGTGGAAAACCTTCGAGAGTTTGAAGTCTTAAACCTGGTGTACTGGTACCGTGAGATGACGGTGGACCGCTGTCATTTGACTTGCACGTCGTTATAAGTCATTCCGTGAGGATTCCAGTGGAGGACCCAGATACCGTCTGATCTAACAAACGAGAAACTCTTTCAGTGACTTATTACTCAGTTTGTGGTAAGGTGACACAAATCTTATTACACAGACGTACTTGATACACAAATTACTTAAAACTACTTTAAGTTGGAAAAGTAAGTTGTTTGTAAATAACTAATTGACCCTCCTTTCACTATGTCTCTGTTGTGTTTTAAGGACGGAAGTTTTTCGACGTCTCTGTCTATTTCGTCTATAAAGATTCTACTCTTTGGTCTATCATAATAACTTTCGTGCCTCGTCTCACTGATTAAGACGAACCCCACTCTCGGGTCCTTTTCCATTGAAAACTTTTCGGTGAGTTGTGGAGGAACTTTGTATCTATTCCTGAATGGTCAACCTGTTGTCCTTATCCGTAAAATCGACTCCCTTGTCGGTCATGTTTCTGTCTCTCCACACTTTTCCGTCCTACACAGGAACACCACTGTCTTACTGGAAAAGTCACCGTGGTCTATTTCTACCTACCAACCACTCTCAAATCCCCGTCCCTGTATGCGATTTTCCGAAATTGTAGTCAGGTCTCCTCCCGGTACCGATTTCGTCGACCTGTCCTCCCTTACTGTGTGTCACAACAACTCCTCCATCCCACTTGTCCTGATCCATGTGCCACTACACGTCCTCTCCTCTTCCCTCAGTCCCTACTGATACTCCCGAGAGTGTGTCCGGTACACTCCCTACAGTCGCCATCATATTAAAGGACTCTATTACTTAAGTTCTTCCCTTTGGTACCCGACCATTCCCATCCCCTACCATACTCTACTATATTTGAGTTCTTTTCTGACTAAACTTTGAGTTCTAAGTTTTTTGATTACAGGTCAAGGTTGTGAAGTACCGTTTGTCTACCCATTTTACACCCTTTTCATTGTCTGAAATAAAAGAACCCGAGGTTTTAGTGACGTCTGTATCTGACGTCGGTACTTTAATTTTCTACGAACGAGGAACCTTTTCTATACTGTTTGGATCTGTCGTATAATTTTTTGTCTCTGTGTGAAACAGTTGTTTCCAGACATATCAGTTTCGATACTAAAAAGGTCATCAGTGCATACCTACACTCTCAACCTGGTATTTCTTCCGACTCGTGGTTTCTTAACTACGAAAACTTGACACCACGACCCCTTCTGAGAACTCTCAGGGAACCTGACGTTCCTCTAGTTTGGTCATGTAGGATTTCCTTTGTTGGGACTTATAAGTAACCTGCCTGACTACGATTTCGACTTCGAGATTATGAAACCGGTGGACTATGTTTTTCGGTTGAGCAACCTTTTCTGAGACCACGACCCTTTCTACCTCCCGTCCTCCTCTTCCCCTGTCGTCTCCTACTCTACCGACCTACCGTAGTGACTACGTTACCTGTGTTCAGACTCGTTTGAGGCCCTCTCACTTCCTGTCCCTTCGGACCGTAGGACGTCAGGTACCTCAGACTCACCCTGTACTGAATCACTGACTTGTCGTTGTTATTGTTCTCCAGAAAGTTACCCCCTACATGTCGTCTGATAGTCTCCGTTGTCCAGAGGTCGGGTCTACTGACTACCCTCGACCCCCGGACCCTCAACAATCCCAAAACACAGGTTTCAAGGTACACTTTCTAAGAGTTTTGAATCGACAGGACACAACGAGAGAGAGCCAAAGTACGAGACTAAAGGTTTGGTTGTCTAGTTAAACTATGGGAACGATCGTACGATTACCTTTCTTATTAGAAGAACACAGGAGATACTCCGAGTAGTTTACTGTACACACCTATAAATGTTACCACAGGATCCTACTTGGTTTCTTCGCCTAAGATCTGAGATATTGGATCGTCCATGGGCACCAGAACCCCTCAAAGGTCCCGAACGTCTGACCGTCGAGGAGACGAGTGTATATTCTGATCTGACCTCCTTCATTAACTCTCTTTTTTTATCTCCTCTCTTACCTAAGTGTAGGAATGTCGGACAACTGTACTCCTTCTGTTCTCCCTTCCTCTGTGTCAATTACTGTTGTCTCACACTCTCTACTGTCTTCAACGGTCTTTCCCATAAATTCCGTATTCCCTTATGTATTCTCATTGGTTTTGTCCCGTCTTCTTTTCTACGAGGGGAGGAGGAGGGTGGTATTACTTCAAAGGTACACGATGTTTAATTTTTTTTTTTTTTTTCCGAAACAGAAGGTTAATCGACACCGGGTTCAAAACGTGGAGAGGGTTAGACCTTTTATATTAACGACTTCACAGTCCAAATACCTGACCCAACACCAAGATTTATTCGACGTAGGTTGACAATGAAACATACGGTTCGGGTTTCTCGATCCTGGATCCTTTTTTCAGGGGTCTTGTATTAAGTCGAGGTTTAATAAAGAGAATCTTTTAACCTTGGTACAGACAACCAGACTCGTAATTCTCCCTCATTCTTATCTTGTGTAAAATAAGTAAGTAGTCTGACACCGCTGTAACTGTTAAAAGTCGGGAAATAGTCTAGGGACTTCCTGTCCTCCCGTGTGGACAGGATATTATTAGTGTCACCTGTCAGTGTTACACGAATGTCACTCAGTCCGTCACCACTAGATTTACGAGGTGTACATACTTGAGTATATTAGGACCATTGTTAGACCCACTTAAATAATGGAGGTAAAACGTCTACTCATTTGACTCCGCATCTCTTCAATCCACTAACCAAAGTAGATGTCAGTGTTAGATAAACTCTCGGGTGTTTCTAGACGTTCTGTGTAAAGTCCCGGTTAATTCTTGGTTCTGTCTACTAGAGACACAAGGAACGTGTCCCCCTCCTTAGGAACCCGTTTGTCACTCTCAACTACTTCCCCGAGCCTAAATCTCCCTACTCCCTCTTTCCGTGGGACTCGTCGTGACTGGTATCCTCGTACCTCGTGACCGCGTCACCACTCCCCCGATAGACCAGACCTCGTCTTCCAGACATCGTCCCTTGGTACTCCCTTCAACGACACTCTCCTCGTCTCGACACGACTCGGACACCACAACCTCAAAGAGAACTCTTCTAAGTTTGCACTTTACTACAAGAGACAGTTGGGTCACGCAAATTACGTCACTATGCTCTCGGTCTTATCTCACGTGACTAAGTAGTTCGAGGTAATTGAGTAATTTGAATGTAAAGTCAAAACAGAGATAAGGAAGAAAGAAGAATTATTCAGGACCATAGACCCTACGACTGGAAAATCTTTCCAAGAATACGATTAACAGTCAGAACAAGGAACAGGAATTTTTGTATCGAGTTTACCGTAGAGACTCTTCGAAAGTGGTTGTGGGGTCCGTCCCAATAGTGAGGACACACGTCGTCCGAGACACACATATTGAGGACGTCGTGAATAGGGTGCCCTGGTGATAGACACATACGTAGAACAATGGAGAGTGTTCTGGGGTTCGAGGAATTTTCCGTGGTGACAACTGAAACATAACGAAAATGGAACGGACCACGGGGCGTGTATCATATGTGAGTGACAGACAACTTACTTATTGCTTTTTATCTACTTCCTTACCTACTCACCGGTGGTAGTATTAACCTTCCTTAGATATCCTACTAGAACCAGTTCGTAAAGAAAGAAAATACTTGAGATATTTAGTTAATAGAGGGATGTTGAAATCAACTATAATGTCGTCGGATCAATAAAAAACGGAAACATTGTAAGTAGTGTTTGACATTAATAAACTACACGAACAAGTAAGAGAATCCTGTCACATTTGCAGTACTCACGTCCGTCGGGTGGACAAGACGGGTGATAACATAGCTGTCGAGAAGGTGTATTGCGCTGAGATTCACTTACAAGATCCCTGTGAACTACCTATTTTCTTACTTACAGTGGCGAGGTCAATTGACGAGTCTAAGAAAAACCTAGAGAGTCCACTTCTTTTTGAGGAAGGGTAAGAAAATCTGTTGAGATAATCCTTTTAAAAGAAAGACAACTTTATTCTTGATGAAGGGATCCTAGGAATATCTTGTTCGAATTCAGAGAAGGTTCTTCGTCTGATACCACTAAAAATTTATACCGGTGTGTAAAAAACTATAAAGAAAGAAGTGTTCCCTCCCAAATTAAAGGGAGGGAAATTCCCACTCGACCTGGGACACTGAGTGAAGATTCACCATCTTCACTGTCAGACTGTCAGCACAGACTGAGAAACACTAGGGTACCTGACATCGGGTGGTCAGAGGAGACAGGTACCGTTATTCTGAGTGAGGATTACTGATGTGATTATGTCTTCAATACCTCGCACCAAAGTCTCTACTCCAGGACTTTCCTGAACAGGAACGAGAGAATTATCGAGTAAGACCCACTACAATCAACGGTAACGTAGTTCTGTGAGTATGTTGGGATACCTCTCCGGATGTTTTGTCCTTGTCTTTGGAGGACGAGATACTTACTCGACAGAACCTTCACTTAGAAGATTGGGGTCAGTTCGGAAGTCTACTGACGACGGGGATGACTGTAAGACGAACATTGGAGTATTCTATAGGGTTCTATCTCGGTGAAGACTTAAACGTTGGATGTCTTTGGTATTTATTATTTACAACAAAATTCGGTGACTCAAAACTATATCAAACAATGTGTATTTATCTATTGATTATGTATCGAAAATTTCGTATAAGACTCTTAATGGTACAACATGAGAAAAGAAGAGAAAAGGTCCAATCTGTGTCAAAGACTTGGGGTATTAGGGGGAGAAGAAAGAGGGTCCTCGTATAATGTCGAACAGTGTTTGTGTCTTTCCGACCGTGAGTTTGACTTATACCTTAAATTCCAGACCGACACGATAGGTTCTTCTCTTAGATAGGAGGGATAGATTTACACGGGTGTAGTACGATAATTAAATGTAACTGAAGGGGGGAGTAAAGTAATCCTTTTAAAAGTTTGTATGTTTTTACAACTTTCTTAAAATGTCAATTGTAGGTATATATGTACTGATCTAAGATGTGGTTTGTAGAATGATGTGAACGAAATCGTGTTTAGGTAGATATGTCAGGTACCTTAAGAGATCCGGTCTTATGACCTCACTCATCGACAAGGGAAGAGGTCCCCTAGAAGGGTTGGGTCCTTGACTTGGCCCTAGAGGACGTAACGTCCGTCTAAGAAATGGTCGACTCGATGGTCCCTTAGGATAGATAGTGGGATGGTCAGGTAGTCACGAAAAATAAACAAACTACGTAAAGGTTCATTCAATTTTTGTAGGTGTATGTGGAAAGACGGTTTATTTTAGAGGTTTAGGAAAGAATGAACGAAGGAGGGGGTTGGATAAAGAATGGATAGAGCACGAACCAGAACTTTATGTCAAGACAAATGTACATGAACGTATCTTTTTGTCTTAATGTGTCCCTTTTATGTTATCCAAAACTTCCATTCATACGGTCCTCTTCTGATTAAGAAAGTGAAGGTCGAGACACCGTAATCCGTTCACTGAGTTGAAGAACCTCAGAACCAAAAAAAGTAGACATTTTACTTTTCCTATTCTTCTGGATGAAACGTCTTGAGAAGTGTCCTACTCTCATAGACACCTTTTGTAAATCACAGGATAAACCGTCCGTCTTCTATAAATTATTTACTATCGATTCTAATAAATCCCCGAAGGGACCACCGAGACATAGAAGGGTCCACCGAGTCACTATTTCTTAGACGGACGGTTGCGTCCTCTGTGTCTTCTAGACCCAAGCTAGGGACTCAGTCCTTCTAGGGGACCTCCTCCTTTACCGTTGGACGAGGTCGTAAGAAGGGACCCTTTAGGATACCTGTCTCCTTGGACCGTCCGATATCAGGTATTCCAGCGTTTTCTCAACCTGTACTGAATCGCTGATTTGTTGTTTTTGGAATAAATCAGGTGGTAAGGTCGGGTGTACGTATTAAAACCTAAGAATGAGATAGTAGTTAAATGTGGTACTTCAGACATCTGATATATATCCAGACGATCTGGGAGTAGGGTCTTTAATTACACTTCGTACTGACCCTGTTCCTGACTTAGAAGACAGTCAATATTTATGATAATAATAATTATTCAGACTATGATTAATCTTATTTATGTTGTGTCAGGATGTTCGATAACGAATCTCTCGACCGTACTTGATAAGTAATCATCAGAAAACTCAGAAGGTTGGTCAACATTTAGATGGAATGAGACGACAGTGCGGTAGGTATAAAGAGGAATAATAGATATTCCTACAATGTTCACTGAAGTAATTTACGGAACGACTACTACTTACGTAAACGATGTACAGAGTAGAAAGGAAAAAGATAGTCGAATGATTGTTTGAGTAATCTCTTCTCAATATACGAACCTTTAAAGAAACGTTTGAGTACCATCATAGATCATCAGTTGAAAAAAAAAAAATTACAAATTTGAACAAAGAATCTTTTAGGAACAACCTCTTTGATTATGACATTGGTCATGGGAAGAGAGGAAATAACTGGTTAGGGACCAGAAAACTCTCCTTCCCTCATTACATGGGTTGATTTTTTTTTTGATGTAAGAGGTGAACAAAGTCTATGACCACCTGGTAGACTGTGTAATACTGGGTACTCTATATCCACGTTCAACGACCCATCTCGAAACCCCCTTTCGGGGAATTTCCCAACTCGAGATTGTCTACCACCGTAGCTAAACGAATAGAAGGGGAAGAAAGACGGACCATGTGTCTTTGAATACGGTCAGTACCTTGTCGGTAGAACCCTGGTACTCCCCCGTCATTCCCTTTCTGGTCCACTTAGAGTCTCTCATTCATGACTATAGGAACTCGTCGATTTGACTACGGACGGAGTCCTGACGAGTACCTTACTCTTTTTATCCGAAGATTTAACCAATTCGATCGGAAATTCCCAAAACTAAGATTGTCTGTTTACACGAAGGATCACTATGTAGATAGAACCCTAAGACTGGTTTACGTGTGGTGGTGACATCTCGAACTTCTAAGGTAGAAGAAGGTTCTACGTCTTAGTTCTAAGAGAGACTGTTAAAAGACTAAAGGTCATGGTGACTTAAAGCGTGTTAAGGTGGTAGTTGTACGGTCACTAGAACAACCGTTGAACAGAAGTACGGGTCCATACATTAAATAAATCAGGTCCTTTGAACCGGAGTAAACCTCGTCAAGTCAAAAGGTTATGTAAAAAAACCTGAAGTCTAGAGGATACGGTTATAACCAAAGTGGGAGAGGTCGGGAGATTGTCGTACGAGTATCTGCTTCTGCCTTCGGTTCGAGGTAAAAGAGAGACAGCAGGTGAACGGAGGGGTGAGGAGGAAGTCGGTGTTTGTGGCTCGGGACGGGAGTAATAGGAAGGTCTTTCTTCTTTTTCAGACAAAACAATTAGAACTGTAAAGAACGTGCAGAGACGAGTCAAATCAGAGGTTTGAAAGAATGTGTTAAGGGCTATATACAAACGTCTACCTTACTTTCGTAGATTCTATACTTGTTTGATTACTTAAGTTAGTTGGTACCTTTATGTTGTCCCTCAAGAGTCAGTAAGTCTCACGTCCGTGCCGAACCCCAAAACAAACACGACATACATGTCTCACCTGACTGACGTGGAGAACCGGTATAAACACATCAGTGTAAGTGATAAGTCTTTGTGACCCCTCGGAATCGTCCTACATAAACCTTTTGTTAACTGTTGTCTTCGTTAACGGACTTAAATAATAAAGGACCCACTCGGTAGAGAGACGGTCCGACTTAGGTTTAAGGAAGAGACGAAAACGGAAGATTGATCAAAAGATCCTCGTCTCCTACCAAGGGAGTTTGGGTTAGTCTTTATGCTATTTACTGAATAATCACATATAATTTCCAGGAGTATTAGAGATTAAAGTCTTTTATGTACATAATTAGTCCAGAGAAAAACAACACACTTTATCTCGTCCCTTACTGTTTGGAAAAGTCCATTACTCATAAAAGTCGAAATGTCCAACATACCAGAGGTAGTGTTGTTGAGTTGAGACGGTAGTAATCGTACTTTCGTCGCTATCTGTTGTTTATTCGATCACTCACACCGACACAGGGTTATTTCGAAACGACTACCTGTGACTTTGAACTTAAAGTACATATTAAAAGTATCATGTACTTTGTCGAGAAGAAAACTGAAAAAAGTTGGTAAATTCCTGCGGTTTTGGTAAGAATCGAAGACTCCGTCCTCTGACCTAAACTGAGAGTCTAGTATCAAACGACTAGGGACTTTGTCTCTATCAGAATTCCGACCAAGTTTTTTTTCCAAAGGAAGAGAATTCTACATCGTTCTTCAGTTCTCTTGACCTTTTCCTTTCATCTTTCGGTAGTCCTGAAGTCAGATGCAATATAGTCTCCCAGAGGGGAACTCCGAGGAGACATAACGAGTCTTGAAACTGAGGAATTCAAGTCGGTCGATGAGAAGACGTAAGTCTCGGAGGTTTCTATTTAGTTGTCTGTTAGGTTGTAACACCTTGTGTACGTTGTTTCAACCAAACGTGTTTCGCAATACCCCGTGTTGTCCTTCAATCCTCGAGTTATCGGTTCAACTACGGTAACTACCAGTCTCCGGACTCCTTTTACATCTTCCAAACCTTACCAGACACATCTCTTCCTCTATCCTTAGTCTGTCTTCTTTGTTTTTTGGAGGACGTATAGTGACTTCCGACTTTACTACAACTCTCAAAATCGTAGACCATCCACATAATTAAACCAACGGAAACCTTTGTTCACTATCTCTTAGAGTTTAGTCAAATTCGTGATTCAAGTGATCTTACATTCAAAGGATTCACGTCCTTTAGATAGGTAGAACAAGTGACGAGACCGGGGTCAAGGATCCTGTTATCGTCAACGTATGTATCATCCGTAGGTCATTTACACAACTTACTCGTTTACTTACTAGAGAGTATTGTCCTTCACTTGAGATCCAGACAAATTGGGTCTTCAAGTAACGGTAGTAGTTCCTGAGTTTAAGTTTGCAGATAAAAAAACCACTCATCAGAAACCAAAGTCCGCATCAAAAAGTACTAACGTTCTACCGGTGATGGTAAGACCAGTAATATTGGTCTGGGGTTTTACGGGTCGTCTTACTCTTTAATAGGTAAGGTACTCAGAGAAAATTCTCACTCGTTTTTTTGAAAAGTCTTCGGAGCCGTTTGAAGGAGAGTCAAGATAGCTGGTCTTTACATAGTGTATGGTTACAGATTTAATTTGTGACCGTCCCCATTACCCTGGAGAGACTAGCTGAATCTGGGGATCAAGACACTTATTAAAACACGGAGAAAGGGGACGGGTGGTCCCCTATAACCGTTTCAAAATTCTGTATAGACTAACAGTACTCACCCCCCTCCCAACGACCGTAGATCATTCATCTTCGGTTCCTACGATGATTTGGTAGGATGTTACGTATTCAGTCGGAGATGGTGTTCTTTCTTCATAGGTTAAATTTTATAGTAATCACTGTGTCTGCATCTCTTGTCTGAACGTCTGTGTCTGTCCCTTCCTCTCCCACCCTACACAACTCTCTTATAGTGACTGGGTAATCATACACGTGGTGGGACACATTTTGTCTTTCGAGTACCCTTCGACGAGGTATTGTGTCCCCTCGACCACGAGATGCTATGGGATCTCCCCACCTCCCTCTGAGCCCTCTCTCCTCTAAATACCCACTGCCTACGTACAACAACCTACCGTCTTTGGTTGTGTTGGAGTCTTTCGTTAAATAGGGGGTTAATTTTGTTTTATGGCTATCACAACAGTACCTCTTTGAGACCAAATCTCGTCTAAGAAGAGAACCTCGACCCTACCCTCGATGAAAGGAATTTTGGATACCGGTCCCTCCCGTCTTTTAGACATACTTCTATCCGAGATATTCCGTCCTCCCTCATTTTTCCTCCATCTCTTTACCCCTCTTTACCTACAGTCCATCCGTCACTCGACTCAGGTGTGGTCTCCCTACCTGACCTAAAAAGATGAAATCGTCTCCTGGGGTCGTCAGAAACCTTTCTGAAAAAAGAAATTTCTTTACGTTTCGTTCCTCAAGGAGGGAAGATATTTGTTTTATTTCTCAAGGACGGAAAAACCTGTTTTATTTTTAACATTGGACTGACGGTAAGTGGTCAAGTCAATTTATGTGTCCACCCTTCTAATCCTTCTTGACTGTAAGTGACTAGTGGATGACACTTACGGTCACGCCCTCGTCGATTCTATATGCCTTCGGTGTGGTCTGTGAATGTGTCAATTAAGATACAGTAAGAGTGTCGAGGTGCCGTTCCGTACTTAAAGACACACATAAAATATCTACTGTGGGTTCCACTAGGGGGACATTCAGTCTCTCGATCTTAAGAGGTAGAGTAAGACGTGAACTTTAGAGAAAAGACTCAAATCCCACCCCGTCCTCTGTGTCGTAAAAGTCGTGTCGATGTCTCTCGATGTACACGACTGGGGACTGGATACGACGGAATGTCGGATGTCGGAGAGGGTCCCCGGTTGTCCGACCCAGTCTTGGGGAGACCTCTTCGCTAGAGGGAGCGGTCTCTAGACGGAAAAAATTACAGAAGTTTCCAGGTCCTCTTAGAGGGGTAGACTTTGAGACTTAATTGGCTAAAAAAATTCTCTGTAAAGAAGGAGGAGGGAGGAATCGTGTATGAGTCGAAAATGTAGTAAGACGAAAGAAACAGACTAACCCCCCCTCCCCACCGCCCGCTTGGTCCTCACTACCCTTTATCTCGGTTTTTAAAAGACTTTAAAAGGACCTTCTGTCATAAGTCGGTAATCTCTTACAAGTGGATAAACGACAACTTTTAGAAGGGACTCTTCGGGGGAGACTGACGGACCCTAATCCTAAGTCGGACCCAGAGAGGACCGTTTACGCGACCTCTCTCTCTTCCCCGGGCCGGAGTCGACAGGTTTGTCTCCCCTTGACTTACGGAAACAGGGACTGTTCCGGCGACTCGTGGTACCACTAAAAGACGAGAGTGGGTGCCCACAATGTTTCCGAGAGAGGGAGGGAGAAAGAAGGGAGACTGAGAACACAAACTAAACCTTTCTCCTCCCCGGACACCATCCATCCGACGTCCAAACCCTGACCCAGAATCTTACAAGATTGTTCTTTCCTTTCCCCTGCATTACTAATACGTACGACCCAGGGTAGCTTCACACACTAAGCTGGGAACACCATTTACGTTGGCACACGACGACGAAAATGATACTAAACCCCCGTGTAAGAATGTTGTTTTTAACATGAGTTAGCTTTTGGTCCTCGAAGACTGTGTTAAGAAACCCGAACTTAATAGAGTGGATATTATTTGGAGTGAAGTGTCCCAGTCCCACCCTTTAGTTTACTTTATATTCAAAGATCCAAATTTTATGCGACAATATATCCAAAGAACCGTTTAAGTAAACATAACTCCAAAGTACTAACCCCGAGTCATAGTGTGTAGAGTAACTTTATAAAAGGACCGCACGGGGACATAATCACTAGAAAATATAGTTTTATATATTTTCACCGAACGACATAATTGGTTGATGGTGTATCATACCGTCAGGTGGCAAAATTAATGGGTACTAAAATACCCAGTCACTTAATCCGACCCACGTCCACCCACCAAGGTGCAACCAAAACGGACCCCCAGTGAAGTACGTCGACGCAAGGACACCACCGTCGTAAGACATTTACCCTACCAGACTCTCCCGAAGGGAGTACAACCACGACCGACAACTGACCCCGGTGGTGGAGGTCTTCCGATCGGACCCGAAACAAACCATCTACCCAAGGTTTTCGACGCTCTCTCTTCCGTGCGTGATTGCACGTTCGGGTTCGAAGTCAAAAGGAGTGTAAACGATTCCAGACATCTACACTCTTTCAGTGTCCCTCAGTTGCCCCCACCCTCCTTCCTACCCCCTTCGGATTAAGGGCCTCGGTAAGGACAGTACCAGACGGTCAGGGGAAGAAGGACCTGTAGGAAAGAAGAGTAGGTCTAGAGGGTCTTCATGTGATCAACAAGCTACCTACATTTGGAGTCAAATGTTTTGAGTCAAACCGACTTGAGTCGTAGTGAAACATCTTGAAGGGGGTGGGGAAGAAGGACCTACTATCTTTAAATTTAAATTAAAAATCAACGGAGAGAATTGGGTGAAGGACTTTCAGGTTGGGTTCAAGGTCTCAACCCCTCCGTAATAGACGAGACCCAAAAGTGGAGAGGTACTACCGTAAACACCCGACAAGACCGAGAAGTTACTTTCTAGGTACGTCGGCGGAACACCAGACCGGTGGTCGTCGATGAAAAGACAGGGAAACATTGAGTGAGTTAATAAGGTAGTGACGATGAGGGTGACCCGACACCCTTAGTCCACTGCTGACAAACTCCGGGAGAGGTTATGTGATCCGTCGACAAAGGAAAGACTCTAGAAAACCCAAGGTGGGTCCTTTGTTCTGACCCCCAAGGGAGAGAGGTAAAGGAGGTCAAGAGACCTCGTATATGGGATGGGACTCGAGTCAGACTGACTTCCTATTTGTTCGGGGAAGAGGTCTCTGGGTAGTACAAGTACGTGAATAGGAAAGGGAGGGTCGGAGGGGTGAGTCCCTGAGAAAGATCAATCTCCATTCGAACCGGACCGAGAAAGAGTGGACAGGGAGTAGATGACCAGTTCGGGTCTTAAGAGGGACAATGAGGACTCGTGATCGAAAGAAATGAGTCTTCTTCCATGACCTTAACTCCCTTACCTCAAAATAACACCAGACATACCAGGAAGAAACCGGGTATTCTGGGTTTCCCGGAATACAATTTTGTATTTCCCGGTACAGTTCTAACCGAATTAATGAGACCGCTTACTGACTTCTTCTCCGTTTCCATATGTGATGACATATAATTTGTCTACTGATTACTCTTGGATGAGATGTTGTGTCCCTTGAGATAAGTTACGAGACACCAGTGGATTTACGCTTCTTTTAAATTTTTTTTTTTCTCCCCTATACACTTATGTATCTCGACTAAGTGAAACGACGTGTCGTCTTTGATTGTGTTGTAACAATTCGTTGATATGAGGTTATCTTTGATACTTTTTCTCCGTTTCCTTCGTAAATGACTCATGTATACAAGTTCCGTAATCTGATCTAAGAAAGTATCCTAAGTTGATAATAGTTCCCGAAGGGTCCACCACGATCAACGTCTCTTGGGAGGACAGTTACGTCTTGGGAGGACAGTTACGTCTTGGGAGGACGATTACGTAGAGAAATCCGGTTACGTCCTCTGGATTCTTTGAGGCCAAGGTAGGGACCCAACCCTTCTAGGGGACCTCCTCCTTTACCATTGGATGAGGTCATAAGAACGGACCTCTTAGACGTACCTGTCTCCTCGGACCGTCCGATGTAAGGTACCCCAGCGTTTCTCAGTCTGTGTTGACTTCGATGAATCGTACGTCGTCTAATGTAATAGTATCGGGGTGTTCATCCATAATCATAGGAGCAAAACTTCCTGTTCCTTACATCTCGAGTCTTACGAGTACGTGGAACGGACTTCGGTGTCTCGGTCAGTTACCGTCTCTGTCTAGAACTAGACTCTAACAGTCTCGTTTGTTTTGTAAAAGGTTGTAGGACGTTGGTTGCATCCACCTACTGTCACAAGAGTGCCACGTGTCTAAGGCATTCAATATTTATGGAGGTCCAGAGACTCGACAGAGAGAAAAGACCTGACCCCTACGTTTGGTTCCTCCCTACCTTTGAAACTACATACCAACACAACACTACGTAATTACACACTCTGAGGGACCCCAGACTCAAGTCGGGACCCTTTACCTTCGTCGTGTCGTAGAGGGGACACTCAACGCGAAGATTCAGCCCCTCTCTTAATCGGGAGGCCCCGAGGTTACAGGGGGAGTAGAGATCCTGGTAGTTGTCGGTGTGGGAACGGGTGCGCTACAGAGAGGTTTGGGTAGGAGGTGAGTGTCGGGCGTCGTTGTCGGTCGGACGGGGAGAAACAAATTCTCCATGATTGCTATAAAGGTAAGTCGTGTAGAAAATCTTTTACAGGACTGTCGAAATGATGAAACCGAAGAAATGTCCCGTAACCTTCTCGCTCTCGTCCTCTTTTAGTTATCGTCCGTTACCTCTCCCGTCCTCTTACGAAGGACGGAGACGGGGGCGAGAGGAAGTGACGGGGGACGGGGGCGACATCAGTCTCGATTGCCGTGAGTCCAAATTTTCGTACGACGGGTTCTGGACGTCCCGTAGTTCTTACCTCGACTGGGTGAGATGTCTCTGATGTCCCTTTCCAGTACTGGTGTCTAAATAAACGAGTCCTGAAGGTCCGACGACTCTTCCCTCAACCCGAAGCCGGACCCCACTACTTCTTTCTCAGAGACCTTGTTTTACCAACCGGGGAGAAAGGTCTTCCTTATCTCACTCCTGCATTTTCTCTGTCGTCATAGGAAACTCCGTCCTCACTGCCCTACCGACCAGGCGTCTTTCGGTCCTGTCCACTGTTTCGATCCGACTGTGTGAAATCTCTCGACTCACCAGATGACCTTCCGGCTGTCTCAAAGAAGTACGACCGACAGGTGTAGTCCTTCCCTGATGAAAAATAAAATTCATCATAGGAACCACCTGTTACTCGGGGACGAGGTGGACCTAGGGGAGACATCTGTGTCGTAGGATCACCGACCCCACAACTCACGTTGGGACTTCGACTCGGTCGGGGTCCCCTCTCTATGGTTTGACTGTCTACCAACCTCTTCTCATTCATCATCGGATGTTGGGGAAGAATTCGTCTTGAGGGTTCTCTTCTTTCATTAAAGGTAGTACCGAATACTACTCAAGGGTTCGTCGAGATAACGACACACGATTTACTTATTCACTGACAATTCACCTTAACGGGAAAACACTGACAATGATAGATCACGTTTAAAGGACGGTTTCCCGACACGGTCGAATGTAACAGTGTCCTTTACCCTGGACGAAGGGATATCTGAACCCATAAGAATAAAATTTGTTAAAACGGACTCAATTATGGTAAGAGTAAAATTAAACGTAAAGAAACGAATAATCACTCCGATTTACGATAAAAGGGTCTAAACACAAGGAAAAACTCACTGAGATATTGGACTAATACTTTTACCCCCTCTCTTCAAGGGAACTCTGTGGTCACTCTTCTCTTCCCATTCTTTCCTTTTTCCTTTCTGACCTCTTTCTCTTTCGAGGAATCTGATTTCAACCTCATCCTGTTTTGTGTGTCTTAGACCTCAGTGAAGGGGGTTAAAGGGTAAAGTTGACGTTGAGATGGTGAAATATGCATACACTGGAACCCGTTTAGTGAATTAAAATGGGTATTTTAACTATTATCAAGAACTAAGAATTCTGTAATATTTCTAATTTATTTAATTACATACTTTTCATGGAGTTAATTGTTACTTTTTCATGGAGTCGGATTATTAATGATATTATTAATAATATTTATGTAGTAACGATATGTATATTTATATATTAAACATTTATTATGTAAACAAAACGATAATTATATTAATAATAGGTTCGTGATTGGATCTGTCAAACGTGTCCATGGATTCTACTATCTTATTTCGTCTTTCTGTTACTCACCTCATAGACTTTGACCTGTGTGGACCTTTACTTAGAACTGAGACGATTTATGAATGATACAATAGATTTGTGAATTTCTAAGTTAAAAGAGTAAATAGTTCAGTCTTATTTTTATTGACCGATCAGGTCCAAGTTACGTCCTATGTCCTACGAACCCCGACCACGTGACCCTACTGAGTGTCCCTATCATACCCCTCCCTCCTCCCTCCCCCCAAGTCCTAACCCTTGTGCACATGTGGGCACCACCTAAGTACAACTACATACCGTTTCGGTTATGTCATAACATTTCATTAATCGGAGGTTAATTTTATTTATTTAAATTTAATTTTTTTATTGACCGATCGTCTTACATACGTTTTTAATTCATCGTATCCGTTCTCGGGAGTCGTGTCACGGACCGTTCATAGTCAACTTCGACATCATCAACCTTAACGTTGATTTTAAGTCTTTCACAACAACACGGTCTGACACATAAATTTTTGGAAGGACATAGAATAAAATTAGTAATACTTTGTAACACTTCATCCACAATATAGGTGAAACATAACCCAACCGGTTTTTCAAACAAGTCCAAAAATTCATTATCGGATGACCTTTTGGTTCACTTGAAATACCGGTTGAGTTGTCTACTCGGTTGGCTTCGAATTCATCTTGATGTACTGAACACGATCCAGTGTATGGAATGTTCACTGTTCTCAATCTTAAACTTGGAGTTTGAGAAGGTGACAGAGGTGAATAAAAGTCATTGGAGGAAGTATTCGTGAAAATTTTTAATAACATTAAGAATGATTACGTTATAAGGTAGAAACCAAAAGGGTGAACAGTGGATCTTAGTGACAACCGATGCAGACAGAAGGAGAGATCTAGTACTTGGGGACCTCAGAAGAGAACAGAGATAAGGGTATCAGGAGAGGGTATCAGGGATCACGTCACGGGTGGGGTTTCGTGTACCAGGTAGAGCAACTTATACGTCAGAAGGATCGGATGGTAGGGTGAAGGTATGGTCAGGAACAGGTGTGTCGGACCCAGGTCGTGAGGGAAAGACGTGTGAGACGAGGGTCGAACACGGGTGTTGGGAAGGTGGACGTCGTTGTGGACCGGGTCAACCTCAGGGTACAAGATCCCGAGTCGGAGTTGGAGAGTGACGAAGAGGTGTCTGACTCCACCGGGGAGTGGGGCCGAGATGATGATCGGAGACGGAGATAGGGATAGAAGACGAGTGGACGGACCGTGAAAGACACATAGGGGTCGGGTGAAGGTACCATCTCCTCTTCTCTACCGGAATTACCACACCCCTCAAGAGCAAGTGGAACGACCGTGAACCCGATCACGGACCGGGTCCCAATGTTACGGTTGGGGTTCGTACACGGTCAATTCTCCTAAAAAGTTGTCGAAAGTAGAGTTCGGGTCACTTCACTTGTAGGATGTTCATGATCCCTTCGGTTGATCCTTCCTACGTAAGTTGACTGAGATTAGGATAACTAACTGTAAAATATAAAGTCTGAATTACCGATGTATCGGAAATGTGAATTTTACTTTAGATAGAGTCGTCGTGAATAACCCCATGGTCGAAGCACGGGACGCACACATCCGGTGAGCCTACTGTCACTAATTTTTGTGGATCGGGAACAAGAACCCGACGAGAGTAAGCGGACCAGGTATAAGTCTAACCAAGTTCAAGTAACACCACGACCAACAGAATATGTATTAATATAAAATGAATATCCAAAAATAAAGTTTTTCAGGGGACCTCTGGGTATGGTAGACGGACCTAATGGAAAGATCGTGAAGTGAGTCACGGTACTCGGACTTCTGTTAATTATATTCGAGAAACTACCATACTTGAAGGACCTTCGAAGTCCGTAAAAGAAAGTCAGTAGGATCGACCACAGAATTACACTATTATCCAACCAACTAAAAATACACTCAGAATTAATGAGCAGTCTACAGGTTGAACTTTAAGTTAAGGTCAAGGTGGTTGGTATACTGGAACCCGTCCAAAAAATTGGAAAGACTTGGAGTCAAAGGAGTAGACAATTTTATCTTTATTATTTTGGTTGGTACGTCCAAACTACACTATTAATTTAATTTATCTTAAGATCGGTCTTACAATCTATAGGGATTTTAAAATAAACCAATTAAAACAAAGTTGTGCATGATACCAGACCTAAGACATAATCAGGGACCCTTAAGATTGTCAGGGACGGGTGGTGGTAGGTCATGGGGTGGTCGATTTTAGGTGACCACTTGTCTCTAGCTCCATTCGTTCGTCAATACTACGTCTGTCTAGAGATTCTCTTCAAGAAGTCTCTGTCTTCCCTTAATTATAAATACTGCGTAACTGATAAACTCACACTCCCTGGGAGGTCTCTTAGTAACACCACACAAACATACGCCCAAAGAGTAAAACCTGAAACGGAAGAGACACCGGCCCAAGGAACTTACAGTCTCTTCGGTCAGAACTAAGAAGGGAGGTCTCGTTGGCGTAGGGGTTCTTGTCGTCCCTTACGACTACTGGTGAATTGTGTAAGTCTTTGGTAGTCGAGTTAGACCCCGGTCTATTTATACGTCTCTTTCAGAGGGACACCTGGTAAGGGGACTTACGAAAAGGGTCGGGACGACAGAGAACGACGGGTCATTGGGCAACGGCACCCTCTGTTCACATGAATCACACTGTTCAGTGTGACGTGGGACTCGGAGGGGTTAGGGTACAGTTCGACTGGGATTACGTGGTCGTTGAGGGTTCAATACCTCCTGTCTTGTGTTAATACAACTTTACGTAGTGTGTAAAGATACTCGAGAAGAGAACGTATTACAATAACGGAAGAGGCGAGGAACGTCCTCGGACGTCTCCGTACCTAGAAGGGTCCGATTATGGAGATACCTACGGACCCAACTAAGGAAACAACGATGGGGATAGAGGACCCACAGTCCAAGGTTTGAGTGGGGTTATAGTCGGATCTACCCGGGGAAAGAACTACTCTGTTCTCTGTGAATTTCTTATGTTTAGTGACACGACGCAATCCGAAGGGTCGTCGGGACCTCTACCTCCCTCTTCTCTATTCGTCTCCGGTCGAAAATTCTGAAACCAACAATTATAGTTATCTATCTTAAGTGTATTTTCCTCCGTTTGTTCGAATCGAGAGACGTCAAATCGGACTGAAAGTTTAACGTTGTTAACCGTCGGAAATATATAGTGTACGGGAACATTACCAAACGAATGTCTCAAATAATTCCTATTATGTTATTGAATACTCCTGTCGAATGGTTATCGACTCCTTTCTTCTCTTCACTTTCCGTTTTCTCTTCTCCTTTCTATATAGGTAGACTTACGTGTCAAGATTTGTTATCGTTCCTCTTTGTCCTTTCGGTAGGATTCCTAACTACGTTACTTTATCTCCTTTTGTTATCTTACCCTTCCTGAGCTCTAGAGAAGTTCTTTTACTCTCTATGGTTCCCTTGTAAAGTACGTTTCTACCCGTGTCATTGCCTGTCTTTAACAAACCTGGATTGTCTTCGTCTTCTATAATTTCTTCTCCACCGTTCTTATGTGTCTTGATATGTTTTTTTCTGGAAGTACAGGGTCTATTGGTGGTAGCACACTTTTGAGTGAAGTTCGGTCTGTAGGACCTCACGTTTCAGTTCGCCCGGAATCTTTCGTTGTGATGTTTTTTTCGATCAATTCCACTACCTTACGGTCGACTCGACAAAGTTTAGGTTTTCTACTACGGTACTTCCACGACATGAGTTATGCGGTCGTTTAAACCTTTTGTCGTCACCGGTGTCCTGACTTTTCAGTCAAAAGTAAGGTTAGGATCTCTTTTCATTACGGTTTCTTACAAGTTTGATCGTGTGTTAACACGAGTAGAGTTCACGATCGTTTCATTATGAGTTTTAAGAGGTTCGTTCCGAAGTTGTCTTGTACTTGGTACTACAAGTTCGACCTAAATCTTTTCCGTCTCCTTGGTCTCTAGTTTAACGATTATAGACTACTAGTATCTTTTTCGTTCTCTTAAAGTCTTTCTGTAGATAAAGACGAAATAACTGATACGGTTTCGGAAGTTGACACACCTAGTGTTGTTTGACACCCTTTAAGAAGTTCTCTACCCTTGTGGTCTGGTGGAATGGACGGAGGACTCTTTGGATATACGTTCAGTTCTTCGTTGTCAATCTTGGTCTGTACCATGTTGTCTGACCAAGGTTTGACCTTTTCCTCATGTAGTTCTGACATATAAAAGTCAGACGAATAAATTGAATATACGTCTCATGTAGTACACTTTACGGTCCGACCCACTTCGTGTTCGACCTTAGTTCTGACGGCCCTCTTTATAGTTATTGGAGTCTATACGTCTACTGTGGTGGGAGTACCGTCTTTCGTTCTTGATTTCTCGGAGGACTACTTTCACTTTCTCCTCTTACTTTTTCGACCGAATTTTGACTTGTAAGTTTTGTACTTCTAGTACCGTAGACTAGGGTAGTGAAGTACCGTTTATCTACCCCCTTTGTTACCTTTGTCCCTTTCTGAAATAAAACCCCCGGAGGTTTTAGTGATATCTACCACTGACGTCGGTATTTTGATTTTCTATGAATAAGGAACCTTCTTTTCGATACTGGTTGGATCTATCATATAATTTTTCGTCTCTGTAATGAAACGGTTGGTTCCAGACATATCAGTTTCGATACCAAAAAGACCGTCAGTACATACCCGTATTCTCAACCTGTTATTTCTTTCGACTCACGACTTCTTAACTACTAAAACTCAACACCACAACCTCTTCTGAGAAGTCTCAGGGAATCTGAAGTTCCTCTCGGTTGACCAGTCAAGATTTCCTTTAGTCAGAACTTAAAGTAACCTTCCTGACTTCGACTTCGAGGTTATGAATCCGGTGGACTACGGTTGTCGACTGAGTAACCTTTTCTGGGACTATGACCCTTTCTAACTTCCGTCCTCCTCTTCCCCCACTGTCTCTTACTCTACCAACTTACCGTAGTGACTGAGTTACCTGTACTCAAACTCGTTCGAGGTCCTCAACCACTACTTGTCCCTTCGGACCGTACGACGTCAGGTACTCCAAAGTTCCTCAACCTGTGTCGACTCGTTGACTTGACTTGATGTTCAGTTCACGGACTACATACAAACAAAGTAAATTACGATACTACATTCGCGAACCTAATCGGGGAAATGTCTAATCCGTAGACTCCAAATTTTTAACACTAAGAAAACAAGTTCAGTGTCAACCCCTCCGTCGTAAGTTTGGGTCCTACAGATGGAAGTCTACTGTGTGAGTTGAGAACGTACTATAACTACCATCTCTTCGTCGGCTCCTCGTACTATACCACTAGTCCTGGGGGGTCGAGACGGTGAATGGTGGACGTACCGGAGCTCGTCGAATTAATTCAGGAGATATTTTACCACTACTATTATAGATGGAATATAACGTCGTCATTATCAGTTCCCAAATTATATGTATTTTATAAATCGTGGTACGAACCGTGTTCCCGAAGGGACCACAGAGTCGACCATTTCTTAGGCGGACGTTATGTCCTCTGGACCTAAACTAGGGACCGAGCCCTTCTAGGGGACCTCTTCACTTGACGTTGGGTGAGGTCATAAGAACAGACCTCTTAAAGTACCTGTCTCTTAGGACCATCCGATGTCAGGTACCCCAGTGTTTCTTAGACTGTGTTGACTTACTGATTGTGAAAATGAAAAACCGTGTCTTATTCCTAGGCTATGTACAATCAATAAAAATATTTGTTATTCAGAGAGGTTCAATTCCCGAATTAGAGTCAGGAGAAACTTAGATTTCGTATCACGGTTCATGTATTATCTTGACCTAAGTTATAATGACCTTATTTAAAAATTCTCTAATTAGTAATATCTTCTCCCGATATTAATTTGTAACAAAAATACTCACAGAGTAATAATATTTTACGACAATAAATCAAATTAAACCATATTCTAGACTCAATTTTGTCGTTCTTTTAAACTGGGTTGTTAATGTGAGGATCCATACATGAGTTCTCTTTACTTTCGTGCACAGGTGTGTTTTTGAACATACACTAACATATATCGCCACAATACTACCAACCTTTCCCCTTTTGTTGAGTTAACAAGTATAGTTTCTAACTGACCTATTCGTTTTACACCATATCGGTATGTTACCTCATAGTGAGTCCGTCTTTGTCCTTACTTCACGGGAATTCACGATGGTGTCCCTACTCGGAACTTTTGTACTAAGATTTAGTTTCTTCGTTAGTAATGTCTGGTGTAGAAGATTTAGGGTAGATACACTGTACAGATCCTTTCCGTTTAGATATCTCTGTCTTTCATCTAACTGGTAATGAACCCTGATCCTCCTATTCCCAAACCCACTCTCACTATTGACTTCCGCTACCCCAAAGAAACCTCCCCCATAGTAATTTTACAGGATTTTGACTGACACCACTACCACAGTGTTGGGACACTTATATACTTTTTGATAACTTATGATGTGAATTTTCCCAGTTAACATACACTTAAGATAAAGTTATCTATTTCGACAATGGTTTCTTTTTAGTTATTTAACTACAGAGGTGTAATCTTTGAGTTGTGGTGACTCAAGAAGTCAGAATTGATCCAAAGGACAAGACGGGTACGCACCTAAGTCCTTCGGAGTCGGACGTGGTATATGTAAATGGGGTGTTATATGTTATATGGACGTGTTGCATATAGGAGTGGTTCCTTCTGAAGAGACCACCGAGTCTACCATTTCTTAGACGGACGTTAAGTCCTCTGGACCCAAACCAGGGACCCAGTCCTTCTAGGGGAACTCTCCTCTTACCGATGGGTGAGGTCATAAGACCAGACTTCTTAAAGTACCTGTATTCTTGGACTTCCCGATGTTAGACATCCCAACATTTCTCAACCTGTACTGACTCACTGATTGTGTACCTTCTGGTTCCCCTATACTTTTCTGGTTTACGGACAGTAATAAATTCTACTTTACCTTTTTCAATTATTAATAAAAATATCAGACCAGGTCGACGGGGAGTCTACGAAGAAAAACAGAGGACATGTCGAGACAACCCGTCCTACTTTTCGACCACTGGACCAGTTTGGTTACGTCTTCATGCTCCACAGTTTACTTCGACGTCGGACTAGAAAGGTTTAATTTACGTTCGAGGTTTCGGTCTTTAGTTCCCATCTTTCAGATTTATAGTTCAGATAATTAGTAAACGTTCGGAGAAGGGAGGTGCTAAAACAGACTCTTTGTTTGTTTTTGGGTCACCAGACCGTATGAGTGACGTAGGAAGCAAAATTACTACAAAAAGTTTTGAACTCGTTTAACGACTACCTTTTCTCTCTTCAGTCCTAAGATTAATTCGACAGGGTCAAATTTTTCAACATCTTTCAACGGTTGTCCTAACGTTTGGATATCCATAAATTTTCACATTTGTCTCCTCTTTATTACAAACCTTAAGTACTCTCAGTGATCCTTCCAGACATTAATGTTGACTCTGACTTTACATTAAAATAGTGCACCTCTAGAACAAGAAACGAGGTGAAAAGTGGTCACTACGAGATATATCTATATGAGGATTCCCTCTTTGGAATCCGTCTTCCGTTTTTTATTTTTAATGTAAAAGGGGAAAGGGCTCTTGAAAATAATGACAATTAAGTTTGAGTTTATTTATAAATAAGTCCATCATCATAACTCTAAATGTCTACTTTACGACGAAAGTGATTTATTCCTCATACCTGAAAACAACTCACAGGAGTCGATGAGTGTTCAAAGTCAAGTAAATTAGGTAAGTCGATGGAATTACTCCGGTCATGATAACTAATAATGGAAATAATACTGATAATAATTTAATATAAAAGGTCTATTTCTTTCATTCTGTCTCTCTTCATCAAACAGGACCTAACACGTGGATCGTATTTACTATCTCGACTCTAAATTTGGGGCAACCTGAGATGTCGGTATAAACATTATTAAATAAGACAGATAGGTTATTTGTCAGGAATTAAAATGAGAACTACGAAGATGAGACTTTTCAACTTGTACACTCTTGTAACCTTTCTTTATAATAACACACGTTATAGAAAAAAAAAATGATACACAATGGTAAAAGGAATGAATTATGTTCTCTCAAGAGAACGAATCCTCAAAGGAATTCGTTCTCTCAAGGTCTTTTTGTAGATAAAGACGAAAGAACTGATACGGTTTCGGAAACTGACACACCTAGTGTTCTTTGACACCTTTTAAGACTTTCTCTACCCTTATGGTCTGGTGGTCTGGACGGAGAACTCTTTAGACATACGTCCAGTCCTTCGTTGTCAATCTTGACCTGTACCTTGTTGTCTGACCAAGGTTTATCCTTTTCCTCATACAGTTCCGACATATAACAGTGGGACGAATAAATTGAACATACGTCTCATATAGTACTCTTTGCGACCCGACCTTCTTCGTGTTCGACCTTAGTTCTAACGGTCCTCTTTATAGTTATTGGAGTCTATACGTCTACTGTGGTGGGAATACCGTCTTTCACTTCTCCTTGATTTTTCGGAGAACTACTTTCACTTTCTCCTCTCTCTTTTTCAACCGAATTTCGAGTTGTAAGTCTTTTGCTTCTAGTACCGTAGGTCAGGGTAGTGAAGTACCGTTTATCTACCCCTTTGTCACCTTTGACACAGTCTGAAATAAAAAAACCCGAGGTTTTAGTGACGTCTACCACTAAAGTCGGTACTTTAATTTTCTGCGAATGAGGAACCTTCTTTTCAATACTGGTTGGATCTATCATATAAGTTTTCGCCTCTGTAATGAAACGGTTGATTCCAGACAGATCAGTTCCGATACCAAAAAGGTCACCAGTACATACATACACTCTCAACCTGACACTTCTTTCGACTCGTGGTTTCTTAACTACGAAAACTTGACACCACAACCTCTTCTGAGAACTCTCAGAGAACCTGACGTTCCTCTAGGTTGGTTAGGTAAGACTTCTAGTCGGGACCCTAAAGAAACCTTCCTTACTACGATTTCGACTTTGAGGTCATGAGACCGGTAGAGTACGCCTCGACTGAGAAACCTTTTCTGAGACTACGACCCTCCCTAACCCTCGTCCTCCTCTTCCCCTGCTGTCTCCTACTCTACCGACCTACCGTAGTGACTGATCTACCTGCACTCAGACTCACTTGAGACCCTCAACCACTACCTGTCCCTCCGGACCGCACGACGCTAAGTACCCCAACGTTTCTCAACCTGTGCTGACTAACTTGGCTTGACTTGATGAATTATGTACCCATAACACATCGAAGACCCACGTTCCGCCCCAGGAATCGATCGGAGTTCCACTCTACACGGAGTCCCTGAGTGGGTACGATAAGACGACCGGGTGTACGGGACGGGAAGGGAAGGAGACGCAGTGGACGAGTCGAACAGTACACGGTCGAATTTTGTAGTGAAGAGTTTGTGCGAGAAAAACTGAAGGGGAAGTGAACGAGGAGACAATATATAAGTGAATAGAGAATGTGAAAAGGAAACATTGTGAAAGGTTCGAATATTGGTTTACACAAAAGGGTCGATCTTCCGTTCAAGGGACTTCCGTCTCACCGACAGACCGAACGAGTGATGACAAAGAAAACACTAACCGTCTCTTAAACGACACAAGTATAACTTGTCGTTTACTTATTTCCTTTCCTACTCTGTAGCCGGCACGGGATCACGACGAATGTAAAACCATCTCAGTGTATGTTCACGTGTGGATGTTCCTTCCTCTCCCTACATCTTCCTCCTCCTCGAGTCTCTTCCCTGAATAGTTTCAGTGCTGTAAACTAGACCGGGAACCTCCTCCCCGACCGTAAAGTCTACTTCTTTTCGGTTCTTGTTTGGAGCCTAGGGTCGCTCGTGTTGGACGACTCATCTAACGACACCACATAATATGAATAAATCTTTTATTTCATTCTTTTCTCACTTTGTCGTTTACAACGAAAGGAAAGGGGACTTTAGTAAATCCATATCTGACAGAAACCCCTGGATTTTTGTTTACCTTAACGAATCGAACTTTTATCGATAGAAGTGTGTGACTACTTTTAATATCTTCGGTTCTATATTCTATATTATACACGGAAACTGGGTCTATGGTAGGGAGTGACTCTCCTTTTTCTCGGTACTTAAAGACTCTTTTTTACCCGATCCACAGAGGAAACAAAAAGACAGAGAGGTAAAGGATAAGAGTCACTCCTCGCACTCTAACGTCTTAAAGAGTCGGTTTAACACTTGTCAGAGAATTTTTGGTCAGACAGTGAAAAATTCGAGTTTTAGTTATCTCCTTTAGTGTGTTTCTAGTTATCTAGACTGAGGTATTTTTAAATTTTGATCAGATATAGTTTTGAGTGTTTTGGATTTACTTTCCGTTAGACATTTGTCTTTTTATAAGTGTTAATATTACCGTCTAGTTGAGCTCAGGTCAAGTTGTGTGTGGTTGACAAACAAGGACACATTGATCTCGATAGTCAACGTCCCGCGAAGTCTCGAGTCAATCTGTGACAACCAAGAATAGCCCAAGGTGACTGTCTTCCTACATGGCTACCTGGCGAGGGTACGTGTCAACATTCTCGTGTTCCTTGAGACCCCTTTCTCCTACATGTGAATTGCGTCGGACTCCTCCAAGTACCTTTCAAAGGACTTCCCACAGGAGCCTGATTACTTTCATCTCCTCTTGAATACTCCCCCTCTCCACGTCACATAAATTTCGTTACTCTTTTTACCTACTTCTGTCTCCCGGTACTCTGATGAACCACACACATATAACCCCTACCAATATTTAAGAAGTCCCAAGACCTTACTTCATTTTACAACTCTCACTATCCCTACTCTGACCTGTCTATTTATTCCTGATGAAAAATTTATTTTCAAACATGAAATAGGATATCGACTGTCTTATGGTAGTTTCGTATATTGTTTCCGGTCCTGTCCCACTTCAATTTTCAGTCAGAGTGTCCAGTTCCTTGATCAATCCTAACGTATCTCGAGTACCGTGTTCGTGAAATTTAACCGTTCACGTCACTCCACCCCTAAAACTTCACTCTAAACTCGTGTGAGAATCAAAATTGAGGACTAAGTGTCGGAGTGGAACGTCCTCAACTATAAAGGACCTCGTCCGTTGATTTAATACGAACGAACCAGAGCCCTACCAACTAGTATCTGTGTCCTTTAACACGGACTAGGCTTTCAACAAATTGTATCCTTGTCCTTCAACCCAACCAAAGTCATGTCTTTGGATGAGTCACGACAGAACGAAGTCGTGGGATGAGGGTTGGGTTGAAGTACTATAAAACCCACTTATTCAGACTGTAAAAGAAAATGTTTACGTAAACCCTTTACCCTAATAACACTGGGACTGTACCGGACCAAAGTACTTTGTTTACCCGACATCTTAATCTGGTTGTCGATACCTGTCTCTCATTCCGAAGGACGTGACACCCACTCCATTTCAAAGGTACCCGTCACTCGCCTCACGACTCGAGTTCTACTTCCCTCATTTGACCATGGAACCCCTCTGTATCACCCTAGGAAACCCTTATCAAGTTGAACAACAAGAAAAGGGTATCTAGTAGACTCAGTAAAAACCACATGATCATTTGTAGAAGGAGAGGAAATAATTCTATTGAAGACCTGTGGGGTTGTACCTCGAAACTTTCACTCCAGAATCCTTAATCTCCAAACTCGTCATTTTTCTTTCCGTCAGAAACGTTGTACTAAGTAGGTGACTACGGTCCTACCCTTCCACCGTACTTCCACTCTTTCCTGGCCTCTTGGTCTCTACCCTCTCCGTCCTTCACACATGGTCCAGGTTTATCGACAGTGTATCTCCGGTTCTTGTTCGAGGAGGGGAAAGGGGTTTATGTAATCTTCTTCCGACTCGAACTCTTACCGTTCGACTGTGAACACAACGGAAACATAATGATCATTTTGATATTTTTTACACTTTTGGTTTTGCTCTGGAAAACTTTTTTTTAAATAAGATTAAGACGTAGATAAAATACGTCATTCCGTCTTTCTTGATCTAATTTTACTCGTTCTTATCGGATGTTCTAGGAATTAACTATTTCCTACTTCTTGAGTAAATTAACCACTGACAGAACTTATTATACGTGACCTTTCACATATTAGATTTCATCGTGTGTTCATTCTTTTTATTGGTTCCTTTATTCTTCATCAGTTCTTTTCAAGGTATTTAATTTAGTATCAAACTTTCCTATTTCAGTACAATTGTGAGTAATGGTATAAAATTAAAGTACCACTAATTTTAATATTACATCGTACATAATGGTGAATTAACTAGACGGTTGTAGTTCATAAACGTTCCTAAAAAAAACAACATCAAGAGGCTTCAGTATTTGATAGATAAGAAACGACGTATTAAAGCCTTCATTAAAGTTTGGTATTTATGAAGAAAAATAATTTTAAGAGTCCTTTAATCTCGGAGTTATTGATGAATAAATATAGACGAAACCGTTCTTCGGTCCTGTAAACAAAAGAATATAAAACTTAAGATGTTTTAATTTCACGATTTCTTATAATAGATAATTAGAACGAAGGAAAATACTGTCGAAATGTCAAATTATCGTTACAAGTCTATAGATTCCCACTGATCGATTCGGTACAGGGAAATTTTGACCCAAAAAAAAGAGACTATCTTTCGTAAACGACCATCTCCTACGTTTGTGTGGAGTGACGGTTCGGAACATGGAAAGGTCGTGGACCAGTCGGACGGGTCGTGCTTCGACAGGGAAGGACTGCGACTAGAGGTCTCTGGTCCGTTAAGGGTCCCGAAAGTGGATTAAACTCATGGGGATGGAGTTTGCGTCGGGAACCACTCTACTGCAGGAACACAACCGGGTAACGGCGGGAACTAGGGAGTACTACGTCGGCGAACATCGACGAAAATCAAGTAGGGAGTAGTCACGTAGACACGGTCCGGTGGGACCAAGACCACCTCATTTACCCTGTGTGTACAGTGAAACCTCGGAGTATTCAGAGAAGTCTATTTTTATCTGAACCAACCTTTTAACGTTTCGGAACACTTCTGTTATGAAAGGATTACTAAGGACTGAAAAACCTGTGGGGTGACGGGACTAATTACCAGTAAGTCTAACTGGTGGACCGTATCGAGTGACAGTTTTAATTTATCCTGCAAAAAGTTTTCAGTCTACGACAGAAAACATACCATTTTAGGGCCACCCGTACGTACACACACACATGCGATTATTGTCAATCCATACGTCCGATTACTGTCAATGTCTGAGTCATAGACTCAGGATTTCAATTAACCGGAGATGTACACACAAGAGGTCATGGTACTAAGAATCCTGAATATTTTTAGTCAGTAACATTAATGAAGAGTGTCAATCGTTTTACCAAGCTGATTTCGACCGGTTTATAAAATTCGATCGACCTTCACCTCTTTACAAAATATCTCTAGAAACCGTACTTGATAGGTCTCCAATTCTTTTCTCCCCCTCCGTTACCTTTGTCGGACAAAACGTAGCAAAATCCGATACTCGTCCCTTTAAGTGAAAGTCACGACTCTAAATCGTACTCAAACTTGGTGTGGGGGAATGTAGAAAAATTTAAATAAATAAAAATTAGTTTTCTATTAACAAAACGTTATAACACGACCAAAGACGGTACGTAGTTGTACTTAGTCGGTATCCATATATATACAGGGGAGGGAAACCTTGGAGGGAGGGTGGTATAGGATGGTGAGATCCAATAGTGTCAATTTGTGGATTTACATTCTGGTCTTTGATATTTTGAGAGTCTCCTTTTGAATTCGTCTTATGAGATACTGTATTTAGTATCGTTCTAGTTGATACTGGGTGGAGGAGGACGACGACGACGACGACGACGACGACGATTCACCGAAGTCAGCACAGGGTGAGACACACTGGGGTATCTACCGTCGGGTGGTCCGAGGGGAGAGGGACCCTAAGAGGTCCGTTCTTACGACCTCACCTAACGGTAAAGGAAGAGGTACTGGGTGGAGGATCTCATTACCTTTATTTTTGTTTTTTGTTTACTCTGGATTAATTTGAATTTTCGTAAACATATCGTTAACTTTGATATTTGTTCCACTTTACTGTGGGGAGTCTTACCCTCTTTAAAGTAAAAAATTTTTAGATCGAGACTATCACAAAAATCAACTGACATGTATTGTGAGTATGTCTTCTTGTGGTTGGTACCAATATGTCGTCGCTCCCTAATACACTAACATTCTTTGACTTTGGATAGGTTGTAATTTGTTTTGGTTTCGTCTTGAATAACCTTCGTCTATCTCATAGGGAGAGTCTAGGGTACCCGTTTTTCACATCGGTCTCCCGGTCACATTTACTTCCAGTCCTGGGTTCCAATTCCCGATATGTCGGGGAGTTGAGAACGGACGTATCAGGTTGACAGTGCCAGAGTATTTGTCTCGGGTTTGTGGTACGGTGGACTGGAGGTTCAAGGTCGCAGAGTCAGACTCAGAGAATTAAATTCTAGTTCACTCTCCCTTCTTCTCTTAACTCAACCAGTGACTGGTCGACTACCTGACTTGGGAAGACCCGGTTCACCGAGGCTAGAAACCCACTCTGTCAAAATTCGTCTGACCATAGAGTCGGTCAAACTAGTTATAGAGACATTAGTCGTTCTAGAGACCAGTTCTCCTCGGGACACCGTGGGGTGGAACCCCTGAATGAATTTTCCCCTTTCTCATCCTTACCGATAATACCTCTAAGTATATAAAGTATTTCGTGGTTACCCTCCGTATAAAGGACTCTTCCAGACCCTAATCTTTTAGATTTCTGACATCTCTGGTTAAGATCGGAATCCAACTCCTATTTTTGTCTTGACGGTCCGGGGTACACTCTGAAACTTTTTACCCTTCAATGGTCCAATTCCAGTGTCTGGTCCTCCTGTCTATGTCCTTCTCCTTATTTCTTAGTTTCCCTATGAATTTAGTAGTAGAGTCGTACTCTGTATATAGGAGAGTAAATTAGGAATGTTGTTTAAAGGGAACGTCAATCTCCACCGTGTCTCACCATTACGGTGTAGGTCGAATTCCTCAGACTTACGGACCTAAATTTAAGATTGGAACAGTGAATGATCGTGAATTGGGAGATCAAGATTGGAAGATCTGCTTGGAATCCCGAGCAATAAAAAGAACATAGTGGACTTGAGGAGTATACGTTTTAGGACCAGTTACTAATCGAGGTTGAGTTGACGACTGAGACCCGAATTTGTTCTAACTCCTCCCATCCCTCTTCTCTGTTTTCTTTCACTTAATTGTAAACGCCTCATTATATTAATCCTCGGTTTCGGACATACAGAATTCTGGAACCATTTAAGAGTTTAGAAGTCTATGTGAGACTCTAGGATCGAAGTAGAGAGAAGGAGACAAGGGAGTCGAGAAGGTTAATAAGAGTAACAATAGAACCGTCGAGTCTCCTTATAAGATCATTGTATCTAGACTAGCACAGAGACGAAATCCGAACCCCTTAGGAGTAATAGATGTTTTCATTTAGGAGTGGGAACTCAATCCGTCATGCCAGGAAGGGGTCATTGGTGGAGGGAGTGGTCACAAAAGGATCGGAGTATAATACTAGGGGTGGGAGAGACGGGACGGGGAGAAGGTCGGTGGGGTTACCGAAACAAGAGTATAGAGGTAAGGTAGTCAATAAGTTCTAGATCTAGTTTATAAGTACTTAAGTAGGTCCGTAATGAACTAGGGAGAATATTTAGGTTGACATGGATATAATATCATGTATGTCAGGTGGAGACATAGGTACCCCCCGTAACCAAGGTCCTGGGGGACGTCTATGGTTTCAAGTCTCTACGAGTTCAGGGAACATATTTTTCCGTGTTATGTCAGCGGTTGAGGGGGGTGGGGGAGGTAACTCTTCCCAAGTAACGTTTACGTGGTAGATTAAAAACGTTTAAAGAAAACTATAGACTCTACGAAACGGGGGTTTTCCAGTTTAATGGTAGGATCATAGGAGTCCCTGACGTCTTAGACGTAGTCATACTACGGACATCCGGACTATTTAGAAAAGGTTTTCAAGTTTGTCTAGGAGTAAACCAAAAACGACTTAAAGAACTTAAAATAAGTTTGAGAAAACGAAACGGAGGGGAAAAGTTTCGGCATGATTCTACGTGAACACCCTTACGTTAATCCCGTAAAAATGAACTCCAGGGTTAAACCAAGTCTACACCGATTACGGTTCACCCGATGTCCACGTGGTAAACCCAGATAATCCACCTCGACCGTACAAAGAAGGGACCGGAATAGTTACTGGTAAGAGGAAAGTAGAGGATATTCGTAATATAACTCTTCTTACACATACGGACGGGTGCTTCCCACCACCCGTCGTGGTGAAGACAATTCGAAAACCTCTCTTAGGAGGGATATTCTTCCCAGTGGTAGAAAGGTTAATTTGTTCAGACTCTTTGGATCGTCCGACCGGTAAACGGAAATCCGGGGGATACTCTGTCGGTGTATTGTCTTTACCGGGACGGGGTCCTCACCGAAGACCAGGTTCAGTCCACGGGACTGCCGAGAACCTGTGAGGTCCGACCAGGGGCACGAGGTCCCTGACGGTGGCCTAAAAGATTGACCAGGGATATTACTTGAGGGAAACCGTACAAAATTCTAAAGTAACGACATAAAAGAAAGGAAGGACTCGGGGTCACAGTCCTTGACCCCGATCTATCCTTACCCTTCTCCAGCCTCACCACCTATATGACCATATCGTCTCGTCTCCCTGTCGATCGGGTCGACTTCCTCAATTCCAAATTCCGTCGTTTGGGAGACCGGGTAAGGGAAGGAAAAGAGTGAAAGAGACTACATATTATTATCGTGTTTACGAACGTCTGTCTCCTAAAGCCATAAGAAGGGATGAAAAAGTGTCTAATCGAGATTAACGCCCTAACATATCTCGGTGAGTTCCCGACGGAAGGGAGTCCTAAAATAACACTTTGGTATTTATCGTTGACTAAAAGAGATTAGTAAAACGAAGTCGTAGTTGGTTGTCCTGACTTATGACCCGACCGCGAAAACCACCTTGGTTCACCCCGGAAAGAGAAGAGGGACCCTTACAGGTTGAGAGCCTGTTCTCGTCTGTCTCCCAAAAAAAGGAGAACAAGGAGATAAACTGTAGTCATTTCCACAATTTATAGTGTTTTGACGAAACCGACATTCAACTTTTCCGTGGTTTCGTTTTACCCGGTTTTTTGAGTTTGTTGTTTGTCTTTAAGGATTTATTTGGGAATTGACACCAAAACCCTAAAATGTATATGGTTGTGGTGGTCTCTTGTGTTAGTTACATTAATTGTGTTGTACCCACCGTTGTACCGTGTGTCTCAGGGTCCTATTTGGACTGATTGGGGGATCACCTCTAGGCTTGTCCACGACACCGGTGTCTGGGAAATAGAAGAGGAATCAGTACCCAAGTATCGATATTAGTCTTATGAATAGATTTAACACCGAGTTCCTGAAATCCCTACCAACTTTGAAGGAAGTCAAAAATTTCTGTTTGTTTTGTTTATCAAGTTTATTTACGATCGTAGGTTTCTTTGTTTGTTTGGTCAAGTGTTGTGTTTTGTTTAACCGAATAAGGTCTCTTTTTCGGGGTCTCTCTTTTGTGTGAAAGGTCAACATGTGTGACCTCACTGAGTGGAATGACACAACTCGGGCAGCTGATGGTTTACGACTAGGGAATAAGGTTAACGGTACAAGACCCCGTAGGTCACGACGGAATCCTTTAAGACTTCCCGTCTAGGAGTTCTATTCACCAGGCTCGTCGACGATCCCGGAATGACCTTTTAAGGGATTGGTCCCAACCCACAGGTGTTCGTCAATCAGAGGACCGACCGAGATGGTTTTAAAAAGTGACTCAAGTTCGAATATGACCAGTGACGTGTCACCTGGTTCTTTACTTCTCTACTCGACAACCCTGTTCCCCGACGTTGAACTAAACCTTTCGGTCGTCTGGGTCTTCTACTGTGAGATCACAGGGTTTCTTTTGTAGAAAGGCCTCAATCCTTAGTCCGAAGAAAATGTGACTTTCTCCTCCCCGATTCCAAGACCAAGGCCGGTCTGAGGCCTTCCCCTACAGAATTAAAGAAGAACGGACGTTGGTAAGTGTCCACCCGGACCAGTCCTACTAAGAACACTCGAATTGTTCAAATTGGATTACAAGTAATGGACACTCCGTCCGGAGGGTCTCGATGTCCGATAATACGTATTAAATTCATATATCCATTGTAGGGAAACCCAAAGGACCACCGAGTCACCATTTCTTAGACAAACGGTTACATCCTCTGTCCCAAGTTAAGGACTCAGTCCTTCTAGGGGACCTCTTCCTTTACCGTTGGGTGTGTTTATAAGAGCGGACTTTTTAGGGTACCTGTCTTCTTGGACCTCCCGATCTCGGGTATCCTGACACTTTCTCAGTCTGTGCTGAATCACTGATTTGTTGCTTTGTAGGCAAATCACTAATTGAACTTTATCTTATGTTCCTAAGAATGGATAATGTGACGGAGATCAACTTCGAACAAGCACAAATCTGTACCTTCTTTTATCCCTTACAACAACGACACCTTTGTTTGAATCTTTTACTGAAAGAAAAGAGGAAATATATTTACATTCTCAGTATAGAGTACCGATTCGACTTATACTTATTAGTATGTTGCCGTAACTTTCGTCGTTCGAAAGAGGACTCCACGAGACGTCGTCAGTCAATCCGTCCGGTGTCCTGTCCGAGGTGCACGGTGAGATCGTATATTAGAAAGACTGAAACTACGTATCAGTGACCCAATTTATAATAAAAGTCACACGGGATGTCACTTTAATGACGTAAAGTCACCTAAAGACAAACCCCTAAATTCCATAAAATTTTAGTGTCTCATATTGTTAAAAAGTTCTCTTTTTTTGGTGAATGGGTAATAAAAATTTTCAAGGAAAGTTTTCGGAGATAAGACAAAATACATAAACCCTAGTCGGGTGTACCTTTCCAAGAGAAGTCTCAGATATCTTTATAAAAGGGAAAGGAGGACGCATGAGGATGTTCTTTCGATTTTTCATTATTGTTTTATGTAAAACACTAAAGAGAAACACCTTACTAAGAAACAGACTGGTGGAAAAGAGGACTGTTTAATTAATGAAATGACCTTCCTTGTGACCTTTACAATGAAAAACAGTGGAATTAACTAGTTTTCTGGTAAAAGTACATAATTTTGGAGGTGCATGATCGACTAGAGACACCAAAGTATCGAACTGAAAATGGTACAACTATTGAAAGGACAAGAGTCAGACTTGACGTCGTCGTCGGGTTTATAGAAACGGAGTTTTCAGAATTTTTTACCCCTCAAAGAGTAAAGTTGGGTACACATTCTACAACGTACTAGATCGTCAATTTTTTTTTTCTTCTTCTTCTGAAGTACCGTCGTAAGTCTGGAAGAGGTGTACGAAAACATGTTGTCCACGAGGAGTACATCATTCACGCATTGAGTGTGCATTCGTCTGCTGTATCCTAGTGTTCCACTCTCGACCCTTTACGGAGACCAACGGATTAGTTGTCTGAGACCTCTTTTGACTGTTCTATTTTGGGTTAAGTGTCCCAACAATTTATCTATTTGATTTGTCACGTACACCTATTACGTCTCGAGGAGTCCCAAGTCCCGGGAAGTGAAACGTACGAGATGTGATCGGGACCCATACACACACACACAAGATTTATATAAAGACTAAAGTGCGTGCTGAAAGTCTAGGTGTGTTGACAATGGGACTCGTGTTATGTGTTTTTGATTTGAGTGAAAACCGAAAACGTTTAGTCAAAGGGAAGGACTTGGAGGTATAACCATTCACGGGACGGTAGAAGGGTCCACGGGTCCGGTCTTTCCCTCGACCCGTAGGGTCAAGGGAAGAGTGGGATCGGGAGACAAATAAAGGTTTAGATTGACCTGGGGTGGGGTGAATGAAAGGAGGTAAAAAACGGTGACGGAACCACTTCCGACGGGTAGAGAGAGAGGGCTCAAGGATGTTGTCTAAGACCGATCCGGAGGGTGGGAGTCAGAGTAGAAAAACAAGTCAGAAGTACCGTCGGTCTCGAGACAGAGATTTTGTAAGTGGAAGAGAGGAAATTGGTGAAAGTACGGGGGAGACTTGGTTCAGATTAGAGGAATACTAGGCGAAAAAGGGACCAGTGAGACGTAAGAGAAGAAATAGGCGGAGGGAGTGTAGGGTAAGGTCGGTATGACTCGTAGAAAATCAAGGGGGGTGTGTGTAGTAAAGACAATGGAAGTCCAGAAACATGAGTCTGAAACGTTGTCCCAGTTCTGACCCTCAATAATTCGATATCTATCTTCTTTAGGATCCTAAAGAGGAGACTGAGAACAAAAAACCACTCCATAAAAGTGAGTGGAGATGGAACTTGAGGTCTGCGTATAAGGGCTAACAGGGGATTAAGTAGGAAACAAACCTATAGATTGTCTGTAAAGTCTTAATTGACACAGGTTTTGACTAGAAGAAACAGTTGACTAGGGTGGCAAGAGGAATTGTGCATAGTAACGAATGTGATCCATAAAATGAATGAATAAGACAACTAATATATAGAAGGGTAACCCTCCATTCGAGGTTATCTACCTCGCTGAAAAAGAAAAAACAAGTTATTATTTAAGGGTCTCGGATCATGTCCGAAGGGTCCACCGTGATCACCATTTCTTGGGTATACGGTTGCGTCCTCTGTATTCTCTGAGCCCAAGTCAGGGACCCAACCCTTCTAGGGGACCTCTTCCCGTACCGTTGGGTGAATTCATTAGAACGACCTCTTAGGGTACCTGTCTCCTTGGACCGTCCGATGTCAGGTGTCCCAGTGTTTCTCAATCTGTACTGACTTCATTGAATCGTACGTTCGTCTCGAATCATACCAAGGATTGATAATACCTGATATACAGATATAGGTAGGGGAGGTTCAAGTATACAACTCGAGATTAGGTGGGGATGGTGACACTACAAAAATCTTCCTTTCTAGAAACCCTCCATTGATCCTAAGTAAGTAAGTAAAGTCAGCGAGAAACGATGGACTACCTGACGTCGTACAGTCCGAAGGGACAAGTAGTGGTTGAGGGTCTCGAACGAGTTTGAGTACAGGTAACTCAGCCACTACGGTAGGTTGGTAGACTAGGAGACAACAGGGGAAGAGGAGGGTGGAAGCTAGAAAAGGTCGTAGTCCCAGAAAGGTCCTGAAGTGTAGTCCACCGGTTTCATAACCTCAAAGTTAAAGTCATAGTCAGGAAGGTTACTTATAAGTCCTGACTAAAGGAAATCCTAACTGACCAACCTAGAGGAACGTCAGGTTCCCTGATAGTCCTCAGAAGAGGTTGTGGCGTCAAGTTTTCGTAGTTAAAGAGTCATGAGTCTAAAGAAAACCTCTTCCGTTACCGTGGGGTGAGGTTACAAGAAGGGACCTTTTAGGGTACCTGCCTCCTCGGACTATCCGACGTCAGGTACCCCAGAGATTCTCAGCCTGTACTAACTCGCTGAAGTAAAAGTGAAAAGTGAAAGTATGTAACCTCTTCCGTTACCGTTGGGTGAGGTCACAAGAACGGACCTCTTAGGGTCCCTACCACCTCGGACTACCCGACGACAGAGACCCCACCGTGTCTCAGTCTGTACTGACTTCGCTGAATCGTCGTCGTCGTCGTCGAAAGAAATATCAGGTTGAGAGTGTAGTATGCACTGATGACCTTTTTAGTGTCGAAACTGATCTACCTGGAAACAGTCTTTTATTACAGAAACGAAAAGTTACTACAGATCCAACCAGTACCTCTTCCGTTATCGTGGGGTGAGGTCATGAGAACGGACCTTTTAGGGTACCTAGCTCCTCGGACCACCCGACGTCAGGTACCCCAGCACTTCTCAGCCTGTGCTGACTCGTTGAAGTGAAAGTGAAAAGTGAAAGTACGTAACCTCTTCCGTTACCGTTGGGTGAGGTCGCAAGAACGGACCTCTTAGGGTCCCTACCCCCTCGGACCACCCGACGGCAGAGACCCCAGCGTGTCTCAGCCTGTGCCGACTTCACTGAATCGTCGTTGTCGTCGTCGTCCAATCAGTATCGAAAAGAAGGTTCCTCGTTCACAGAAAATTAAAGGACCGACGTCAGTGGTAGACGTCACTAAAACCTCGGGTTTTGTTATTTCAGAAAGTGAGAAAGGTAACAAAGGGGTAGATAAACGGTACTTCACTACTCTGGTCTACGGTACTAGAATCAAAGACTTACGACTCAAAATTCGGTTGAAAAAGTGAGAGGAGAAAGTGAAAGTAGTTCTCCGAGAAGTCAAAAAGAAGTGAAAAACGGTATTCCCACCACAGTAGGCGTATAGACTCCAATAACTATAAAGAGGGTCGTTAGAACTAAGGTCGAACACGAAGTAGGTCGGGTCGTAAAGCGTACCACATGAGACGTATCTTCAATTTATTCGTCCCACTGTCATATGTCGGAACTACAAGAGGAAAGGGTCAAACCTTGGTCAGACAACAAAGTACAGGTCAAGGTTGACAACGAAGAACTGAACGTATGTTTAAACAGTCCTCCGTCCATTTTCCATCAGACCGTAAGGGTAGAGAAATTCTTAAAAGGTGTCAAAGATCACTAGGTGTGTCAGTTTCTGAAACCACATCAGTTGTTTCGTCTTCATTTACAAAAAGACCATAAGAGAACGAAAAAACTACTAGGTTGTCTACAACCGTTAAACTAAAGACGAAGGAGACGGAAAAGATTTAGGTCGAACTTTTACACCTTAAAATGTCCAGTGTATGGCACCGAACCTCTTATAACTCGTAATGAAACGATCGTACACTCTACTCACGTTAACACGTCATCAAACTTGTAAGAAACTATTACGGAGAGAAACCCTAACCTTACTTTTGACTGAAAAATGTCAGGACACCGGTGACGACTCAAAAGGTTTGAGATTAATGCTAATTTACTCCAGTATAACCACCTCAGGAGAGTTTACCCTAGTCACGGGAACATTCTCAGTCTTCTCTCGAACGAAAGAGACAAGAAACAGTACACTGATACAACCGTCAGACGGTGGACCTTCCCGTGGGAGTGGTCTAGACACGACCATGGGACTCGAGTCTTAAGATCGGAGGTTTTGACACTCTTTATTTAAAGACAAAAATGTTCCGTAATCTAAACACCATAATAAAATACCGTCGGTCTTGTTTCTGTAGTTGTCCCGTGAGTCAGTTACAAACGACTTACTTGTTTACTAGAACATTGTTGTATTACTTCTACCTACTTTGGAGTGGGTCTTAAGGGGTCTGGACCTATTGGTACCACGTCATCTTTCTAGTCTAAGACAGTCCGTTTAGAGAGATCGAGATACTGGATCCCACTAATTAAATTGGAAATTTTGTGAAAAGAGTAAACCACTGTACTTCTATTCTATCGAGTGTTCTAACAACACCCAATTAACCATATTTACCGAAATCGGTATGACACCCAACCGGGAGTTTTTTATAAGTTAAGAGTTTAGAACCAAAGTGTTTCTGATGACCCTCGGTATTTATGAACCGTTTCGATCTTTCGGAATAGTTTTTGTCCGGAGTCTACTTCTTTGAGTCCTTAATTTGACACAACATATTCCTCGAACAAAAGCATTTTCACGATGTCGAGAATGACCCTCCTTGTCCCAAATAACACTCCCAGTTGACTTTTCATATAAGAACATTTATCAACGAGTTCCGTACCAGAGGAACTCCTTAACCCTCGTACTTGAAGGGAACAGGGAATAAAGGGGGTCGACCGACCCTTCACAAATCAACTCTGGAACAAATAACTCGAACCTCATGGGACCGAGCGGGGGAACGTATTACGGATTATCGACACGACGACGACGACGACGATTCAGCGAAGTCAGCACAGACTGAGACACGCTGGGATATCTACCGTCGGGTGATCCGAGGAGACAGGGACCCTAGGAGGTCCGTTCTTGTGACCTCGCCCAACGGTAAAGGAAGAGGTTACGTACTTTCACTTTTCACTTGCACTTCAGCGAGTCAGCACGGACTGAGAATCGCTGGGGTACCTGATGTCGGATGGTCCGAGGAGACAGTAAATACATATTTCAAGAAGTCGAAGACACACCGATTTTCAGAAAGTTCTCCAAGTCTCACTTTTCCCTCAGGTGTACCTTCTTGGCCCGGTACGTTCTCTCTCCAGCCTACAAAGACCTCTTTACTTTACTTTTCCGTCAAAACGGGTTACGAATACTATTAGTTCCGTTTTATTTTACGTCAGGAGAAGATTACATTCGAATTCCATGTGAACGCCCCACTACAAGTGTCTGTGGGACGTTCCCGTGACTACAAATGACTATAACGTCGTATACCCTGGGCCTTCCCGGACTGTGTAGTAGAGTCTTAGTACCGGATTACTTTGGAATCCTTAGGAAACAAAACTTCTGGTCCTTTTACTTCATGAGTGTCCGATTCACTGACGTGTGACGACTCTCCCTCATCTTTCCGTTAATCTGATCGGAAACCTCAGAGTCCGGAGTCGGGAAAGATCGTGTCCCACGAATATCGTTCCTTTCTCTCCAACTTTCTCGACTGAAGTCAAAAGTCACTTTAACAATTCCAAAAGAGGTGCCAGTCTAATTTTACTGTATTTCATTGGATAACACATCGTGTACCTTGAGACTAGTCACAATACACCGTCGGACCTACTCCTTCCGGACCCCCACCCCCCGCCCACTCTTACCTATGTATATATATACTGACTCGGGGAAACGTCAAGTGAACTTTGAAAGTGTTGTAACAATTAACCGATATAGGGTTATGTTTTATTCTTCAATTTTTATTTATTTATTTATTTTCCTGGATTTTATCGAGTCGTTAATTATTTACTCTATTACATATACTTTCAAATAATATTTGATATAAAAGAATGATTTATTTTACCAGACTGGTCTACCTACATTAGTATGTCATAATGTCCAGTGTAAAACTACTGTTAGTTTCACTAAAATGGACGAAACAGTCGACAAGGTAGCAAATAAACAACGACTGAGGTCTCCTCCATTGAATACCTAGTGTTTAAATATATTCTTTTTATACATCCTTTTAATTAAACATGTGTCACAAAAAACACTTTTATAAAAGTTGACATTTTTCCTACGTATTTATATAATGATATCCTGTGACTCCCTTTACGTCTTTTTATATTTTCTTCTTTATTTAAATGGATGTTTTGATGGAAACCTTTTTAAGTTAATTTTATAACCACATAAAAAAAGGACTTTCTAACGATAGGACATTCATATGTGACACGTATGAGTCAGCGAGCCTGTACAGACTGAGAACCGTTGGGATACCGGATATATATCGTGTGGTCCAAGGAGACAGGTACCCTAAGAGGTCCGTTCTTATGACTTCACCCACGGTACGGGAGGAAGTCCCCTAGAAGGACTGGGTCCCCACCTTGGGTTTAGAGAATACAGAGGACGTGACCGTCCGTCCAAGAAATGGTGAAAGCGGTAGACCCTTCAGGTATGTGACATGTTCGTTAAATTTTAAGTTAGAAGTTTGTTACAATAAAAAAACTGAAAAAAGGCAATCAGAGGTTTCTTATGATATTAACTACCATATAATAAAGAAATATTATCTCGATTAAATAAATAGGTAGGTAAATACAAAGGTGTAAATAGAACAATGTTTCAAAAGTGAGAATATTTATAAAGACTGTATTTTCGTGACGAAGAAACTGGTGTAAAGACCAAAAATAGGATGGATCTTATCTAAGGATCTTCAACCTAATAATATGGTTTCTAATACTGTTAAAATTTTTAAGGAGTATTCCTAGGGCGTCAACGAAAAGTCTCTGACACTAGATAAATATGAACGTGGCCGTGACACACATTTGTATGTAGAGTGGTGTAGGAGCAGTCGTAATATATTTTATCGACTGTTACCCACTTTTCAACTACTCTTTATCCTATAAACCTACTGGAGTTTTATTTAAGGGTGTTCTACGAATTATTGATATTGTCTTTTTTATTGTTGAAATGTCTTCTCTTTTGAACGTCTGTGGTGTAATTGTCTCTATGTTCAATCGAAGTAGTTACTACCCTGTTCCTGAAAGGACCACAAGGTCACCGATTCTGAGACTCGAGGGTTACGTCCCCGGGCCCAAACTGAGGACTAGTACCTTGATCTAGGGAGTACAATGTTGATTTTTCTAGAGTGTATGACGTTGATTCTGGGTCACGTCCGATTTATCTATTCATTTATATAAAAAATTTTTAATACCATGTTGACTGTACAAGGAGTGTTCTTCTACATTCTTTTTCCTGTGTTGCAGTAAAGACTCTATAAGGGCGGGTTTTACGTAACGACAACAGTGATGCAGCACAGGTTATGAAACACTGGGGTACTTGACGTCGTACAGTCCGAAGGGACGGGAAGTGATTAAGGACCTTAAACGAGTCTGAGTACAGGTAGCTCGGTCACTACAGTAAGTTGATAGAGTAGGAGACAGTAAGGGAAGAGCAGGACGGGAGGTAGAGAGGGTCGTAGTCCCAGAAAAGGTTACTCAACCGAGAAGTGTAGTCCACCGGTTTCATAACCTCGAAGTCGAAGTCGTAGTCAGGAAGGTTTATAAGTCCCAACCAAAGGAAATCCTAACTGACCAAACTAGAGGCACAACGGGTTCCCTGATAGTTCAGAAGAGGACGTGGTGTTAAATTTCCGTAGTTAAGAAGTCCCGAGTCGGAAGAAATCCTAGGTTGAGAGTGTAAGTATGCACTGATGACCTTTTTAGTATCGAAGCTGATAGACCTGGAAACAACCGTTTCACCGCAGAAACGAAAAATTATGTGACAGATCCAAATAGTATCGAAAGGAAGGTTCCTCGTTTACAGAAGACTGAAGTACCGACGTCAGTGATAGGTGTCGCTAAAACCTCGAGTTCTTTTATTTTAGTTTTACGTATTGGATTTAGATTAGTACTCTTTTGTAGTCTGTTTGGTTTTTATCCTCTGTAAGTTGTGTTATTTACTAGACATAAGTAGTCTTTACGGTCACAGTACCCTCAATTACAAAAAAGTAAAGATAACAACAACTTGAGACAGGGGGTGATATAAAACATCTTCATAACGATCGTGTCTCTTTCGATGACCTAAACTTGTAAAAAGAACATACGATGGTAAAATGAATACTTAATTACAATTCTCGAAAATCAATTAAAGAGACGTAAAAAATTTCTATATATTAGAATAACAGACGTTTATTGTCATTAAAACTGAGAAGGAAAGGTTATTAAAGTGGAAAATAAAGACAGACTACAGAATTATCGTGGTCTATTTTAAAGAAGTTATCACGGTGTATTATTATATCTATAGGTCGTAAAGACGAAGAAGGACCAAAATCACCCTTACAAAGACCAAAGTTGTAATTCCTACTATGTCCGACAGTTACACTTTATGATATCTAATTTCTGTCATAGAAGGATAAGGATCTAAAGATACTCCTACCTAAAAAATTTTAGTCCGTGCTTACACCTTAAATAGACTTGATTAAAAAAACAGATAAGTTAGATAGTATGTCTAAAAGAATGACTATAACAACTTGACTACAGTAATGTAATTATGTAAAAAGGTCACACCTAGATAGAAACGAAGGACCTTATTTCGACCATATCAACACCGTTTATTAAGAGAATCTGTAGTAAAACGTTAATATATATATAAAGGAAAACGTGTTCGACCTTAGTTCTAACGACCCTCTTTATAGTTATGGGAGTCTATACGTCTTCTGTAGTAGGAATACCCCCTCTTCCGTTACCTACCTCCTCGGACCATAAGACTTCAGACACCCCAGCGATCCTCAGTCTATGTTGAAGTAAAAGTGAAAGTGAAAAGTGAAAGTACGTAACCTCTTCCTTTACCGTTGGGTGAGGTCACAAGAACGGAACTCTTAGGGTCCCTGCCTCCTCGGACCTCCCGAGATACGTCAGTGTGTCTCAGCCTGTGCTGACTTCGCTGAATCGTTCGTCGTCGTCGGTGGGAATACCGTCTTTCGTTTCTTCTTGATCTCACTTTCTCCCTGAACTACTTTCACTTTCTCCTCTCACTTTTTCAACCGAATTTCGAGTTGTAAGTCTTTTGCTTCTAGTACCGTAGACCAGGGTAGTGAAGTACCGTTTATCTACCCCTTTGTCACCTTTGTCACTGTCTGATAAAAAAACCCGAGGTTTTAGTGACGTCTACCACTGACGTCGGTACTTTAATTTTCTGCGAATGAGGAACCTTCTTTTCGATACTGGTTAGATCTGTCGAATAATTTTTCGTCTCTGCAATGAAACGGTTGTTTCCAGGTAGGTCAGTTTCGAAACCAAAAAGGTCATCAGTACATACCTACACTCTCAACCTGACATTTCTTTCGACTCGTGGTTTTTTAACTACGAAAACTTGACACCACAACCTCTTCTGAGAACTCTCAGGGGACCTGTCGTTCTTCTAGGTTGGTCAGGTGGGATTTCCTTTAGTCAGGACCTATAAGTAACCTTGCTGACTACGACTTCGACTTTGAGGTCATGAAACCGGTGGACTACGATTCTTGACTGAGTAACCTTTTCTGGGACTACGACCCTTTCTAACTTCCGTCCTTCTCTTCCCTTACTTTCTCCTACTCTACCAATCTACCGTAGTGGCTGAGTTACCTGTACTCAAACTCGTTCGAGGTCCTCAGTCACTACCTGTCCCTCCGGACCACACGACGTCAGGCACCCCAGTGTTTCTCACCCTGTGTTGGCTCACTGACTTGACTTGACTCGAAGGAAAACGTTGAGACACCACCTAAACGTGACATAGTCGAATCAAATCGATCCTAACAAAGGTCTTAAGGGAAGACACGTATGAAGACCCAATCGACCTGGTGTTCTCTGTTAGTACACTCTAACCCTTCCCCTTCACTTCACCCTCGGTATGAGAGTATGTGAGTATCCAGTCACGGTCCGTGTTCCGTGACTACGATGAGTCACAACAGTGACGAGACGTCCGAGAGGACTTACCCCACCCTGTCGTCGATTCAGTGTCGTGGGGTTCAAGGACCACCGGTTGTAGAAGTCGAAGGGACTGGGGACCCGGTAGATAGAACCAACAACAAAAACTCAGTGAGTCAGTACAGGTTGGGACGGTGAGGTACCCGACGTCGTGTGGTCTGAAGGGACGGGAAATGATAGAGGGTCTCAAACGAGTTTGGGTACAAGTAACTCAGTCACTACGGTAGGTTGGGAGAATAGGAGACAGTAGGGAAAGAGGAGAACGGGAGACAGAAAGGGTCGTAGTTAGAAAAGGTCACTCAGTCGAGAAACATAGTCCATCGGTTTCATAACCTCGAAGTCGTAGACTTGAAGGTTACTTATAAGTGTAAACGAAAGGAAATCTTAACTGGTTAAACTAGAGGACGACAGGTTCCCTGAGAGTTCTCAGAAGAGGTCTTGATGTTAAGGTTTCGTAGGTAAGAAGTCACGACTCGGAAGAGATAACAGGTTGAGAGTGTAGGTATATACTGATGACCTTTTTGGTATCGACGAAAAATTATACGATGGATCCAAACAGTATCGAAAAGGAGGTTCTTCGTTCGTAGAAAATTAAAACACTGACATCAGTGACAGAAGTCACTGAAACCTCGGGATCTTTTATTTTAGACAGTGACAAACGTGAAAAAGGAGTAGATAAACAGTATTTCACTACCCTGATCTACGGTTCTAGAACCAAAAAACTTACAACTCAAAGTTCAGTCGAAAAAGTGAGAGGAGAAAGTGGAAGTAATCTTCCGATTAAGGAGAAACGAAAGACGGTAATCCCACTATAGTAGACGTATAGACTTCAACAACTATAAAGAGGACCGTTTGGACTAAGGTCGAACACTAAGTAAGTCGGGTCGTAAAAGGTACTACATGAGACTTATCTTCAATTTATTCGTCCCACTATTATCTGTAGAACTACGTGAGGTATGTTGACACTGGTAACCGTCCCTAACCAAAGAACCTTAACGTCTAAAGGACTTTCGATAGGTCTTGGACTCACAACAGTCAATAGAAGGGACCGAAAACGAAGAGACGAAGAAGGTTTGTCCACACACACAAACATACACACACAATGGGGTATCAAAAAATTCGTATGTAAGGGACAGGATTTAGTACAAGATAGATTTTATGAGTCTCATGAATAAGGATTGGTTACGGATTATGTTATTAATCTACCTTTAAATTTTTTTTTTGGACTTATGTGTTATTAATAAAAAGGAAATAAAAAAGATATGGTTTTCTAAGTAAGACTCAAACAGCTAAAATAATCGTCCTGTAAGAAAGACATAAATACTATGTAACCTGTTAATAAAAACAAACGAAAATTTTTTAAGAAAAATTTTTAATTTAAACGGTCTCCAAAACAAAGATAAAAGTCTTAGACAAGAAACTAAAAATATAGAAATCTTCATACATAAATCGACAGACGTAGTCTTTTACGTTGATTGTCATTGAAGTTGTTTATCCGTAACTAAAAAGATTGTATTGTTACTCGAGTCTCCATCTATCAACGATCGTAATAAATCGATGAGTTGTCATGACAGTCCGTAGGTCTGCGTAAGACATAAAAGTTAAGTGACAGGGATCGGTAACTGAAGGGAGGAGTACAAACACTGAAGGACCAATGTTCTACTGATAATACAGTCTGTAGTCTCTATGTAAGTTCCGTCTTTTACACCAGTCCCTTTCCCTTTTCTCTTTCGTAACTTAGTCGAGACAGTCATGGGGAAACATAGTAATTTCGTTCTCACGAGGTTCTTCGAGGGAGTTAACAGAAGGTGACTATGGAGTCACTATTCTAAATAAAATGTACCGGAGAAGATGGATGTTTCTCAGGATTCATCAACGAATTAAGTGAGGGATCGAAGATATCTTCTTCCGTTCTCTTTTATTTCAACCCTTTTTAGTGGGATGACAGAGGTGATGTATATAGTTGTAGTACTACAAACAAAGACGAAGAAATAGTAAATAGAACGATAAAAGATTCAACTTAGTTTCTTCTTCCAAATAAATAAAACAACAACAATTTGTTACTCAAGGAAAATACGATACTTAAAAGGATACTCCTATCGAAACTGTTGTGTGGTAACCAAAACTAAATTACTTGAGAGTAACATCAAAAGATTTACCGGATATTAACATGGTAACTAAAGGAAAGAATTACTGTCAAAAACGAACAAACAAACAAATCTTCTTACTCAAAGTGAAGGTATTCCAACTCTTGAAATAGAAATTTGAAAAAAAAAGAACTAAAGATCTCAATAACATAAAATCCGTCTCTTCCATCAATAACAATTTTAAAGATAAAAAACTCTGCATAACTTGAAAAGAAACACCAAATTATCTTCTAGTCAAAACATTTAAAAAGAGTGTGTAAAATGATTTACCACCTAAAAACAAATATCACATATAATATTATACATACATAAGTTTAAGAGATCTTAGAGTCAAAAACTTAAAAATTAACCTTTTATTAACAAAATATTATAACACAACCAAAGACGAAATGTTGTTGTACTTAGTCGATATTGACACGTACATAGGGGAGGGAGAACTCGGAGGGAAGGTGGGGACGTATTGGGGTTAAAACACTCCCATAAAAACCAAGATTAAACAGACGTCTTTTTCATAATCAACGTGTCAACACAGGCTGAGAAACGTTGGGGTATCTGACATCGGGTGGTCCGAGGAGACAAGTACCCTAAGAGGTCCGTTCTTATGATCTCACCCAACGGTACGGGAGGAAGACCCCTAAAAGGGTTGGGTCCCTAGTTTGGGTTCAGAGGACGTCTTCAGTGGGGGTTTAATACGTTGATAGTCAAAGAAGAATACAAACATTAGTATCAGAGAGATACGGAGTCAAAGGAGTAGACGTCTTACCTTCTTTATTATAAAGGCTAAAGTGTCTCGACAACTCTCCCAATTTACTAAATTAAAGTACACTTTACGAACCTAGTCATGGAAAGTGTTCCAGTCGTAAGTTATTCACAATAATTTCATTAGTTTGTTCCTCCGGTAATCTGACTGAACCGAGATTACGGAACAATCGGAAGTTTTCTTTTGGTTTTGGATACAGTCTTAGTCAGGGAGTTCCCAATCTTTTTATTAGTTAGTGTTTTCACTTTCTCAGAAAGGGTTTGTTATGTTGACGACTTCGATATCGGTTGGTAGGTCAAAGGAACAAAACAAAACGTAGAAGAGATATTTTAAGAACGGGGATCGAGGACAGTCACCTAATGATTGGTGAAGACCAAACCGTAACGGGTTAAGGTTAGTTGAAAACGAGTTTATTTGAGAATTTAAACATTATACAGAGTCAAATAGAAAGTTGTTATAATTTATGATAATAATAATAACAAAGGTCAGATCGTCTGAACGAGACAAAGATTATTGTCTCGTCCCATCCTGTCCTAGCTATAAGAGTTCGGTTAAAGTAACCGTAACTTCAGTGACAATTAATCAGGGTCTAAGATCGTCGTCAAGCAGTCAGGATCAGACGTCAACAAATTTACGTAAAAACTGTAAAAGAGACAAAGTACCTGAAAATAACCCTCCAACCTTCTCCAACACAGTACCCAATGATCGGTTGGTGGAAAATTTGGTCTTGTGAACATAGATTAAAAATTTTATTCGACGAAGTTACACTAAGTTCAATCCACCTCTAACGACGATATTAAGTTAACGGTATTTCTTTATTGGTAATTCCGTGAAAAGTCGGGACTGACCCGTGAAACAATTACCGGAGTTTTCTAAAACCACTTTATAAAGTTGCTGAGAAAGACAAGAATAGTCTTCAAGTAAACTCTTAAATCCAGGGAAAAAGAAGTGTACAGTACTTAAAACTGTGATAGAAAGACTTAACATAGACTAGATAAGAGATTTTGGTTAGTGTCTTAGTAGAGATTTTATCGTAGGAACGGAGTTACTCTCGAGGGAAAATTTTTATTTAGACTGTCCGTAGTACGTAAAATTTAACTTGTATCTGTCGTTTCGTCGGGAGTAGGTAATCGAGTTGACTGGAAACTTATTGGGTCTTTTCTTATTCTTAATCTGGTATTTAGCTTCTTCTGAGATTAGGATCGACCCCGAATCACAAGGATAGTTGGGTTCTCACTTCTATCGTTAGTACGTATTGTACCCTTAAAATACAAACGTGGATTTTAGTTGGAGGGTATTACCTTTCTCGTGAACTCAGTCTTCTATCCCCAGTCTTCTATCCCTGACTTCAAGACTAAAGTTCTCTATGAGTGATACAATGAATTGAAAGGTATGACAGTGAAGAGAACAAATATTTTACTCCTCTCATAGGGTCCGGTATGGAGGAAGTTCTGATAGAAAAGGACGGGAGTCTCTCCAATACCAATCACCTCCCTGACATCCTCTTTTTACCATCCCACCCACTCGAAGCCTTTGGATCTTAAATTCGTGGCCGAGGTGGGTGAATAATTGATATTAAAACTCGTTTAATAGACACAAGAACCACGAAGTCGAAGGAGTAGATATTTACGTCCTACTATTATCGTAAATTTAGTATCCCACAATACTCCTAATTTATTTTATTACATATAGTTCGAGAATCGAGTCAAGGACCGTGTTCCCTTCGCGAGTTGTTTACCATATATACTATGAATTTGCACTGAACAAGAGAAACTTGTCGGAAACTAAACAGGGGATTTGGGTGGTGTTCCGGTCGGAATCATCAAAAGGGGTCTGAAGATAGAAGGGAAAGGGGTTTTTTCTGGTCGCGGTTTCCTAACTGTTTTTTACAATTACTTCTAGAGTACCTCTGAGTCTCCTTTCCCATTTTATTATTGACGACGACGACGACGCATCGGCGAAGTCAGCACAGGCTGAGACACACTGGGGTATCTACCGTCGGGTGGTCCGAGGGGGCAGGGACCCTAAGAGGTCCGTTCTTGTGACCTCACCCAACGGTAAAGGAAGAGGTTACGTACTTTCACTTTTGACTTTCACTTCAGTGACTCAGCACAGGTCGAGAGTCGCTGGGGTACCTGACGTCGGATGGTCCAAGGAGACAGGTACCCTAAAAGGTCCATTCTCATGACCTCACCCCACGGTAGCGGAAGAGGCTTATTATTGTTGATTTACCATAACTAAGAATCATACAAAATTCGTACCACGACTTATGAATGGTACCTACTAAAGTAAAGGAAGGTATATTATATCGTTGTATATTCGGTCCAAAGAGAACCTATAAAGTTAAAAATACACACACTCGGAGCAGAGAAATCTCCTTCTTTATGAAAGACTCTTCAGAACAAAACAGTTCCGTGACTTTTAAGGGAGATAACGGGATTCGTTAAGTCAAAAGGGTAGTCCAAACGTGTGGGGTAAGTCATTTTGGGTACGCTCGGTCCTTTCGACTGACGATAAGAAGAGATTAAGTACGACGGGTCCTTGTAGAGACAAATGGAGTACTACGAGTATCCTCGACCCTGACCACCCGGGGAAGTGGGGTACGTCAGTCGTTCTCGTCGATCTAAAGTCAGACCGAGGGTCAAATAGAGGACACGGACTGTGTCACGGACTGTGTGTCCTCCAGTAAACATTTATAAAGACCTTACTTGTTTACACACTAGTTTGGTTTTGTATTGTTTTCAGTCTTACTTGTTTACAAATTGTTTCCTTACCGTTGTACGACACCCTTTGTCTGACTCTTCTACACCCTTTGAAAGTGCCTCTTCTGTCCTAAACTGGAACTTTCGACTCAACCGAAAATTATCCGTCTCTGATCCTTGCTCTTGTAAAGTTTATTTCCCTCGACACGTTAGCGTGTCCATGTTTTCTCATACACTAAACAAGTCACGTCTCTTTAGCTTACTTGTCAGACATAGTACCTCCAAGTCACGGACTTGGCAGTCCCTCCGGTCTGTCCCGTGTCAGTCTCCACCCCGACCTTCGAACACCTTCCGTCGAGTTTCCTTCTCGAGGTTGTGGCACAAGTCCTCAAACGAAATAGACATCCGTAGTCCCCTTGAGATGGTGACTCTCAAAGACTCCTCTGAGCGACCGAGTCTACACAGGAAAATTTTTCCACTGAGACGACTCCTCCCAAACCCGCGTCCGTCTCCGACCTGTCGGTCTGATCTCCGCCCTACCGTCACGTGTGCCCGCTCGTGTAGAGAGGTGTTCGGAAGTGCCCGGGGAGGAGTTCGCTTCAAACAGACCTCACCACGAAGACGAGGGTTGTCTAGACCCTTGTATAAACGGTACACACGACACGACTCAGCGAGTCAGCACAGACTGAGAAACACTGGGATACCTGACATCGGACGGTCCGAGGAGACAGGTACCCTAAGAGGTCCGTTCTTGTGACCTCACCCGACGGTAAAGAAAGAGGTCCCTATAAACGGTATAAATTCTTTATCCCAACACAGGAGGTACAAGAAATATCTATAAAATTTACGTTCCAGTATCTCTCTTTCAATTAATTGTATCTTTTTTATGGTATCTATAATTTAGAAGATTAGTTCCGATTGTTCAGACGGATTTACCCTACCCCTCCCTACTCATATAAGTATTTAGGTTTCAGACTCTTTTCTTTTCCCTCCCTTTCTCGTGAAAAGTCTAGGGTCCTCGGAGAGGTGACGAGAGAAGTCTTGACGGTGAAAAAGGTTGTCTACGGACACAATAATTAAAAAAAACTGTCAAAGATCATATCTGAGAACGTTCAGGGAACCTGACGTTCCTCTAGGTTGGTCAGGTAGAATTTCCTCTGGTCAGGACCCACAAGTAACTTTCCTGACTACGACTCCGACTTTGAGGTCATGAAACCGGTGGAGTACGCTTCTCGACTGAGTGACCTTTTCTGAAACTACGACCCTCCCTAACCCCCGTCCTCCTCTTCCCCTGCTGTCTCCTACTCTACCGACCTACCGTAGTGACTGAGCTACCTGTACTCAGACTCACTTGCGGCCCTCAACCACTACCTGTCCCTCCGGACCGTACGACGCTAAGTACCCCAGCGGTTCTCAGCCTGTGCTGACTCGCTGACTTGACGTGACTGACTTATATAAGACTCTTACACGGTGTAAGGTTTACTATGTCGTAGAGCCGAGGAGCACCCCGGTCGGAGAGGAAGACTTCGGTACCGGTGAGTACACAGACGAGTATCGGTGGTGGACCAAAAGGAGGTATTAGTGAATTTTTTTAAAAAAAAATGTACCTGATAATAAAATTTCAGAAATGACTCAAACAATGTTGTGGCGATGACAAAATACAAAACGAAAAAAAACCGACGTTCCGTACACCTTAGAATTCAGGGACTGGTCCCTTAACTTGGCTGTGGAGGACGTTACCTTCCGTTTCAGAATTGGTGACCTAACGGTCCCTTTAGGGAGGTATTGGTAAAAAAATAAATGGTAACGAGGTGTGTTTAAATTTAGAGACCAATTAAGACTATAGTATATTCGTGGTATTTTAAAATGGGATGAGGGTGACGTTAAAATTTGTAATAGAGTGCGGGTAAGTTTCCGTACAATGTTTTCGTAGTTCTCATCTCCCATCCTCCCCAAGTTGTAATTCTGTGTCATATCGTCGTCTCGGATGTCGTCAAACTCTAACTAACCCATACCTCTATTGTCTAGGCCTTTGTCAGTTTCTACTAAATATAAAAACTCGACCGTAGGACCTTCCTACTATAATAAACAATCTTTATCATGACCCTTAACCCCATGATAATAAATCATAAATCGGTCTTTTGGTCCCAGATGGTGTTAGGAAAAAGTTTGGAATCGGTGGATAAAACTTCAATGGTTCTCTTCTGTGTGTGTGTGTCTCTTGTTTATTTTATTGTTTTATCTCGTCCATTTCTTAAGACGGGTCAAAAGGGCGAGGAAGGAGGGAGTTTCGGGTCTGAGTCCAAAGTTGAGAACGACGAAACTAGTATACCACCTTTCTTCGGTCTTTCTCTGACTCATGTTCTGTCGATCCGACCAACGACCGGGAATAGTGAAATCTATCTTCCTTCTTTGTCTATCCTCTGTTTGTCAGTCTAGACGAATCCACCTCTTTCGGGACCCAGTCGTTTGTTCAAAATGGGATGTCTCTTTCGTTTTGTTATCTCTTGTAAGGTGGGTATAAAAAAATTCATCTCCAAAGTTGGGACCCTAAAGAAACCTTCCTTACTACGAGTTCACCTTTGAGGTCATGAAACCGGTGGAGTACACTTCTCAACTGAGTAACCTTTTCTTAGACTACGACCCTCCCTAACCCCCGTCCTCCTCTTCCCCTGTTGTCTCCTACTCTACCGACCTACCGTAGTGACTGAGTTACCTGTACTCAGACTCATTTGAGACCCTCAACCACTACCTGTCCTTCCGGACCACACGACGCTAAGTACCCCAGCGGTTCTCAGCCCGTGCTGACTCACTGACTTGTCTTGACTTGACTTGACCGTTTGATGCCTCACACCAAGTTTATCCCGGGTAACGAACAAAAGTATACTGAGTGTTCGATTCTTACTAAAAATATAAGAAATTACTGACCTTTTTAATTTTCTTCTTATTATAAAGTACCGTTCACTTTTAATATATTTTAAACTTGAAATCACAGGAATGTATTTTACAATAACTTTGTGTCGGTACGGGTAAGCTAATGGATAACAGTTACTAACAAAAATCGAAGTTGTCTCTCCTAGTATCGGGTGTTTTGGATTGAGTTAATAATAGACCGGGAAATATCTTTTTCAAGCGGTCAGGGACAAGAACTCAATATCACTACAGAGGGTTTATTTATCCCGGACTAATCTAAAATTTTACATTGGGTACGTATAGTTAAAGAGGAGAGACCCTCTTCGTTCCTTCTCGAACCTTTTTCCTCTCTCCTCGAGACATAAGGAAGGAAATTTCCTTTGACATGGGGTCCCAACCTTGGGACCCCCTTCTCGTACAAAACTCCACCGTCTGTCATATACATCAAACTCCACAAACCTTGTTGATCCTCCACTGACCTGGAGAGTCAACCCAGAGTCCTTCGTCTCGACCACTAGTTCTGGAACTCTGTGCAGACGTCTTCGTATCCCTTCGGTTCCTTTTCGAAAGGGTCCCTCTTGTATCTACCCGTTCTTCTCTCGAATGATCTCAACGGTCCACTTTATAAATGAACGATTTAGGCCGGTGAGATAACCCCGTTCTTGACTTTAAACTTTAGACCTATCTTCTCCTTCCCGGCATTCCCTTTGTCGTTTCTCTCTCAGTCTCCTCACCCTTTCTGGGGATTTTCGAGGATTTTCACCCTCCGCAAACACTAGAGGCCGTCAAACCAACTTTGTCACCCCCGTCCTCGGTAATCTGACTTTTCTCTTTGGTACTTATCTCAGATTCTATATGTCGAAGCCCCCAAATAAAAATAAAAAAAGTCAATTAAAAATAATCTCATATCAACTAAATGTTATTACACGATCAAAGACGACATGTCGTTCCACTTAAACAGTATGCATATGTATGTATATGAGAAGAATCTAAGACAAGGGTACATCCAGTGGTATCTCGTGACTTATCTCAAGGGACACGGTGTGTCATCCAGGAATAATCAATAGACAGATCATATGTCATCACACATATACGTTTTATCTATTGAATGGCATCTTTAATCGAGAGTAGTCTCGAATGTTACCGAAGACTTTACTGAAACGAAAAGCGAAATTTACGAAGCATTAATCTAGATTGAGTGAGTAGGTCACATGCAGTGAGATCATCAGTCGGTGGAAGTTCTTAAGAAACGTCTCTAAAATGGGACCACCTATTATTATCACTGTAATTTTTATTATTACTACTACTCCAATTCTTCCTCCTCCCCCTCCTATTGTTGTCGGTTGTGATCTTATCGTAAAACCTCTTCCGTTACCGTTGGGTGAGGTCATGAGAACGGACCTTTTAGGGTACCCTCTTCGAACCATCCGACGTCAGGTACCCCAGTGATTCTCAGCCTGTGTTGACTCGTTGAAGTGAAAGTCAAAAGTGAAAGTACGTAACCTCTTCCTTTACCGTTGGGTGAGGTCACAAGAACGGACCTCTTAGGGTCTCTACCCCCTCGGACCACCCGACGGCAGACACCCCAGCGTGTCTCAGCCTGTGCTGACTTCACTGAATCGTCGTCGTCGTCGTCGTCGTCTTATCGTAAATGAGTCACTTGTGTGACAAGATTCACCTTCTATACCTGACTGGGGCCACACTTTTCAACTGACCGCAGAAGGACCACTACCTTTGTCATCATCACGGGTTGTACTCAACTTAAGAATACACAGTCCGTGATACGTTTCGTGAAATAAACGTGTCACTACTTTATGAACTACTCCGTTCTCACGATTCCTCTTTTTTCTATGTTCAGTTTTCTTTTCTCGGTCTACTTTACATAAAAAGGACCTGTTCTCATTCCTGTGGGGAAGGAGACGCGGTCCCCAGACTCTTTTTTCCTACTCGTGTCTGTGTGTAGACACCGTAGTGTCTCCCCTCTGAGTCTCACAACTCGAATCACCGAAGTACAGAGTCCCTTATTCCTCCAAAAGTTTGGACGATACTCACTCCCCACGAAGGCACAATCTAGTTTGAGACCCTGTGATTATGTAAGATTCCTCTTTAATGACTTATATCGACTATCCAAAACGAAGATATCGGTGCTTGTTCCTCATTAGTGTCTCTGGTTTCCTTCCTTATAGACCAAAAGTCATTGTCTAATGTTCCGGTCCGTCGGTGGTGAGGACGTGAGTGCCAAGTACGGGTCCGGGGAGTGTTTACGTAGGTCGGTTGAGACACCTGTTACGGGCGTAGGAACCCAGTCAAAATCAGAGGGTAGACCGGAGTATAAGGAACCCGGGGAAAGTCGGAGGTCTTTCAACCCCTGTATTACAACCTGAGTAAGTCGGAACTTCGTCTGGTTGTATTTTTACACTGGTACTAAGGGACAACCCATGGACTTTCGAGACTACGAGGGGGTCCCCAGGGTGGGAGCAGGTAAGTGCCGTACTTCAACCGGTGGAACTCTGTACACAAGTCATCGTTTTCCTCGGGTCCCCCTCCGTCCGGGTTGGAAGGGAACCTTTGTTTGCTTACGACGACTTTGGGTAGAAATGTAGTACGAGAAAAACAACCCTTGGATAGTAAAGTAAGTATTGAAACCCCTCTATTAATGTCGTACGATCGTTCTCTGTTGAACTACTTATTGACAAATAAAAGTTTCCTCTGTATAAAGTACGAGGCCGACGTATTACCCCAGTCCTCGTATCGTTCGACAGTAGTACAAAAGATACAGTAAATTGACGGACCATCCCAAGATGTACCCTTTACCTTTTAGAGGAATACTATCTATTATATTATAGAAACCGGAACAAGTCTTTGGTGTAAAACCTCCGTCCTAATCATTCATAGAATTACGAGTAGTTTGTCACATATAGTCGAAACAGAATAAAGAAGAGGAGGAAGTCTAAGACGGGGTGGGATCCAGCGTCGTGTCAGGGGTGTACTATCCGGAATATCCTCTATCAATCGTCCCAATATCGACAACTCGTACACCCGATTAGAAGTAAAACACAACTGACTTCTAGTCTAGGTCCTGGCTCTTAGTTGGGTGGCGGGGAGGGGACGGGTTGGTGGGTTACGTGTCTCCAAAGCTTCTGTGTTTCTTGTAATATATATTATGTTGGTGTATTTATTGTTTAAATTTCACATCTAGTCTTTTATATCCTGGATGTATTATAATTATCGAGTGTAAATAACTCATGACCGATTGTCAGACGATAGGAAATGTGCCTAATGAGTCACTTAGGAACGTTTTGTGAGTTCTCCATCTATTTTAGTTATAGATAACACATCTACTCCTTTAATGTCTTGATCACCTTTTTTTTTATTCAGTAAGTCGATCTTAAGTTTGAGTCCCACACTTAGACTCCATACTCACGGAATGGTCTTCCCCACAAAGAGTGACGGCATCTACGACATCACACGATGGGCTAGGGTGTATGCGGAGTACCTTCAACTCGGTGGGTAGGTTACTAGTCACGTTCGCCCTCCTATTTCCGCGTCGGGGAACGAGGTTAAGTTCTGTTGAGACTTTGTGGTCAATTCTGTGTCTCGAGAGGTTCTTAACCGACTGTGCAAAATACACTAACATAACGTCAAAGGGAAGACTATACTATCAGGACGAAGAAGGGGGTTGGGTGAGGGTCAGGGGTGTCCAGAATGATTGTTCTCCTGTAGGGTTATATAAAGGACTTGTCTCTAGAGGTAGAGTCTCACACGAAGGGGTCCTTTTGACCAGACGTTGTGAGAGGATCTGTACTAAGTTGTCTTTTTAATTTCGTGCTACAAACCCGACGTCTTGACGATGGACTAATATTTCCCTTCGACGGTTAAATGAAGACTTAAAAGACTGTCAGTTTCTTTTTCTACCTGTGTACCCTTGACTTGGTTCAAAGGTCCCTATTAGAATGTACGTACGAACGTCATGGACCTTCTAGATCTCCTACCCTTCTGGTCCTCCGACTAGAGGACGAAAGGACCACCTGGGTCCTCTCCAACGACGGAAATCGTGTCTAAATAACGGGAAGATCTCTAAAAGACCGTTCCTATGCATGAAAAGGTGTCCTGTGTACATCCGATTTGAGTTCTTCTCATCGGGTCCCAGGATTGTAGACTGGCCTCCCGTTCCTCAAATGGTGGGTCTTTTTTCCTATGTACAGGGAACCCCCCTTCTATTTAAACTTGTTCTCCCCAGATTGTCGTTTGGGGTCTTTCGGACTCTTTTGTGGGGTCTTCCCTTAGTCAAACGTAAGAGTCAGCACAGGCTAAGAAACGTTGGGGTACCTGCCATCGGACGGTCCGAGGAGACAAGTACCCTAAAAGGTCCGTTCTTATGACCTCACCCAACGGTACGGGAGGAGGTCCCTTAGAAGGACTGAGTCCCTAGTTTGGACGTAGAGGACATAGAGAACGTAACGTCCGTCTAAGAAGTGGTAAACTCGGTACGACTCGAAGAGAGGTCTTCCCTTATCCAATCAAGTTTGTAATGGTCCGGGTTTCTCGGATTATAGTCTCTTCTGGTGTGTGAAGTTCATTCTGCAAAGGTGGTTGAAGTGGAGGGAGGTGGACCCCTCTGACCTATCACTCTTCGGGACCCGTCTCTTCGTCCCTACGTCGGGGTGGTGGTTACGAGAAAGGGTAATACAGAGGGTGGGGTTTCAGTCGGGGTCGATCCCCCTTCTCTTTCTCTTCTGTGGCTCAATTTAATGGTAATCTCAAACCCTGACTTGTAAGATTAATGATTTAATCTGACACAAACGTTAAATTTCACTGGATCCTTATTGGTAATAGACTCTCACTCGTCTCATTAACACACGAACGAGTTCTAAAGTAGGGTCCGTCCCCCTCTAAATAAGGGCGATTTATTTAACGTTTTCCCACACCCTCTGTTTTTTCTTTTAACACAAAACTAATGTGGTGGTCACCACGAACAGATCGTAGGGTCAATGTAAGTACGTGTACTGGAGTAGAGTCGACCGAAGGTCATGAACGCATCCCCCTCCCTATAAACGTATAAAGGATCCCTTGAACCCTCACTTCCTCCGACTCACTCGTTTTGATCCCTTCATCGTGGGACCCCTCTCCCCGTTCTTCCCAGTCTTAGGTTAACAGGATGTCCCTCCTCGAAGTTTCTAACTCCCGACCGTGACGGAAGACGGTCGAGACCGTTACCCTTGACCGGACCCCTAGTAGTCTCCTATGGTCCCCAATCGAGTACGGTCCGTCCTAGAGGTTGTCCCCGGAACCTGGTGGGTACGAATAATGTTCCGACCCCCTCTTTCATGGTACACTCTCCTACCATGGTAGACTTCATGCGGTAGAGAGAGGGGCACATGTACGTGTATGTGTGCATGGGTGAAGACGAACATAGAAAGTAAAAAGGACGTTCGGCAATCAACATCCTTCGTTCCACCTCTCTCTTACGATTTCCTCCGCCCTCCCGATTCCCAATAACACCGACAACTCGATCACACACGCACACAAAACGTACGACAAGGAAGACGGACATTGTGGACGACTTGGTTAGTCCCAGGGCTGTCCTCTGTCTACCGGTTGAGTTTTATCATATTAAGTTCCTCCCAGATGAACGTCCCCCGGAAAAGTTTCCACACCGACGTCCCCTTCATGTCCCCTAAACACGGATCCCGTGGGATGGGAATCCGGGTCTCTCTGGTCGTTACTTCCTCCCTCCCCAAGGACCTTCGTCGAGTGGGGTGTGTAAACACCCTCGTACTATTCTTGTGAATCTCCGGAGGGTTTGGTGTACAGATTTATAAACTTTCAGTATTGAGTTTGATTTTTTGACGATTTACTTTGTATAAGATAGACAACTGAGACCGTTTATTTGGAAATCTTGTTGGACCCTCTGACCCCAAACTTAAATCTTCGGGGGGTGGTGGGTCTCAAGACACGTCGCTGTTGTACCGTCTTCCCCTTGTAGACCCGGACTAGGGGGGTATCGGGTGGGAGAAGAGAGGAGTAGGAACGGAGACGAATATTGGTATCCACTGGAGTACGTATGTCACCTGTGGGGTCGGAAGGGCCGGTACGACACGGACACTGGGTGTGTGTCCGTGGTGTGTCGGAGATCGGTTCGTGACTCGGAGTCCGAGTCTTGTGACGACCACACCAGGTGTGAGATCTTCTTACTACTCTACGGTCGTGTGTTTTATCTCCCCGTCCCGGGGTGCCTGGGACCCGTCGCCCCGTCGACCTCCTCCTGGTCTTGTGATTTCGTACCACAGGTACCGTCCCCGGAGAGAGCACCCAGTTTCCCGTCGTGACGACCTCTCTCTTGTGTCCTGGGTTGGGCAGGGGCTAGGGGCTCCGATGCGGTGTCCCTACTTCCGTCCCAGACCCTCGGGACTTCGGACTGGAGTACGAGGAGAGAGGGAAACTAAGGGACTCCTCGATCACGAAGGGACTCTCACCCTGTCCTCCGTCCCTCGTCCCTTTTTCACCACCTGAGGGCCCCCAGTCGGGGGTCCACGTGTCTCGTCCTTCCTCCTCCTCCTTCTGACGCAGACCTTCTGCTGCTCGGGAGACAGAGGGGCCGAGGAGAGCAATTGAAGACGAGTTCGAAATTTGCGGTCGAGGTCATACTTAGAGTTCTTTTGGGATGGACCGGAGGTATCGATGTCGTTCAGAGACGGGAATCCACCGGGTACGGACGGACAGGAACAGGAAGTGTCGGAAGTGACTTCCAAGACAGTATATACACCAGTAAAATAATTACCGTCATAGGGATGGTCAGGGGTTCGAGGTACTCCCGTCCCTGACCCTGAGAAGTCCACAACGAGACAGATGTGGGACTACGCCCGGACCGTGCACCCCCAGGGACGACAAGATAAGTGCCGGGAGGGGTGAAACGACCCCCTCCCTCTCACCGTAAGTTCCCTTGTGTCTCTTGTATACTACCGCCATTGTGTGTACATACGTGAGTGTGTGTGTGAGTGTGTGTGTATGTGTGTATGTGTCCGTGTGTGTCCTTGGACCTTCACTCGGAAACTCCCAATTTGAAGTTGACTAATCTTGGTAGTGGTCGAATATGATCTTCCTGACTACGACTTCGAGGTTATGAAACCGGTGGACTAAACTTCTCGACTACGTAATCTTTTCTGACTACAACCCTTTCTAACTTCCGTTCTCTTCTTCCCCTACTTTCTCCTGCTCTACCAACCTATCACAGTGGTTGAGTTACCTGTACTCTAACTCCTTTGAGGTCCTTTGTTACTTCCTGTCCCTTCGGACCGTACGACGTCAAGAACCCCAACGTTTCTCAGTCTGTATTGCATCCCTGACTTGTTCTTGTCGTTCGTAGTCGAACTACTCAGTCATACTGAGGATCTAGGTCTGTTCTTCAATTCCTTTCACACCGGTGTAAATCTCTTTCGTCGACAAATTCGTGTCTCTCTCCACGAGAGGTTTGCCATGGGCTCCTTTGTCAGGGGTCGAGCTGGTGGATTCGGTGACCTGTCCCGACAGGAGGGACCCCTTTATCCTCGTAGTCAAAAAATCCGGGACTACGGTAATTTTAAAATTTAAGGTATCGATGGAACAGGACAAGGGTACGAGTGTTCGTCGGTAGGTCATTAAACCGAGTATACCTCGACCGGTCAGTTCAGATGTGTTACTACCCAAGCAGGTAGTACTCATAACGAGTAATATATAATCACTTAACCACAAGACTAAAATGAGGGTGAAGAATCTCTCAAACAATTGTGTCCACCTGTAAGGGTTCGGAGATCTTACAGGAGACCACTTGAGTGTCCTGTTACGGGTCCTCTCTTCGTCGGGGTGTTTGGGTCGGTACCTCTCGAAAAACAAGACACTTTTTCTTTATTACCATAAAAGTTTCCCAGATTGTAAATAGTTCCCCTTCTTCCTCCGTATATCTCAACACACGTTTATCTTTACCAAAACTAAAAAGTAAAAAAGAAACGGAAGAGGTCTAGATTTGACAGAAAAGTCGATCTTATGTATCATCGTCTCTTTAAGTCCCCTCCGACTCCACTGGCACGAGGACTCCTCCCCGACACCCACTCTCCCACGACCCCGATCTTGTTCCCTACCTCTCGCTGAACTGCACTCCGGGGACTCCGTCAAGTACGCTTACCTCTTATTTCAGTAATGACTATCTTCTCGATTCCAGTCTTACACGTAGCCCCTGCGCCTCTTTTCGGTCTTCCTTAACTTTTCATTCTTCACCCCCTTGAGCCCTTCCTCTGTCACACTTCATACTTCTCACTGGAGAAAACATTTCGAGTTTATAAAACCAGAGAGTGTCGTTAAGCTAAAAATCTTTATATTTCAGATTTACGTCACACCATAGGACCCAACTTAGAACCTTGTCACTTTCTTGTGGTCACTTTTTGGAACACTTTTAACGGGTCAGACACCAAATCAATTGAAAGTATACGGTTACGATTAAAGAATCAACACCGTTTCCATACTTCCCATGTCTTCCACAATTGTAATCCCTCTTGACCAATTTCCCATATACCCTTGAGACACGTTTTCCTTAAGTATCCCGGACCTGAGGAGTCCGGACAAGTACGACTAGTACGAGCCGGTGGAAAGGTTACCTGAGACTTGAGACACAAATCACGGATACTTTTGTTGTCGTCTTCCTATTCTGGGGGAGGTCTGTCCCCTTGGAACTTCTAGCATAGATCCAATGAGTAGCGGATTCTCTTTTGTATGTGATTAGTGGGAAGGAGGTCTGTCCGGTATTTAAAAGACACAGATAGTCTCACATTGGAGTCCAAATAACTAATAACCGATTAACAAACTGACAAACTCGTGTACTCGTGTATCGTGCACTTACTGCCCAATAACCCTAACATAAAAGGAACCAAATACATTCAGAGGTCCTTAAACCTCACCACCCAAGTCTGTGCATGTGTACCCCATATTGTCTAAAAGTGTTTACGACCAGCCCCAGGAACCGATTCTCCTCTGAGACGGGACCCGGGCGGCCACATTATTTGACGTGAGGTAATAGACGTAACAGGAAGACTCACTCAGACAAAGGGCCTTGCGCACCGATGTTGTAGACACAATTGTTGAAAAAGTATTTAGATTTTAATAAGTTTTATGACACAATATTTTATATATTTCTGGATATGCAAAAAATCGAGTCCTTTCAAAAGAAGTTACACAGTCACTAAGAACAAAGATAAAATTAACAAAAAAATTAGTTCTTAAAAACAATAAAAATCTAACCTAGAGTAAAAAGGTGAAAAGTACCGATAGTACAGTAGGAAACAACAAAAGTAGAGAAGGAAGAAAAGAGAGGCTCAGGACCCTCTGGGAGACTTCAAACGAGAGGTGTAGTGACTAGACTAAAAGACGTCACGGCGAGGAAGACGACCAGTCAGGAGATGAGGATGTAAAAATTAAAGAAACATTAAGTAAAAATGGAGTCAGTAGAAACAAATGTGGACGAGGTCGACATAAAATTAGTGTCTGATAGAAGACGACAGTGACATACGACAACAAAGTGTCTTCGGTACCGACAAATGGAAGATCGTCTGCAGATAGGTCGTACTGAAACGTCTGGCTGCCCCTACGACGGAGAGTAATGGAAATTGCTGACCAGGAAACGATAGACGAATACCACGTGTATTTTTGTGTGATTGTCATACTTGTACGTGTCACGAGTTCGACACAGACACTATGAACGAAAACGTTAAACGTAACTACTGTTAAACCTTAAGAACTTGTTTTAAAGTCTTCTGGACATAGAAGACTCATTACGTCTTTATTTTTTTATTTAGTGTTTATTTCCTGGGTAGTGACGGACCGATTTCGAACTGTGAGATATTATAATTTTTCTTTTTGGGCAATCGTTACCCCGGAATAATAATTTTCTATGAAGTATCCTTTACTCTCTCACTAATACGTGGTGGTCCTCAACCTAGTCCCTTTTTTTAGGAATGATACTAATATTACGAAGATACACTTTTTAATATAACGACGATGGGACATAGACTATCTCTCCCATAACAAATCATAAACTCTACAAGGAAACCTGAGACTTACCTATTTTGAAAGGAAACACTCATCCTTTATCCCATGAGTAGGACATCACAAAGAAACACAAACGTAGTTGGTGGTCTCCGAACGAGTAGGCTCTTCTCTCGTTCTGGTTCGTGAGTCCCTGTTCTTATTTCCCTCACGGTCACCTCTTCGTCCAGTATCCAGCAAAAGGGGTCTCCGAGTTCCTACAGACTCTCCGTCCGAACCCACACCACCTTTGTCGGGTCGTGTCCGTGTCCTCCCTTCTGACGTTCGTGTGGAGGTCCCGGTCTTCGGTTCCTTCAATCTTATTTTCTTTGTTGACATTTTGCAATAACAGATTCAGATAGAAATACGACGTACGTGAAAGATATTAGAAAGGAAAGACAAGAATAATCAATCATTTCAAAAACCCCCCTAAGTCTGACAGAATTTTCTATAAAGGTAAAGACGTTCCGGGTAGAGCTTTCGACCACCACCGTGGGGGTCGTCTAATCTGTCACCGTTGTCACACTCGGTTCGTCCTCGGGGAGATTTCCTCTCTCTTAGATCCTCACTACCCTCCCCGTAAGTGAGTGGTCTCTGGGAACGACGGGATGGGGTGAGAAACAAAGTTGTTCACCGGACAGAACTCTACCGAGAGTCCATCTGAACAGTACAGGACGGGTCGAAGTCTGAACGAGGGGCGACGAGAAAGACGGGAAAGGTCTCGGAGTCTCCTTAGGTGGACGGACGGTTCTTCGTCAGGGAGAACGAAGGACTCGGTGGTTATTATCTTTAGTGACTCTAGTAGACTTTGACTTCTTGTAAGGACAGGAAACAACCTATTTTCTAAACGAATTAATTCTTTTCTCAAGTTATTCAAGATCTTGGACGAAACGTAAAAATTTCGTGAATTAGGTGGTGTGTGTAAGACAAAATCATTTCAACCTCGAGTTAGAAAATAGAATTTATTTACCTAGACTGTCCTACGATGTGAAAGTCTAATTCCTAAAGTCGGTATCCGTACCTTTAAAGGAAGTGGGTCACTGTAGAAGATCCGAAGATATAAAAGGAGGTTGTTTCAACTTAACGACGTTAAGTCCGAGTCCTTAGTAGGACTGGTCGGGACTGGAGTCGTTTTAGGATTCTCCTCAGCGATTATAAATATCTTGTGAACGATAAACGGTCTGTAAGGTAAATTCGTGAAATACACGTTGTTCTTTGTTCTTCCCTCCTACAATAGTACTTCTCTTTCTGTTCTCTCTTTGACACTTCAACCTGTTTAACCGAGTTTAGGAGTAAGACGGTGAATGTAGTGGACACATTAGCCAGTCAAAAGTAAAATATAGAGTCAAAGGAAGAGACACTTTTCCTGGATTATCATTATGAACGAGAGTCCCCCTCTCTTCCGTCAACACTATTAATTCTCTTTATTGTAAACCTTTCTTATGAACCGTGTACTGGTCCCAGAAAGAGGAGATGAAGAAGGACTACCTTCGTATTCACATCGTCTTACACTCGTCAAACTGGATGTTGTGATGGTTTACGTCACCAATCAACAGATGGAAGGTTATTTACCAGAGTAATTAAAAGACCGTTTCTCCCTTCTCTTCTCGACCGGTGAACGGTCCCGATTACCTCAGTAAAACATCCGAGACACCGAACAATAACTACTTACTTTGGGAATGGGTGGTAATGAGACGCCCCGTCGTGTTGAGTTTAATTTACCTTACTACGCTCGGATCGTGGGTTCCCACGCTCCTTCATAACTAGGATCTGAACTTGGGAGACTCCAGACTCCAGACCAAAATGTCTGTGACGGAGGTCTACTCTTACAGTCGACGAAGTCCCAGTCGGGAACACAAGATACTGACGACGACGGTGATTGATATGGTACAACGACGAGGTTGGGAGGACGGAGAAAAATCTTTTTTTAAAATAAAGTATAATCCCATATCGGATTGTATTGTTTATTACAATACAGTCAAAATCCACTTCTCGTTTCCCTGAGTCGGTATGTATATGTGTACAGGTAAGAGGGAGTTTGGGGTGAGGGAAAGTCCGAACCGTATTGTAACTCGTCTCAAGGAACAGGATATGTCATTTAGGAACAATCGATAGGTAAATTTGTATCGTCACCCATGTACAGGTGGGGGTTGAGGGATTGATCGGGAAAGAGGGTGGGAAGGGGGGTAGTTGGTATTCAAACAAGAGATTCGTACACTCACAGAAAGACAAAACATTCGAGTAAACATAAAGAAAAATATAAGGTGTATATTCCCTACAGTATGCTATAAAGAGGAAGAGACAGACTGAATGAAGTGAGTTATACTGTTAGAGCTCCAGGTAGGTTCAACGATGTTTACCGTAATTAAGTGAGTAAAATTACCAACTCATTAGACGGTAAGATATATACATGGTATAAAAGAAATAGATAAGAAGACAGTTACCTGTAAACGAGACCTGTCCGACGAAAGTTCAGAACCGGTACCATTTGTCACGACGTCACTTGTGACCAGGTGGGATGGTCGGAGAACCACCGGTCTCTAACCAGTTGAGGTGGTACTCTTAAAGAGGTCCGAAGGGAGTTCAGATCCGAACGAAGATGGACCGACCAAGTTAACACCCTTCCTCTCCAAGAAGACAAGTATCAGTCTTCTGGTAAAATACTTGTAAAAGGTTTTATTGACCGAGTCCAGTCAAGTCAACGAGTGAACACAGGTTGAGAAACGTTGGGGTACCTGACGTCGTGTGGTTCGAAGGGACAGGTAGTGGTTGAGGGTCTCGAACGAGTTTGAGTAGAGGTAGCTCAACGACTATGGTGGGTTGGTAGAGTAGAAGACAGTAGAGGAAGAGGAGGACGAAAGTTAGAAAGAGTCTTAATCCCAGAAAAGATTACTCAACCGAGAAACGTAATACCTTGGTTTCATAACCTCAAAGTCGAAGTCGTAGTCAGGAATTTTACTTATAAATCCTGACTAAAGGAAATCCTAACTGACTAAACTAGAGAAACGACAGGTTCCCTGAGAGTTCTCAGAAGACCTTGTGGTGTCAAGTTTTCGTAGTCAAGAAACCGCGAGTCCAAAGAAATACCAGGTTGAGAGTGTAGGTATGTACTGTCGACCTTTTTGGTATCGAAACTGATCTGCCTGGAAACAACCGTTTCATTACAGAGACCAAAAGTTATATGACAGATCCATTTATTTTTTATTAACCGATGTGCTGGATGTTCTGGTAGATCTTAATTGTGGGGGTTTTCTACAAGAAAAGTAATATCCCCTGACCTTACGTTTTCATCCTTCAGTTCTTTGTGGACCTCATTGTCCGTTTAAAATGGACCTCATACCTTACTTCGTCCCGTTTCCGATTATCTCAAGACGGTTCTTTGTGTGACCAGTATCGTTTGTGGGAGAAGGTTGTTATGTTCTTTTCTGAGATGTGTACCCGTAGTGGTCTACCAGTTGTGACTTTAGTCTAACTGATATAAGGAACGTCTGTTTCTACATCTTCGAGATATGTCAGTCGTTTTTGTTCTGACCCACGACTGATACCGAGCCTAGCACTTGAGGAATAATGGTTTAAGTCTGACTTTAACTTCTTTCACCTCTTTTGGTAATATAGTAATTCAATACTGGATTTAGTTTGGGGAATACTAATATGTCACCTTCACTCTTTATCTAAATTCCCTGATCTAGACTATCTCACGGACTACTTGATACCTACCTCCAAGCACTGTAACATGTCCTCTGGCCTTATTTCTGGTTCGTTTTATCGACAGACTCCTCCGGAATGTTTATCGACACTTTTCTTCCTTTCACTTTACGTTTCCTGATTTCCTTTCTATATGGGTAAACTTACGTCTCAAGGTTTATCGTTCTTCTCTACTCTTTCGGAAGGAGTCACTAGTTACGTTTCTTTATCTCCTTTAGTTATCTCACCCTTTCTGATCTCTCGAGAAGTTCTTTTAGCCTCTATGGTTCCCTTGTAAAGTACGTTTCTACCTGCGTTATTTCCTGTCTTTACCATCCCTGGATTATCTTCGTCTTCTATAATTCTTCTCCACCGTTCTATGTGTCTTTTTGACATGTTTTTCTAGAAGTACTGGGTCTATTGGTACTACCACACTAGTGAGTGGATCTCGGTCTGTAGAATCTCACGTTTCAGTTCACCCGGAATCCTTCGTAGTGATACTTGTTTCGATCACCTCCCCTACCTTAAGGTCAACTCGATAAAGTTTAGGACTTTCTACTACGACACTTTCACGACGTAAGTTACACAGTCGTTTAAACCTTTTGAGTCGTCACCGGTGTCCTGACCTTTTCCAGTCAAAAGTAAGGTCAGGGTTTCTTTCCGTTACGGTTTCTTACGAGTTTGATGGCGTGTTAACGTGAGTAGAGTGTGCGACCATTTCATTACGAGTTTTAAGAGGTTCGGTCCGAAATCGTTATCCACTTGGTACTTGAAGGTCTACAAGTTCGACCAAAATCTTTTCCGTCTCCTTGGTCTCTAGTTTAACGGTTGTAGGCGACGTAGTAGCTTTGTCGTTCTCTCAAGGTCTTTTTTTTTTTTTTTTGTTTTTTTGGTAGATAAAGACGAAATAACTGATACGGTTTCGGAAACTGACACACCTGGTGTTATTTGACACCTTTTAAAACTTTCTCTACCCTTATGGTCTGGTAGACAGGACGGAGAACTCTTTAGACATACGTCCAGTCCTTGTTGTCAATCTTGACCTGTACCTTGTTGTCTGACCAAGGTTTATCCTTTTCCTCATGTAGTTCCGACATATAATAGTGGGACGAATGAATTGAAGATACGTCTCATGTAGTACTCTTTGTGGTCCGACCTTCTTCGTGTCGACCTTAGTTCTAACGACCCTCTTTATAGTTACTGGAGTCTGTACGTCTACTGTGGTAGGAATACCGTCTTTCACTTCTTCTTAATTTCTTGGAGAACTACTTTCACTTTTTCCTCTCACTTTTTCAACCGAATTTCGAGTTGTAAGTCTTTTGCTTCTAGTACCGTAGACCAGGACAGTGAAGTACCGTTTATCTACCCCTTTGTCACCTTTGTCACAGACTGAAATAAAAAACCCGAGGTTTTAGTGACGTCTACCACTAACGTCGTTACTTTAATTTTCTACGAATGAGGAACCTTCCTTTCTATAATGGTTGAATCTATCGTATAAGTTTTCGTCTCTGTAATGAAACGGTTGTTTCCAGACAGATCAGTTCCGATGTCAAAAAGGACACCAGCACATACCTACACTCTCAACCTGATGTTTCTTTCGACTCGTGGCTTCTTAACTACGAAAACTTGACACCAAACCTCTTCTGAGAACTCTCTTGGAACCTGACTTTCCTCTAGGTTGGTCAGGTAGGATTTCCTCTAATCAGGACCCACAAAAACCTTCCTGACTACAACTTCGACTTTGAGGTTATGAAACCGTGGAGTAGGCTTCTCTACTGAGTACTTTTCTGGTACCACGACCCTTTCTAACTTCCGTCCTTCTCTTCCCCTGCTGTCTCCTACTCTACCGACCTACCGTAGTAGCTGAGCTACCTGTACCCAAGCCCACCTGGGTCCTCAACCACTACCTGTCCCTTCGGACCGCACGACGCTAAGTACCCTAGCGTTTCTCAACCTGTGCTGACTCACTGACTTGACTTGACTTGACTGTCCCTATAAATGGAGAAGTCTCTTTTAAGGGTGGGTCGGGTGGTCTAAGACCGCCTTACAAGGGGATAAAAATATCGGGTATTCTATGAGTGTTCGGGGTACCTTACGTAAAAGGTAACAGTGTAAGTCAGAGAAATCCTAGAGGAACTCGGGGGTGAGATTTTACTCTTGGTACACGTGAACTGAGACCCACATAGGTAGTCGGAGATTCCTGGGGGTCAGAGGCCAGACACAGGTGATCCTCGATCACTAATCCCACAGGTTACACTGAATCCTTTATTAAGACCAAATTGACCCTAAGTACGAGGACACGATATAAGTAACCGGTTCGACTTTCCAAAGTCAGAGGAAAATTTATGATCTGAGACAAGTACGTGAACGAATATTGATTTGTTAAGAAATCACAACGAAAAATGTCTTCCGAATAAAAAAGGAATCCCGTAACCTAAAATATAAGTTACGTAGTGTGTTAGATAAAACTTTTTACTAAAAGTTTTAAACAAGATATTGTATTCAAGATATTTTATAAGTTTGTTTTCATGAATCGTTCATGATGTTCTTAAATCATGAATGAGGGAAGGAAGAGGATCGTTTACGATGAGGGACCATAATTGATTGAAATTGAACCACATATAGAAAAATTTGAAAAAGGATGTCGATATCAAAGTATAATGGTTAATTTCTCATATATATGTATATATCGGATAAAGTATTTTGTAAAAAGTCAGAGGAACTCGTAAAATTTGTAGAAATAAAATTTGTGAACGTATTATAAGACTATTCACCTGTATAGTATTAATCGGTAAATGGTTCACAGTCATTTAACCAGTAAAGGTTAAAAAGTACTATTTATTACGATACTAGTTGTAGAAGTACGTTAAAAAAAAGTAAATTCTATTAAATGAAACCAAGTTAAGGATATTCACCTTAATGAATCATTTTCTCATACTTGTTCGATTTCTTCGTTAAATATTAAATCACTCTCCTTTCATTCTTTTTGTATATCGGTTCGTTACGTAAACCAATTTATTTACCATCAAACAGACATATTAATTTACACTACTTAAGTAATTTTTAATACAACGTCTTCTTGTAAATTATAGTACCGTTCTAAAGGTGCTATATAATTGGTTAAACGTTTTGTTTAATGTCTTGAAAGATACATTAAACATACTCTTGTAAAATTATTAGTTTTATATAGACTTATTTTAAATACACTCTTATGGTTCCGTGTTCTTATGGTGAAGTCGTTAAGAACGGAACTCTTAGGGTACTTACCATAGTTTCCATTTTTCTATACTGTGACTTTTCTTTAGGGGTCTGGTCATCAATGGATTATACGATGACCTCTTCCCACCTCTTTATCGAGGTCTTCCCTACTTCTCCGACTCGGTTTCACCTTTGTTATAGGTCAACACCCACACAGACCACCACTTTCATTTCAGACTACGAAATTTCTTATTATAACGTATCCTTTGACCTTATAATCTAGGTACTTAGTTCCATTTGACCTTCACCAGTTTGTCCTCTACCGTTCTCACTTGTAGCTGTAAATTCCTTAGTCAGGTGATTTTACGTGGTCTTACCCGCTTAAATTAAGTCTACTAGTAATATAGATGATCATACCCGTTCTTAAGGAATCTTGTTTACCTCATCGGGAGTATCAGTTGTTTTCTCAGACTTCACGTCATGAACCAATGTTAGAGTTTTTACTGTCTTACCAAGTAAAGGATCCTTTTGGTAAGTTATAGTGTTATTAGGTTCAGATGTGGGGTTGGTGAATACGGTTTTTCGACTTCAACTTACCAAGATACTTCTGGATGTTCTGGAAGATCTTGATTGTGATTTTTTCCTACAGGAAAAGTAGTATCCTCTGACCTTACTTTTTCATCCTTCAGTTCTCAACGGACCTCATTGTCCGTTCAAACCGGAACCTTATGTTTTACTTCGTCCCGTTTCAGAACGGTTCTCTTGTGTGACCAGTATCGTTTGTGGGAGAAGGTTGTTGTTTTCTCTACTGAGATGTGTACCTGTAGTGGTCTACCAGTTATGACTTTAGTCTAACTAATATAAGAGACGTCGATTTGTATCTCTTCAACATATGTCAGTCGTTTATATTCTGACCCTCGACTGACACCGAGTCTAGTACTTGTGGAATTACTGTTTAAGTCTTAATTTTACTTTCATCCCTTTTGGAGATTTGGTAAGTCCATACTGGATTTAGTTTAGGGAATACTAATACGTCTCCTTCACTGTTTATCTAAGTTCCCTAATCTGGACTATCTGTCTTACGGACTTCTTGTTATCGACGACGACGACGATTAAGCGAAGTCAGTACTGGTTGAGACATGTCGGGGTATCTACCGTCGGGTGGTCCGAGGAGACAGGGACCCTAGGAGGTCCGTTCTTGTGACCTCACCCAACGGTAAAGAAGAGGATCCTTCTTGATATCTACCTTCAAGTATTGTAACATGTCCTCTACTACTAGTTTTGGTAGGGGTTCTTCTTCTTTACATTCTTCCTTTTTACCAAGAGACTCCTCCGGAATTTTTATCGACTCTTTTCTTCTCTTCACTTTCCGTTTTCTCTTTTCCTTTCTATATAGGTAGACTTACGTCTCAATGTTTCTGATCGTTCCTCTCTATTCTTTCGGAAGAGTTCACTAGTTACGTTTCTTTATCTCCTTTTGTTATTTTACCCTTTCTGATCTCTAGTGAAATTCTTTTAGTCTCTATGGTTCCCTTGTAAAGTACGTTTCTACCCGAGTTATTTCCTGTCTTTACCATCCCTGGATTGTCTTTGTCTTCTATAATTCTTCTCCACCGTTCTTATGTGTCTTCTTGATCTTGATATGTTTTTCTAGAAGCACTGGGTCTATTGGTGCTACCACACTAGTGAGTGGATCTCGGTCTGTAGAATCTCACGTTTCAGTTCACCCGGAATCCTTCGTAGTGATACTTGTTTCGATCACCTCCCCTACCTTAGGTCAACTCGACAAAGTTTAGAATCTTCTACTACGAAACGTTCACAACGTGAGTTATACGGTCGTTCAAACCTTTTGAGTCGTCACGGGTGTCCTGACCTTTTCCAGTCAAAAGTAAGGTTAGGGTTTCCTTCCGTTACGGTTTTTACAAGTTTGGTGGTGTGTTAACGTAAGTAAAGTCTGTGATGGTTTCATAACGAGTTTTAAGAAGTTCGATCTGAAGTTGTCATACACTTGACTCTTGAAGGACTACAAGTTCGACCTAAATCTTTTCCGTCGTCTTGGTCTCTAGTTTAACGGTTGTAAGTGACATAGTATCTTTTTCGTTCTCTTAAGGCCTTTTTTGTAGATGAAGACGAAGTGACTGATGTGATTTCGGAAACCGACACACCTAGTGTTGTTTGACACTTTTTAAGACTTTCTCTACCCTTATGGTCTGGTGGAATAGACGGAGGACTCTTTGGACGTACGTCCAGTTCTTCGTTGTCAATCTTGACCTGTACCCTGTTAACTGACCAAGGTTTAATCCTTTCCTCATACAGTATCGACAAATAACAGTGGGACGAATAAATTGAATATACGTCTCATGTAGTACGTTTTATGACCCGACTTTCTTCTTGTTCGTCCTTAGTTATAACAACCCTCTGTATAGTTATTGGTGTCTATACGTCTACCGTGGTGGGAATACCATGTTTCGTTTTTCCTTGATTTCTCGGAGAACTACTTCCACTGTCTTCTCTCACTTTTTCGACCCCTTTGCTACTTTTGTCACTGTCTGAAATAAAAGAACCTGAGGTTTTAGTGACGTCTACCACTGACGTCGGTACTTTAATTTTCTGTGAACGATGACCTTCTTTTCGATACTGGATCGTCGCATAATTTTCCGTCTCTCTCTGTAATGAAACGGTTGTTTCCAGGTAGATCAGTTTGGATACTGATCTGTACATACCTACACTCTCAACCTCGTATTTCTTCCGACTCGTGACTTCTTGAACTACGAGAACTTGACACCACAACCCCTTTTGAGAACCCTCAGAGGACCTGACGTTCCTCTATTTTGGTCATTTAGGATTTCCTTTAGTCAGGACTTATGAGTACCCTTCCTGTCTACGACTTCGACTTCGAGGTTATGGAACTTGTGGACTGTACTTCTCACTGAGTAATCTTTTCTGGGACTATGACCCTTTCTAACTTCCGTCCTCATCTTCCCTACTGTCTCCTACTCTACCAACCTACCGTAGTGGTCCACTACCGCTTCCTGTCCCTTCGGACCGTACGACGGTAGGAACCCCAACGTGTCTCGACCTGTACTGACTCACTGACTTGTTGTTGTTGGTCAAGAGTTCTTATCTGCTCTGTTAGAACTTCTTGTTTAAACCTTCCAAGTACGCTGGTTTTTACTTCTGAATACCATTTCGGTGACACTAATTCCACCATATCTTAACTACTTTCTTAACAAAACAAAAAAAAAAAAATTTTTTTTTGTCTTGTTTCCAGTATATGAAAAACACTTTCATGTTCTATCATTTTTGACAAATCTGAAACGTCCAGTGCACTAGAGAGTGTTGTTGGGTTTGGACGACAACATCGGACTTTTATCGGTTATCTGCCCAATACCGACGTAATGTTGTCTTGAAGTAAATGTTTTTCTCCGTCGACCAGACTCAAATAGATAGAGAACAGTCTCTTAAGTCTTTATCTCGACACACACAAGTACAGTGAAAACTGTTTCGACCATGACTTTACGTCACCCTTTCCTATCAAAAAATTTTTATTTAATATATGTAGGTGAACCGAGGGTATAACTTTTTCACTTTAAACTAAGAATGGAGTGTATTATATATTTAAGGTAGAGTTAATATCTGTACTTACACTTTTTAGTTTACTATTTCGAAGGTCTTTTATTATATCCTCTTATATAAGTACTGGAATACCATCTTTTTCAAAAGAATCTATTCTGTGTTTTTCGTAATTGGTATTTTCTTTACTTTTTTCTGATCATATGACCCGATATAATTTTAGTACTTGAAAAAGAAGTAGTTTTCCACAACCTTTTGATGTACATTCACTTTCCCTCAAATATAAGTATTTGATAAATTTTTATTGATGTTTAGTTAAAAGAATTTTTATCTTTCTTTTAGTTGGGTCGTCATTTTATCCGTTCTCTGTGTCTGTCAACTGTTTTTCTCTTATAGGTTTATCAGTTAGTTATAGATTTTTCTACAAAAGGCCACCAGGTCACCAATTCTGAGATACAGAGGTTACGTCCCCGGAGTCCAAACTAGGGACCAGTCCCTTGTTTTTGGGGTGTACGGTACACCGTGACTGTTTTCTAATCCTCTTTAAAAAAATTATTTCATTTTTCTACAATTTGAAATAATAGGTAGTCCCTTTACGTTTAAATTTTCTATTACTACATCTTGTAGTTCTCAAGTAGGGATTGACCACTACGCCTTATTGACGACTATGAGAGTTTGAGACGACTCGTTATTTACCATGTTTGGGGATCTTTCTAGATTATTTCAACTTGCATAAGCATGGATACTGGGTCTTTAAGGTGAGGATCCAAACATGGATTTTCTCTACGAATACGTACACGTAGTTTTTCTATACGTGTTCCTACAAGTGTCAGTGTAATAAGTATTATCGGAGTCTCACCCTTGTTAAGTTGACAGGGATTTATAATCTTATTTCTTAAGTATGTTACGCTTGATGTGTTGTTATGATAAGGTCACTTACTTAAGATAAAGTGTGTTACTAAAGGTGTAAGTATTAAACGTATTTTCTTCGGTCTATGATTTCTAATTTTTGTCCGTTTTGGTTGAGTACCTGTATTTTCAACCCTATAACTCTCTCATCAGTCATTAACCCTCATACGTACTCTCCCTCAAACCCAAGGAACATTATAAAATAAATAACGAGAACCCCCGTCAATGGACCTAATAAGTAAGACACTATATAGTTATTCTAAATACAAATACTGTCTATACAAAGACATATATACAGTATGAAATTAAAAAAAATTCAAATCATTTTTATATAGATTCATCTTTGTCTTAACTCCGTTAATGGTAATTACCTGTCACTCCGGACCACACGACGGCTAGTGCCCCAGTGTTTCTCAGTCTGTACTGACTTGACTTTACTTTTGACTGTTCAGTTCTCTACTTCCATTTTCACATAAAAACAGAAATCGTCGTGACAGGTTATGTTCAACGATACTTTTACCTTTACAATATAAAGACGAGACAGGTCGTACTCATGTACACTGTTGACTTATAAACTTTTATCGATCACTCTAATTCTTGGATTTAAAAATATAAATACATCAAAATTAATTAAAATTAAGTTTCTCAATATACACTAATCATCAGTCGTATGACCTGTCGAAACCACGATCACCATTTCTTGGGCGGACGGTTAAGTCCTCTGCGTTCTCTGAACCCAAGTTAAGGACCCAGTCCTTCTAAAGGACCTCTTCCTTTACCGTTGGGTGAGGTCATAAGAACGGTCTTTTGGGGCACCTGTCTCCTCGGACCGTCCGATGTCAGGTACCCCAACGTTTCAGTCTGTACTGACTCGTGTGCACGCACACGTGTGTGTGTGTGTGTACGACCTGTAGTGTCTTGTACTCAGTACCTCCATTGTTGGTGTCTTTCGTCTTAGGTGGTTTTATACAAGAAAGACCCTTCACCGTGTCATACTTCTCCAACTCTACCTCGGTTCAACGAAAAATAGGATTTGAAAAGACATGGTAAACTACACATTGATAGACATACATAATGAATCTTTAATTTTAAATTAAAATTGTTTCTCTCTTTCGAACTTCCTGTATGAATTTTGACGATTTTTTACCAAAGAGAAACCCACCACCTTAAATACCACTGAAAAGAAGTAAAGTTTTTTTAAGAGGTAAAAGATTTTACGAATGGTATTCGTGTGTACTTTTTTTCTTGTTCAATTATTTAGTTTTCAATTTTGATTTATGACTGTTGTTTAGTCTTTTAAGAAATCCCCGGATAAATATAAACATGATAATTCCGTTATTACACACATTACTCTTAAATACCGTCCAGCATAAAAAAGAAAAGTTGCAAATTATAGATTTGTACGACCGATTCGTCGTCAAAGTGTATTTCGTACAGTCTAAAGACGACGAGAGATGAAGGAGTATTCCATGTGTCTACCAACTTGACCCCGACTTAGTTGTTACATCTGAAGCCATACCGGGTGGGAGTCTTATACTGAACTCGTACATAGAATCCTCCTTGTCGAAACAAAAGGACGACGTGACAGAATGTCGAGTCATAGTTCCTGAAGATTTCGGATCTAATTGTACAAACCCCATTTCTAGTGATAGCCAAAGATTGACACACTGGGAGGGACAGATCTACGAGACATCCAGGGGGTTGGGGTCGTACGGGTTTGGTTGACGTACGGAGAAAGTGTGGGTTCGAATGTAACAAGTATCTACGTGTCAGAGTAACATGAAGGAAACACCTGGGTGGGTTCGTCGGTTTGATCTTTGGACCTTCAGACGTAAGTCGAAGGTCGTGGACGTAAGGGTAGGTCCTGGAACACAAGGTCCGACAGGTTTGGTAAACAAGAGGGGACGAGTAGGGACACAACACGTGAAGACGAAAACGTGTACCACAAAGAATCGATCTTATAGAAAGAAGGAAAAAAAAAAAAAAAAAAAAAAAAAAAANNAAAAAAAAAAAAAAAAAACAAACGAAAATTGGATAGTAGGAAGCTCCACAGAAAAGGAGAATTTTAGGAACATACAATCTGTATTCTCATATACTATGTCCAGGTGTTAGGATTCGCTTTGACGAGTTGGAAATCGTGGGTGAGTTTCCTGTCAGTATACTGGACAGGAGATCAGTGTCGACAACCCTGTCCCCACCCATTTACAATAGTCCGACTCATGAGTTGGTTCCCTCTGGATGAGTATTCGAGTGGATGTTAGATAACGTTTTAAATTTAATCCTTTACCCACTGAGAAAACCGTACACTTAATATGGAGTTATTTCGATAAAAATTTTTTAATTTATCTTCTGGAGGGACTACCCGGTCACCACTTCTTAGGCGGACGGTCACGTACCCTGAACCCAAGTTAGGCACCAGACCCTACTAAGGTGTACGACCTCTCATTGATCCGGACACCCGGTGTTTATGTACGAGAGTTCGGGTTCGAGACGTTGTTCTCTTCTATGGTGTTACTCTTTAAGTTCGTGGTGTTGGTCTGTCGTCGGGACGAGTGACGTTGATCTCTTTCAGGAGATCGTTGTGTCTGGGTCACGTCGGTTTTTATTATTCAGTTTTTTAATTTATCGTTGACTTTATGACTTCGTGGACGATCACTCTTACCTCTGACTTTCGGACCTTCGTCTAAACCCACGATTCCTTGGTAAGACTGACGTGTCCGGTCTTTCTCAAGACTACTTCGTCTTAGGGCTGATTTCCTTCCGTCGGTCCTCACTCTTCCCCTCTACGATTCTCTCTCCGGTGTTCTGAGGTCCTCTCTCCCGCTGTCGTCGTATCTCCTCGGAGTTCATGGGTGCTAAAAGGTAAGTGTCAGCGCCAAGGACCCAAAGGTTCCTCTCTCCTACCGCCAATCATTGACGGAGGAAAATACTACTTCATTAAACTGGACTTTAATTTCCTTCAACCACTCTTGTTGAATGGTACAATGTGTTTAACTCGAGTCGAGAGATAGGACACACGAGAGTGTCGGAAAAAAAAAAAATTTAATTTTTTACAAAATTTTGAAAATAAAACATAAACCTAAATCGACTAATTGTTACGACACTATCAAAGTCCATTCGTCGCTTCTCTGAGTCGGTTTGTATGCGTACATAGGTAAGAGGGGGTTTGAGGGGAGGGTAGGTCCGACGGTGTATTGTGGTTCGTCTCAAGGGACACGACATGTCATCCTAAAACGACCAATAGGTAAAATTTATATCGTCTCACATGTACAGGTAAGGTTTGAGGGATAGGGAAGGGATGAAGGAAGGGGATCCGTTGGCATTCAAACAAGAGACTCAGAAGAGTGTCGGAAAACTACAACGTCAAAAAATTTACACGAATACCTTTTACATGAAAGCAACCTTTCTTACACCGAGACTTCAGTCTGTCATGACCTAAAATTGGAACTGAGTAGTGAAATGTGTGAGACTTTGGAACCCGTATACTAAAAAGAAATCCAGAATTAGGAGAGTAGACACTTTAACCTTCTTGGGACTAATACTTCTAAATAATTCTATTATATCCTTTGTGCCTATTGTCACGGGTCTAGGATTTTCCGTAAGTTATTTGCAGTTGAATTAAGGAAAGGGGATCGAGGGAGTGACCGACCACTCGACCATCGACTCTGACACAGAACAAGGGAACCCGACGGTGGGACCGTAGGTCGTGTAAAGGACTATCTATCTTTTATAAGTGGTATATCAAAAAATAAACTATCAATTTAGGTATGTTCATGTACAAGGTAGAACCATCCTGACGGTATAAATAGTTTATTGTTATGTCCTAAGGGTCGATTCAAACTTAAAGATATTCGTTTATTAAAAGTGTCATGTATAAAGGTGATTTTTAATAAACAACGAATAGACTTTTAGTTTAAATTGACTTGAAGGATATAAAAGAGACCGTTGAGATGTAAGACCGATAGTTAGTTTGAAAGACAACTATCCATAGTCCGTAAATAAAGAGGTTTGAGTGGAAAGAAAAAAAGAGTCTTCTTTTTCCTTAATCTATTGATATTATGTCACCTTTGTCACAGTCTGAAATAAAAACCCCCGAGGTTTTAGTGACGTCTACCACTGAAGTCGGTACTTTAATTTTCTACGAATGAGGAACCTTCTTTTCAATACTGGTTGGATCTATCGTATAAGTTTTCGTCTCTGTAATGAAACGACTGATTCCAGGTGGATCAGTTCCGATACCAAAAAGGTCATCAGCACATACCTACACTCTCAACCTGACACTTCTTCCGACTCGCGACTTCTTAACTACGAAAACTTGACACCACAACCTTTTCTGAGAACTCTCAGGGAACCTGACGTTCCTCTAGGTTGGTCAGGTAAGACTTCCTCTAGTCGGGACCCTAAAGAAACCTTCCTTACTACGATTTCGACTTTGAGGTCATGAAACCGGTGGAGTACACTTCTCAACTGAGTAACCTTTTCTCAGACTACGACCCTCCCTAACCCCCGTCCTCCTCTTCCCCTGCTGGCTCCTACTCTACCGACCTACCGTAGTGACTGAGTTACCTGTACTTAGACTCACTTGAGGCCCTCAACCACGACCTGTCCCTCCGGACCGCACGACACTAAGTACCCCAGCGTTTCTCAGCCTGTGTTGGCCCGCTGACTTGACTTGACTTGTGGAAAAGATTGATATACTAAGGGTAATTACTCAGGAACCCCTATCCTCTTTTAAACCTGTAATAGTACACACACCTGGTGTGTTTCGTTGGACAGGACCTCTTAGGACTAAATGGGACGTAGGACACCATTACTTTATTGTCCACCATCGAGGGGAAAGTAAGAGTGTTCACTGGGTCGCACCTCCTATACTATACTGTACCAGAGGACATACGGTCCATGCCGTGGACCTGCAGTCGGGTGCAACAGACTTTGGTCGTCCAAGACTTTGGACGAAGCATTTCGTAACGTGGGTCCAGAGAGCGGGATGGTACGAAGAGATGGTAAAGTGGGTATTCCTTTGGTCACGGGTCCTTGACTGTGTGGAACAGCCGTCACTGATCGGGACAGGTCAAACGGTGACCGGGACACAATATCCTGTCCATGGTGGGGAAACAAGTCCGAACAAACGGAGAAAGGAAGTGAGAGAGGAACGGAGGGTAAAAGAGACGTAAAGATATAACATGTACAGGGTGAAAAAGAGTGGGACCTGACACAGTAGTCGGAAGAGAATTCGAGTTGGGACGGTAAATAACTAATCGAGAACTGTGGTGACCTGAGGGGTGAGTTTATGGAGAGGATGGCACGATTCTGGCCGGTAAGTAACCGGCTACAGACTCTTTTGGTGAAATGTACGTAGCGAAACAAATTAGAAGTGGTCTTGGACGTCCTCCGTGGCAGGGGGAGGGGTGACGAGTTCCAGTCCAAGTCAGGGTTTAGACGCGAAAACTGATGTTGTCCGTCGTACCGGACACAAAGGTCGCACCTCATGTGGGGACCACGACACGATAAAAAGACACGCTTACACTTAAGACATTCACGTTGAGGCACCCATGTGAACTTCCCTCACCGTCTACGTCTCCGCCCCCAGTCTCACTCATTGTTATTATCGACAGGTGTGACTCGACACTGTTGACAAGAGTCTCGGAAGTACGTGCTGGAGTGAATTGAGAGAGTCGGTGGGACACTCTATTTGTCGCAGTACGACGAACAAAGTACGTTCTCCTGTGTCCTGAGTCCCAATGGTCCGAGTCGAGAAAACAGTGATGCCGGATCCATCAAAGATTCCGCGACGTACCCTACGAGGTATACTGCAACGAAAAATTTTTATAAATAAATGGAATAAATAAACCGACGGAACCCAGAATCAACACCGTACGTCCTAGAAAGTAATATCACACGTCTGAGGGATCAACACCGTGCGCTCCAGTCATCAACGTAATGTCCCCGAATCAACAAGGTCCTGTGTCCCCTAGAATAAAAGGACTGATCCCTAGCTTGGCCACAAAGGACGTAACGTTCCACCTAAGAAAGAATGACCTGATGGTCCCTTCAGGGGTCTACTACAACAAAACCCTTGTACGGGGCACCTGTTCCTCCTTTCTAGTGACGTCCACTTTTACCCTTCCTAGAACTATTCTTGTGAACCTTTACAAGGAAGTTCTGTCGAGATCCGGACCTTTCTGAGGACCCTCCCCACGGAGCCGTCTACACGTGGAGTGAATAGTCTCCTAGACAGGGGGTTGGATTGTGGTAGTGTCTGACAGGTGAACAAGTGAAGGGTGGGGGGGAGGGGTTGAAACATTTATAAGTCTTGTCCACCTGGATTTATTCTTGTTTACGATAAATTAAACTTGGACTTGAAGACGGAGTGTCTGGTTACGAAATCAGTCAGGTACTCCTTTTTGTTAATAGTGTGAGGTCGATCGTGTCCGGGACCGAATACTTCTTGTAGTCACGGTGTTATCAGATAACCGTTTCTCTACCCTCCAAACTTTTTTTAGTTAAAACAATTTTTATTTGTTTGTTATTAAGATGGAAGGACTACTCTCTTGTAAGTAAAGGTTCCGTTTACTTATTACCGCACTGTAAAATGAGGGGTCTTTACTAAGGTCTCAGTAGAATTGTTACACAATGGATTCTGGTCTACAGAACCGTACGATAAGTAGTACAGTACTACTGTACGGGGAAACCAGACAGAGACAGTTGGAAAGGAGAGAATAATGGACGGAGAACGAACATCCTTGGAACCGAGGTCGTCGCTAATCGGTGTAAGGTCCCAGGTGAAAGGACTAGTAAGAAGTTCTTAGTCATGTCGGCGGTGGCACAGGTGTTCTGGAAGGTCTGGGAAGAAGTCACGAGAGGACCCTAGGTCCCGCAGTAAGGGGGTTGTGACGTCCGTAGTGTAATTACTTTATCTAAACGAAGAGATACGACAGAATCAGGCAAATCCAACGATATCGTTTTGACAGTATTTGACCCACTGAATATGGTTGTTTGTAAATAAAGAGTATCAAGACTTCCGACTCTTCAGGGTCTAGCTCCACGACTGTCTAAGTCACAGAGTACTTCCGTCCGAAGGAATATCCACCGACAGGAAAACGACGCTGAAGTGTACCGTCTTCCTCGTTTTCTCTCGAAAGACCCCCGAGAAAATGTTCCTGTGATGAGGGTAAGACGGGAATACTGGATTAGTGGAGGGTTTCCTGGGTAGAGAGTAGTGGCAGGGGAACCCGTAATACAAAAGTCGTATGTTTAAGCCTCCCTGGTGTGTTGTAAGTCTGATTGTAAATCCCTCGTAATGTCACACGATCCTACTACGACTTTCTCGAAAACGTATATAGTCTTGTGAATCAGAAGTGTTATTAGAGTCCTTCATCCATATGAGAAATATAGGGGTAGAATGTTTATTCTGTTAACCCCGTGTTTCTTCCTTTCGTTCAAATAGTTCCAGTTATCGTACATTTACTACCTTGGTCTGAAGTTGGTTCTCCGGACTGAGGCCTCAGATGTATGGGTTGTAATAGGAGATAAAAGACAGGGAAACTATTTGGTTAGTCTGGGTCCCGGTTATCTTTCACGAATTATTTACATTTTAATTTAGTTGTTTCCTTACTTGGGATAAAGAACCAAGGGATCACCAGGACCCGACGACTACACATTGTAGATAAAGAGACTGTACCGGTGGTCGTAAGGTTCGGGAACCTGACCTCCGTCTCTTCTCTCAGTCACCGAAGACCCGAGTCAAGGCTCCTTCCACCGGAAAGGACCACGCACCCGTCTAGGATCAAACCGTACCTACGGGGAACTAGAAATTTTCTTACAGACGAAGGTGACTTTGTCCATTTAACGAAGTCCCTTACTGTCCAATGAGGAGTGAGAGTTCTATCTTTGACAAGAAGGTAGGGTCTCACTCAATCAACCTTTTTTGACTAAAGTGCGAAACGACTCAGACTAACAGGAACTTGTGTTCGCGTAATAGACGGACGGACGCGGCCGATTCACGTGGCCGACGACCCGACACCAAGTCCCCCACGTCGCCCCGGGAAGTATCCACCTTTAGAACCTAGAACTCCGACCTGAACAGGGGGTCCTCGAATCCTTCTGGTCTCGGTAGGCCGTCCGCCAAAAAGACCCCTATTGTCATGAACGAACGGGAACTGAGAGGGCACGGAAGGAAAAAAGGGGACAAAAAGAGGTCCCCGACGTCTGGACAAAAGGGTCGACGAACGGAATTCCGGAAAGTGGGAACCAACGAGGGAACCGGATAGTCGGAATTATACGGACGTTCCCGTGAAAGGAGGGGTTTAGACGAAACGAACACAAGGGTAATTCCAGTGGAAGTCCGTCGGTCAGGGATTCGGTACTCAACGGATCTAAGATAGGAGGTAACATACCTAAAGGACGGGGGGCGGGGACGGTACAGGGGGACTACGTCTGTAAAATTGAAATTACACACCGGGGTCCAAGGGCCGGAGGTCGGGGGTCTTTGTCTTGGGCTGTAAACAGGAGCGACTTGTTTACCGGAACAACGGACCTTGGAAGGTTTCTTCACAGCGGCTGGGGGAGGTCTCTTGTTCGCACACTGTCTCGGGACGACCTCACACGCGGACCGGACCCGACGTCACGTACACTAGTTCCTGTCAGTCCGCTCTGTCACTTTAGTTTAGGTCCGTCGGATTACCAGTCGGGTCCCAATTCACCTCAGCTCCTAGGTCGAGTCCATCCCTCTCCCTTCTTCCCTTCGTCTGCCTCCTCCTTTTTGTTTGTCTTCAGCAGGTTGGGTGGGACCCCTCACTTCCCCCACACCCCCGCCCTCCTCAAGGAGACTGTTTCCTCTCTCGAGAAAGATTACTTAAACCGTACAATTTTCCTTTCGAATAAAGTCTCGAAGAAACCTATAGAAACCTACTCCAAGTACTTTTCTACCGTTTTAAGTCGTCTCGGGGAATTACTTAGACCTTACACGTTTCCCTACATGTCTCCTCAGGTTCCAAACACCCATCTCTCACTTATCGGATTCACAAAAGTCACTCTTTAATCATCCTTTAAACACCAAACCCGTCCCTGGACCGTCACACCCTCCCCTCCTCTTCCAAGAGCTCTGGCTCTCGTCTCTTCTAATCTCGTTCTGGACCTCTCTTTAACCGGTCGTCCTCTAAAGGGCTCTGTCTCTAGACTCACTAGATCTACGACTATTCATTCTGTACTAACCGTCGACACTAGAGATTACACCCCACGAGTTTAGACAGACCGTGGGGTTTGGCAAGTCCTTTCGGATGGGACATTTTCCAGTACACAACTATCATTGGACCTCTCTTTACCTCTTTTAACGCGAGGTATTTACGAATAGTCCAGTCCTAGTACTATACCTCTTTTCTCTACAGTCTCCTCCATTCGATGTCTCATCTCTAGTTGTTAGGGTTTATCCGTCCTTGGACCTCTCTCTTCGACCTACGAAACAAAGAGAAGTATTTACCCTACTCCGACCCCAGTAAACGTGAGTAACTTCCTACTGCTACCAAGTCGTCGAACCTCCTGACCCCTATGGGTCGATCGATTGTAGACGTAATCTAATGACCGGTCTTCTTCTTCTAAATTTCGGTTCTCGTGATCTAAATCGGGGTTTCCTCTAAAAAATTTTAATCCACAGACACCGATGTCCTCAACGACCGTAACTGGTCGTGTCCGGAGTCCGTTTTATCTCTTCTTTCCTCTAGGGATCGTTGGGGAGGTCTCTTGACTCGGTCGGGACACTACGAGACACCAACCCAATTCTTTCACCCTATTTATCCCATGTTTCTCCCCATTTACACGACCACCACTGTCCACCCTCCCCACCTCCCCCTACATCACTCTTTCAAGTTGGTCGAAGAGACGTAGGTAAGAACCCCAACTCGTTCGTACCTAAAATGAAACGACGGGAGACCTACTACCTCGGGGGTCACTGGAGACGGACACAAGACATAGGGACCTTGAGAGTCCGGGTAACTGTTTCGGGTCAAGGACCGTCTTACTGACGATCACCTTTGGGTCCATAGATATACGGGGTCGGGGTCAGGCGATGAAGGTGTACGTTTAGTATGAAGGATTTATCGGGTAGACGGAGGAGCAAAAGGAGACTTGTGAGGAAGGATGCGGACGAGGAGGTCCTGGACAACAGTACCCCGGACTATGTGACAGAAATGAGACCAGTCCAGAGTCCGAAGGGAGGTTCTCAACCCGTGTACGGTGACCACGAGGTACTTACGAATAGTCCAGTCCTCGGTTCGAGAGCATGATCTATAGGACGATGTGTGTATGTGTGTGTGTGCACAAGATTGAAGGTCCCATCAAGGGAAAGGTATTTTCTCGTTCAGAGAATGTCAAAGTGTGTTCACAATCAGTGAGTCAGCACAGGCTGAGAAACGTTGGGGTACCTGATATCGGGTGGTCTAAGGAGACAAGTACCTTACGAGGTCCGTTCTTATGACCTCACCCAACGGTAAACGAAGAGGTCTCCTAGAAGACCTACGTAATGTCCGTCTAAGAAATGGTCGACTCAGTGGTCCCTTCGGGGTTATAAATTTATATGATCAATTTTAAGGTTGTACCCTCTTGGTCCCCTGGAATGACACAACGACTCTGGAGTGTCACGATAATGGACTGGGATGTCGAAACGTACCTACCTTTGGTCTCTCGGTCGACCGAGGTGGTGTCACCTACCGTATCGACAGAGATTCCACCTTCGACAAGGAAGGTCCCCGACGACTCTTCGGCTGGAAGAAAAACGGAAGAGAAGAGGTAGTAGAAGGAGAGAAGGACGGGGAGAAGAGCGTAGTCTAGTAATAAATGAGTGTAAACGATGTTGTAGTGAGTCCGTGACATAATACGAGAATAGAGCTTAGTAGGAGTAGTGGTGGGAGACTATACCCATGGTCATAGGGGTGGAAATATCTCCAATTCTTTGAACAAGTTCGGGTCTCGATCTCTCGTCGGTAAGAGACGAACGTACAAACATTAAAAAAAATACACTTGGTAAAAATTTCAGAAATAACTTAAACAATGTTATAACGAAGACGAAATACAAAACCGTAAAACCGGTCCTCCGTACGTCTTAGGAATCGAGGGGTTGGTTCCTAGTTTGGACGTAGGGGACGTAATCTTCCGTTTCAGAGTTGGTACCCTGGTGGTTCCTTCAAGGGGTCGGTAAGAGAAACCAATGTTTCGGGGATGAGAGGACTCAACGGAAAGTAAACCCGGTCCACGTAGACCGGTCAACGAATAGAAATAAAGGAGGTCAGAGAGAATGTGTTTCGGAACGATCGGTCGACGGAGAAAACCAGGGGAGGGAATTAAGTCTTAGACAATCTAGTTCAAAGAAAAATATAAAAACCACAGTGAATACCTTTTGTGACTAGTGAAAGATGGTCTTTTACATAATACCAGGAACTGTTTAAACAAAAATTTAAATTTTATTGACTTTACATAAAACTGGGAATTGTTTATCGAGAAGTTCAAATATAGACGGACGTGACGACGTGAGTATCGACCTTCTCGTCCCTGGTTTAGTTCAAGTAGACACAGTGAAAGTTTTACGAAATAGGTCTCTACCCGTGTTTCCTGTAAGTCCACTATAAAGACTCGTTTCCCGTTGTCGTCTCATGTCTCATACCCGAGATATCTGTTTATCAGGACCCAGACTCAGGTGACTTGGTGTAGGTCGAGACACTGGAACTCGTTCTTCGAGTGGAAAGACTTAGAGTCGAAAGTTTTACTTCTCTTACTCTCAGGGGTGACTTACGATATGTTCTTTACGTGTATTTCACCAATCGTGTGATTGTAGTGTCATTCACGATTTATCTACCATGGAAAACCATCACTACCCCGACCCCCACCACACTAACTGTGTTCAGAGACTGGACAGAGACTGGAAAATGTTAGTAGGTTACATCGGTGGGTTTGGAGGGTCCGGATAATCACCGTTAAGGAAAACTGGACTAACAAGGGGGGACAACGGTGGGACTGAGATAAGGGGTTTACATAAGTGACCAGAGATATAACTCGGAAGACTAAGGTTAGGACGGAGTGGGACCCGTGTACCTAACACACAGACCAAAGGTCATAAACTGAACACCTGTAAGGGAATACCAGCACCCGAACCTACGCAGGAAACAAAAAAGGGTTTCGAACCCTAGACTGGGACGGGATCCAGGTTGGTTTCCGGTGGATTGGACGGTAGTGAGAAGGGTCGAGGACCAGTGAGAACAGGGTAATTTTGTCTCTTTCTTCCTTCCTTATTCCCACTCGTCCTCCCTCCCTCCCTCCCTCGTCCCTCTTTTCGTACTTTCTTCTTTCCCGAAATCGATCTGAAGGGATTGAGAAGAGACCTAAAAAGGTGATTACAGATTTGATCATAACGACGAAGATTGGAATAAAAGTAGGTTAAGTGGTAGGTCCATCAGTGACTTTATTGTGGTCGATCGTCCATAATTAGTACATAATGTACGTCCTGTTCAAGTTAAGTTTCGTGAAACACTTGCAATTAAGTAAACTACGAGTGATGGTCGTTCATTTGTCTTTACCATTCAAGTAAAATTACAACTTCTTCGAGCGTAAACGAACGGGTGAACGAACTCGTGGAACTGGTTCATGTCGATCATTTCTCGACTCTAAGGGCTGTCTTACTAGTGAGTTCTACTTGGACCGACGACAGAAACGTATTCTGACATTGGTGTAACTCTACATCCACCGGAAACTCCGTCGGATAAGTCTAGACCGATGTTGGACCCTGACCACCTAAACCCTATCCTTGTTACAAACACACTCCCACAAGAGATGAGGGAACGTGTTTATAAAGGGGTTTCTCGTCGATTTTGGACTCTCCGGGAATTCACTCCTCTTTAAGTCTTCAGGTAGGACTATGTGTAAGGGTTGTCACCCAGGGGTGTCCAGTTCTGAGAGTGAGTGTAAGTACAGATGGAACATGAGACTGGGCCGTGACACGGACGGGGTTCCGTACGATATGTGTGCACCATAATAAGTCGGACTAGAAAGGTCCAACATAACTCTTAGAGTACTTTATTATAAATTCACAGAGTATTTTACGACTCACACAGAGTTTATTTTACGTAATAGTAATAACGAAGAGTTTTTTTCAGACTAATAAACTTTCCGATGACTTGTTAAAAGTACGGTAACCGTTTCCGTTCCTCCGTGTGTCGGTACGTCTCAAAAGAACCTTCCTCAGTTTAACACCAAACTTCAGGAGAAATACCAGATTTAAGCCGAAAAGAACGAGTCTGACGTACCTCTTTCACGTCGGACCCCCCAGGGGGGAGACGATGGACAAACACCGTCTCGATAAACCTCGGGTGGGAGACCTGGCCCGCGAGTAAGGAACTGAAACCACCTATTTGTTTGGACCCTCTGACTCATCGGTCATACCCACAAACAAATCTCGTCAACTCCTTTGTAAGGGTCGGGTCTTCTGTGTCGACCCTACCGACAGTCTTGTTGGGTCCGGAGACCCTTTTCCGTTCCGAATCGGGTCGTTTGTGCCGGAGCCGGACCGAACTGGAGGTCTACGGTGCACAGTGGCGACCACCCTTTTATTTATCAGGGGAACAGACCTTACACACGGGGAAGAGAGCGCCTTGTACCCTTTGTCGGTCGTTAACTTCCCTCCCCTTCGGACAGACGTTCGACAGGAACCTCGTCCTCCTGTCCGGCGGACGACCGTCTTGCCGATAACAGAGGGGTCCTCCGTGCGAACAGGGAGTCGGAGGGTTCTAAGTCCGAGATCCGAAGGCCTACCCGGTCCCGATTACAGGTGCGACAAGACATTCCACACCCAATTCCCCATTCTGAGACCTGTCCCTTTCTGTTTGTAGTATACTATAGTGAATGAATGCCTTAGATTTTTTTTCTATATTTCCTTGAATATATGTTTTGTCTTTATCTGGGTGTCCACCTCTTTCGTTTGAAAGAGTTTCCTCTTTCACCCCTCCTTGTTTAATCTTCCGGCCCTAATTGTCTATGTGTGATGACGTAAATTTTATCCGTTCGCTATTCCCGGACGACAAATCGTGTCTCTTGATGACTGCATAAGTCATATAACATTATTAGATGTTACCTTTTCTTAGACCTTTTCTTATTTACACATAGACATATTGGTTTAGTAAAGTGACATATGAACTTTGTGATATTTAGTTTGCCCCTCTTGGGTCCAGTCCCACTACTTTACGAGTGGAAATCTAGGACGGATGACTGTGAACAACGGGCCTCGGGAGTCTCCACCACTTTTTTCCGTCTTAGTCTCCGCCCTCACTCTTTCGACCGGACCCACCGTTACTCAAACGATTTATCCGTCACTCGTCCCACCACGACGAAAGAATGGGTGTTCGACCAGAGGATTTGGAGACTCTTACATCCTCCTTCGTTTGTCGAAAGTAGAAGTCTTGATTCAAATTAATTGATTATTACTGAAGATCCTCAGAAATATAATGTTTAACAAGACTACGACCGACGTTCGAGACACCCTTTCTCACCCTGTAAATTACTCATCATGGACGACGTTTCAAGTTAACACTTCACAACAGTCTTACGGGTGGGAAGAGACGGTAGGGACGGGATCGGGGGAAAGGTGTACGTAGACTTACCGACAGTCCCAGAGGGGGAAGGGAGGGGGTGTTGTTGGGGAGGGTCCCGACTGTTGACAGGTGGAAGTATGTGGAGAAAAGGGTGGTCACTTGTACGTGAGGTATCTGGTTCGGTTTGTCGATCTAGAATTGTGCTTAACGGGAAGAAATTAAAAGGAAACCTATACCCATTAAATGTTTAGGAAGGTCAAGATGAAAGAGTTCTATATAAATTAGGGAGAAGGAGGGAAGAGTTAGGTGTATTGAACAGAATCGAGTGGAGAGTGGAACTATTCATGTCGTAGGAAGGTTATCTAGACAGACTGAACCTGAAGAAGGGTAAACGAAGTAGCGGGTGTTGGTAGTATTCTCCCTACGATACTTTCGAATACAGTTTTTAATTTCCGATATTCTGAAGTTTTGTCTCTCCTTTCTGAGAAGTTTACCACCTTCTCGATAGACTCTACCGAGGTCCGAGGAACCTGAGGGTCACAGATTTTACTTACTATCAAGAGACCAAAGGAACGAGGGACATGACAAGTGACGAACGAGAGAGAAAGAGAGAGAGTAGATAGAGAAGGGTGGGAAAGAGGGAAAGGGAGGATAAACGGAATAATTGCCTAGAGGATTTACGGAAGGTTTCGTGGAACAAGTTCATACATGTCATTGGGTAAGTTTTTAGTAATAAGAAGTTCGAGACTACAGATCCTCTCGTTTATGTAAGGAGAACGAGAAGGTCATCGGACTGATATAGAAGACCACTAAACGAGGACAGAGGTCTCCTCAGTCCACGGGTCGCCTTCTCTTCCGTTTTATACCTACTGTGACCGGTCACTCACCCTTCGAACATTCCGAGTTCTCTCAGAAAGGAATCTCTCGGTCGGGAGTCATCATCTTTGACGAACATCAAACAAAGTTGGTCGATGTGTTCCTACTAAAGAAGGGACCTTTTCATACTACCCGAAGTATCCGCACCTTCTCCTTGTGTCGTAAAACATTATTTACGTTGTCTACGAGAACGGGTCCTCTTTCCCGTAATTGGAACGGGTCACTGTCTGAAATTCGACAGTCTCATATCGACCTTCAAGGTTTACTTCTATTGGGAACGCCTCCCGGTACAAGGACCTAAGACCCCCTCTGAACGCGGTGGATGACCACTTCCTATTTATTCTGTCCAAGGTCTCTCGGAACAACCCTCTCGGTCCCTCGGTTATATGTGGTGAATTTTAAAGTTGTAGATTTCACAACTAAAATTTAATCGTTTGTACCCTGTAACATGGACTCGTGACGTGTACCGTGATTTCCAATGTCAGTGAAGGTCCCAAAGGTCTCCTGAATACTAGATAAAACTAGTAAAAATGACCGAAGAGGTCTTCGTAAGATTTCGTTCTCCTCTCTGTCTTTTATGCCTGTGGTTCCTCTACGGACGACGACGACGACGACGATTCGGCGAAGTCCGCACAGGCTGAGACACGCTGGGGTATCTGCCGTCGGGTGGTCCGAGGGGGCAGGGACCCTAAGAGGTCCGTTCTTGTGACGTCACCCAACGGTTAAGGAAGAGGTTATGTACTTTCACTTTTCACTTTCACTTCAGCGAGTCAGCACAGGCTGGGAGTCGCTGGGGTACCTGACGTCGGGTGGTCCGAGGAGCTAGGTACCCTAAAAGGTCCGTTCTCATGACCTCACCCCACGGTAACGGAAGAGGCTCCTCTACGGATCCTTCCCACTACTACGGGTCTTTCCACACCCCTTTCTAACCTTCATGACCCTAGGTAATTTTCCGTTGAGAGCCACGAAAAAGAGCCATTCTCAACTCACCTAAAAAATATATTAATTTTTAATTGTAAATTTCATGTCTTTATGAAAGGGGGAAATTTTTTTGAAGAAAAATTATAAGAAGTCCTTTCGGAAGGGACAGAGGTCTCTGACCTAATCTACTAGGACCATACGTTTGAGTAACGGAGGATATGAAAGGAAAGGTTCGAGAAGAGTTTGACAAATTAGTATGTAGACTTACAAAGAAGTACATAAATTATAGATAAAGGGGTGATCTGATATTTAAGACCCTCTCGTCTTGGTTCAACAGACAAGAAGGGACTAAATATGGGTCGTGAATCGTGAACGGACTCTGTATTAGATTTGAGTTTCCCCGACTACTATTACTACCTGAAATTCCCCCCATCTCCCCTCTATTCTGGACTTCCGTATGAATTCTCATGTTTTACCATCTGAAATATCTGACTTCCAGATTTGCTTCTTAATAATAATATCACACAAGGTTCTTCCGACCGTCTTCCAGTACTCTCTGTACCTTGACTCTAAAATTCTCCTCCACATCGATGACCACTACTATTCTGGATTTACTCCTGAAGGAAACACCAATTCTAAGGTGGACGGTTACGTCCCCTGTACTCAAACTAGGGACTAGTCCCTTTTAAGGTGTAAGGTACCTCATTGACTCGGAACACCTGGTAGGGCGTGGTGTCAATGACTTCAGATGGACGGACCTCAGACACGAGACGTTGTTCTCTTCGGTGTCGTCACTCTTCAGGTACGTGGCGTGGTCCTCTCAACGGGAGTGAGCGGTGTTGATGTCTTTCGGGTAATCGTCGTTGCTTCTGGTCACGTCGGTTACTATTTTTTTTTATTATTATTACTATTTTTATTTTCTCGAGAAAATCAAGACCATGTCGCAGTCAAGCCGACGAGTCAGCACAGGCTGAGAAACACTGGGGTGCCTGACGTCGTGCGACGTGTGACCATTACATATTTAATCTACTATAGTGAGGTGAGTCTACTACGTCGGGGGACTACCGAAGGGTAATAGGGCTGTGTCTACGTCACGGAACAGAATCGGAAGTCCTGGGATGGACCGGACCAGGGACTCGTGGGGAGATTTAAGTATGGGTTCTAGAGGGAGGGAACATTGTGTATGTCCGTGTGTTTGTAAGAAAGACATGGACCTTTTGGGTTCGAACAAGGGTGGAGTCCGGAAAACGTTAACCCGGGGAAGACACGTCAGAAGAAGGGAATGGGGTCCGGAAGAGGTAGTCGAGTAAGACTAAAGTCAAATTATAGTGGAGGAGTCTCTCTGGGGAGAAGAGGTTGGCTTTCGGTAGCGGGGAAATGGGACGAAATAAAGGAGGGACTCACAAGTGATGAGAGACTCTACGAAGGTAAATGAAGGGCAAGGAAAGACGACCTCGCATTCTCGGTTCGCGAGTACCTAGCAAAGAAACAAGTGGACAATAAAGGTCGTAATCCTTACCTCAGACCGTGCTTTATTCACGAGGTATTTACAAATGGGTGATTGATTGACTGACTTATTACTTATAAATTTTAAAGTCAAGAAGACGTCCGAGACCTATCTCGACACGAGACTAAGGAAACTATCCCAATCTGTCCTACTGTATAAAACTTCCTTCTTCGGTGAGTCCCAAGAAGTTTGTTCTGTAAAGAGAGACTACATTTAATAAGACTTATAGTATATTGTAGAGGTTTTCTGGTTTCAAACGACTACTCCATCGAAGAGTCTGTTGTTGATAAACTCAAGGTGTTCCTTGACAGTGTGTTTTGTTTTTCGGTGGATGAGAATGGATTTTATCAAAACCGAAATTAAAATATACTTTTAAAATCTCACGGTGACAGAGTCCGTGATAACTCCGGATTACTCTACTGACGTGAACCGTCCCTGACAATCTCAAGGAGAGGACTGATATAAAAATAACAGTTTGACATAAAGAATTTTATCTTGAGAAATCCCCTCCTCTGACCTCACTCGAGAGGACTCATTCAGAACGGTCTTTTTAACCCTCACACTCTTCCCGATATCGATACTTGGTCTTCGCCTGTAATTACAAAAGGTTTAACACAAGATTTCTTCCGATTAAGGGAAACGATTTCGTTCTCGTTGTTTTTGACCAACCGACACCATCTCCCACTCTAGGACAGTTTTATTTAGACCAGTACGTCCATAATTCTGACTAAATTTGTCCGAATAAATGACGGCTAGGTACGTAAACCTCTACAAGGATCCGAAACTCCACTGGATGGTATAGGTAAGAAAAACCGGAGTTTTGAAGGGTTCTTTGTCGATGTTTACACCCAGTACCATAGTCACCATTAACATACTAAGAAACCACTATTTGAACCGAAACTGTATAACCTCACAGTCCTGACTCATCACCCAACATCTTCACTATTCTCTCTCCAGTTATATATAGTTTCTCCCTTCCACTTTCCGTTTCTGTATCGAAACTGTAAAATGGAACTTCCCGTCTCCGACATTATGAACTCTCCCTTTACACCTTTTACAACCCTAAAATTCGACTGAAGTACGACCGATTTGGTTGGATGGACTGTCTCCGAAAATTCAGAAGGAGGTGTGGGAAATTAAACAAACCGACTTTCGGTAAAGACTGTCTTCGTAAAGGAATAGATTCCTCAGTAAAAAACGTAAGATAAAACCAAACTCCGTATAATGACGAAAGGAAACTAATCGTATTTAAGTCCATCTTTTCTAGTAAAGAGAAAGGGAAGTCCATTAAGATCTTGGTTCTACAAGTCCCTCCGTCCCAACTCGTGGTTGAGTCACAATGTTTTATATCAATGTTGATATTTATGTCCCATATATATTTCATATAGAAGTAACAAAAGACAATGTGGTCTCCTAAAGGATTTTTAAGAGAACTCACCGGGTATCAAGAAGACTTATGACTGACGTCATCCCCATCACCCGTCAAGTGACGTCGAGCCCGTCCTCCACACCCACCAGGTCCGTCGGTCAATCAACGAGTACACTGAACTTACAACGACACAGACCCTTCTTTCTGATCCATACGACACCCATGGAGACTGTCTGGGAGAACTGACCAGATGTTTTGGTACCCATGACTAGAGTATCTTGCGACCAGAGTACCAGAGGATTATTTGAGACCCCTCTTTTATTCCATTAATATATTACGTTCTATCTTATATTCATGGTATCTTTCCTAAAAATTTTTTAGATACGTCAATATTTCTTTTTCCTTTATCATCCACTAACCCCCTTCCCTCGTTACCTATTTCTAGAGTTCCCGGAATTACAGACCTATACGTGGAGATCCCAGTTTCTTTCTGCATCCTGTCTCCGTAGCCCGTTCTACCAAGGTCGCAGCCCCGTTGTCTGCGTCACTCGACTAGTCCTGTCCGGCCCCATCTGCCCCGTCGTCGCGTCTTCCACCAGTCACCGTGCCGAGATTACTCGAAGGTCCTGGGTGAAAGTAAACTGACGTCTCCTTCCGTTCACGCTACCTTCTGAACAAACTGAAGTCTCTGAACTTTTGGTCAGTATAGATACAAACCTGTGAATGACAGATACATTGAAGTCGGTTTAATATCTTGAAGAACTGAAAGGTAAAGAGGTTAATGTCTTTCTCATGGTTATTGTGGAAAGTCTCAGCACTTTTTATTTACTTTAACCACCAATCTTCCACGGTCGGGTTACGAACCGTGTGGTATCGATATGTTATCAAGGGAAGACGAGATGTTCTTTCTTGTGTCCCGAGTATCTTTAATGAAATATAATTTATTTTTCTTTACGTATATACTTTATAAAGAACCACCGTATAGTGTATGTGTGTGTCTTTTCTCAAAACGTCAACGATGGGTGGTACACTATCGAGTCAACCATTTCTTAGGCGGACGTTACACCCCCTGGACCCAAGCTAGGGATACAACCGTTCTAGGGGACCTCTTCCCTTGCCGATAGGTGAGGTCATAAGACCGGACCTCTTAAGGTACCTGACATATCAGGTACCCCAACGTTTCTCAGTCTGTGTTGACTCACTGAAAGTGTGTGTGTATGTATGGGTTGGTAGTTCCACAACTGAATACGATATGTATAACCCATGGTCCTTTTTTTTTTTTTTGGAAACCACATGGACCAAATTCAGGGAGATAAAGGGACCACCGAGTCTGTCATTTTTTTTAAGACGGGCGTTACACCCTCTGGACCCAAGTCCGGGACCTAACCCTTCTAAGAGACTTCTTCCTTTACGTTGGGTGAGGTCATAAAAACGGACCTCTTGAGGTACCTGTCTCCTTGGACCGTCCGATGTCAGGTGCCCCAGTGTTTCTTAGTCTGTGGTGACTCCTTGATTGTGAAAGTGAAAGTGAGTTGTTATGGTCAAATTATAGATTATTAAGTCACCACTCTCATCCCCATCCGATGTCATCGATTTGTCCTTTACGTGTGTTCCAAAAGAAAATATACTGAGTTTTAATATAACGGTTAGGATTTCCATTATGTCTGTGGTTTCTTCAGTTTTCACAATAAACACTTTTTAGTCGTATGTACGTTACCATTCGTAACAATAAAGGGTTTTTATTGAGTCTTTTTTTAGACTTAAGTAACAAACCCTTTTAGTCTGAATTCTAAACTAACATAAAGAAATTTTTTCTTTCATGACATATTAACGTGTCTATTTCTACTCATTTAACATAAGACATTTCATTATAAAGAAAAAGGACTCGATAAAGATTTAATTACCATCCAATATTAACGTCGGTACTTTAATTTTCTGTAAATGAGGAACCTTCCTTTCAATACTGGTTGGATCTGTCGTGTAAGTTTTCGTCTCTGTAATGAAACGGTTGTTTCCAGACAGATGAGTTCCGATACCAAAAAGGTCATCAGTATATACCTACACTTTCAACCTGACACTTCTTTCGACTCATGTCTTCTTAACTACGAAAACTTGACACCACAACCTCTTCTGAGAACTCTCAGGGAACCTGACGTTCCTCTAGGTTGGTCAGGTAAGATTTCCTCTAGTCGGGACCCACAAGAGACCTTCCTTACTACGATTTCGACTTTGAGGTCATGACACCGGTGGAGTACGCTTCTCAACTGAGTAACCTTTTCTGAGACTACGACCCTCCCTAACCCTCGTCCTCCTCTTCCCCTTCTGTCTCCTACTCTACCGACCTACCGTAGTGCCTGAGCTACCTACACTCAGACTCACTTGAGACCCTCAACCACTACCTGTCCCTCCGGACCGCACGACGTTAAGTACCCCAACGTTTCTCAGCCTGTGCTGACTCGCTGACTTGACTTGACTTGACTTGACTATTAACTTCTACAGAATTTTAGATCTTTCAGACTATAACAGACTAAATCTAGACCTAGGGCAAACAGTAAGGGTGGAAGACAATGTAAGTGACAGGGGTGTGACTAGTGTGGATAAGTGTACTGGGATAGTGTGAGAACATAATTTTAGTCGGATGAAGAGGGAAACAAAGAGACGTCAACGTGTGTAAAGTCAGAAGTTTCTAATTTCAACGGTGGTTGATGTAAAATGAAGAATGAAAACTCCATAGAGAAACGATAAAGGGACCCAACCCGTCTAAGGGACCTCTTCTCTTACCAATGGGTGAAGTCACAAGATCGGACCTCTTAAGGTATCTGTCGCCTCGGACCGTTCGACGTCAAGAGTCCCAGCGTCTCAGTCTGTGCTGATTCGTTGATTGTGAACCGATAAATTGAGTCGATACAAATGGTACACTCATGTATTTTACAGGATGATATGTACGTTAAAGGGGAACATCATCGATAACGGAAGTCATAACCTAACTCCTCCCGTTTACTATTAAAGACACAATTAATATTGATCTGACTCGAAGAGGGGTAATGAATATTCGGGGAAAAAACAAATTTATATGAAAAATATAGGACAAAAATTTACAGAGAGACATCTTAGTTCCCAATTTTTAAGAAGTATAAACGAGTGTTTCTTCGTTTTTGTACCAAACGAAGTCTACAAAAAGAGTCTTCAAGAAACGTATACATTTCAAAACAAAATTAACAAAAATTAATCTGACAAGAATGCTGAACATGAAAGTAGATCTATGTGTATTAAAAGAAACATAAATATTACGTTGACAAATAAAATATATATGTCATATATGTCTTTTCACGTAACATAAACTTAGACACCATGGACTGAATACTTGACTTACACACAAAACTTTTCTCGAAATAGAAGAAGTAAGCATAGAGGTCGAGGTCTGTAATATGTCTTACAGACATATTACTCTGTGAGTCATTTATAAACGGATATCACCGACTTTTTGTTTTTGATTAAATAGAGGTTTAGAAATTCAAAAAACCAATTTTCCGATATATGTTGTATTCAGACTTAAATATTTTTCTTTGAAAAAATTTCCACGGTTACTTCCTCGAGTTCAACAAGGACTCTTCATGATAAGAATGTGACCAAGTTCAGTGTAAATCTTGTAAATTTTATAGAGAACACTCCCTTGTACGAAGTGAGACGAAGTCTTCAGTTCCCTTATTGGTAAAGGAAAAAATACCCCTCAACCTTTCTAATTTTTCAGTCTCCAAGGAAGATGAAGGTCTTCGTAAGGTTAAGCTGTACTCTCGAATTAAAAAGTAAGGGCAGTACATCCTTTTTGGTGGATCCTTTGATGTCTTTCCGTTTGAGTGTGTAAGGTAACTTATCCGGACTCGTACGAACAACTTATTAGTTTAGTCAAAATCCCCCATTTTTCTGGAAATCCCAAAACTTCGTCTGCACTCTTGCGGACTATTGAGACCGTTTTCCTCCTCCACGACTACTAGCGTATAGATGCTCAAACAAAGCAAAATCTTTTCGATTGTGGTAGGTCCATTGTATCTTCAGCACGAAACAAGTGTAGTGAACGAAGGGACAAAGGCATTTTGAAGATACACCTTTTAATACAACTGTTAGTCTTATACTCTATTTCATGTACGGAATGTCAAGTTCAGGTTCTTTGATAATGGTCGGACCCCAGTCTCCAGATGTAACGACCTTTTCAAGAGTTCAGTCTTCTTCCTCTCTTTCTCGTTTCTTGCCAGAAAATTTATAAATTAAACGTATGAAACTAATGTTTAAGTACCTTTCGTAGTTTTATATTTACCCGTATAACAGTATTTACGTATTCGGTCACAGGATGTTATGATCAAAAATATGAAAAGAGATCAAATTTTATGTGGTGTTTTAATTCTGATAAGGGTAACTAAATGAAGATGGGGAGGGATGACGATAAGGGATTTATAGGTACCGTAGGAAAAGTGAAGAAAAAAGAAAAGGAAAAAAAAAAAAAAAAAAACCACACGACACGTCGTACATCTTAGAATTCGAAGGACTGGTCCCTAGTTCGGGTGTAACGGACGTAACCTTTACACCTCACAATTGGTGACCTGGTGATCCCTCCAGGGGTGTCGTAGGAAACTTTCGAAGTACAGAGTCAGACTCTGAACCGTCTCGTACTACCGAGTTAATTGTAAACGACCGACCCTAACTGAAGACCCTTTCTGTCTCCTCCCTACTTTATATGTTCCCTCTCTCTTCGAGGAGCCTTAGTGTCGATATCTCGGTGTCCCGTCTTCCTTCTTTATCCTTAAGTATGAAAGAAAGTCCTTTATAAAAAACTCGTGGGAGTACACTTTTGTAACAAGGTCGTTATGTAGTGACTTGTTTTGTTTTCTCTTAAAAGTGGGAACCTCCTCGAAAGGAAGATCAATGTCCTCTACCTGTTGTTTATTACTTCATTTAACGTATCATAAAACTCCCGAAGGGACCACCGAGTCTACCATTTCTTAGACGGACGGTACACCCTCTGGGTCCAAACTTGGGACCCAGTTCTTCTAAGGGACCTCTTCCCTTACAACTGGGTGAGGTCATAAGAACGGACCTCTTGAGGTACCTGTCTCCTCGGACCACCCGATATCAGGTACCTTAACGTTTCTCAACCTGTGTTGACTCGTTGATTGTGTGCATAAAACTTCCACTGTGTACTAAACCTTTTTCTTTTATCCCTGTCCCTTTCGGTTGGTCCATGTCAACGCCCGACTTTAAAATTTGTCCAGTTTTCTACAGTACCTCGTCTCTGAACTTCCTCCGTCCCTCAACCGAGACACCCATAGACCCCCTTCTCACAAGATTCGTCTTCCTTCTCGGTCACACCCCGGACCATGGTCCTCACACGGACCATGCAAGTTCCTTGTGTTCCCCGGACACACCGACCTCGGTCCCTTTCTTCCCGTCCGTCCTTCTCTATGCTTCTCAGATCCCCGCGTTTACCGTATCTCCAAGAATCCGACAACATTGATGAAACGGAAGTGCGACCATGGGTCCGACGAGGAAACAGGAAATATTCGTCTCTCCCCCGATCGTCACATTTCGGGGGTCCTGTCATGACTTTCCAACACAACTTTCTCCACCTCGGTACGAGACTGACGGAGGGGATTTAGACCGGGAAGGGGGTTGGGGGGGNCTTCCCGTCCGTCCTTCTCTATGCTTCTCAGATCCCCGCGTTTACCGTATCTCCAAGAATCCGACAACATTGATGAAACGGAAGTGTGACCATGGGTCCGACGAGGAAACAGGAAATATTCGTCTCTCCCCCGATCGTCACATTTCGGGGGTCCTGTCATGACTTTCTAACACAACTTTCTCCACCTCGGTACGAGACTGACGGAGGGGATTTAGACCGGGAAGGGGGTTGGGGGGGNGTGTTGGAGTGGAGAAGGACCTCGGGATTGAAAAGGGGAGACACGACGGAAGTCGAAACACGTACGAAGAGAGTAAAACGAAACTGTAAATGTAAAAAAAAAAAAAATGTCCAGTATCTCACGACAGAACAATGGGTTTGGGTGAACATAAAACAACTGAACGGGTCCTAAAAATTGGACCCTTAAATTTTAGTTCTAAGGTACGAAAAAAATTTTTTACCCTTCTAGACCACTATGACCCGGACATAAGGAAGTGCCAGTGTTAGATGACCTGGACTCCTCTCAACTCCAGGAAGTCCGTCTCCGTGACTCGAAGGTCAAACTGTGTCAGAAGCGGTGAGGGATATCAGAGTGTGGGGAGGACGACCGGAGTGAAACGAGGGGTCGACCTGGAAGTATCCGTGACTTGACATACTTGAAAGGGACGTCCGGAGGTCACGGGTGGTGGTAGGTGAGGGAAAGGTTGTCGAGGGACTAAAAGTAAGAAAACGAACCTCTCAAAGGAAGACTGAAACCGGACCGTTCGGAACTGGGACGAACGGAGATCACCCGTTCAAGAACTGAAGGTTGGTAGATTCTGAAACGGAGTCTGAGTCAGAATAACAGAGTTCAAGACAACTGAACTTATATCTTAAGAAACATAAGTTCCTGGACCCGACCTTCCCGAGACCCTTTAGGCTCTCTTGGGGTCTAGAGGACAAACTCCTGGTGTTTGTTTTCATCTCTTCTGCCCACAAGTCGTAAGAAGATTCTCTATGTGAAAAGTGGGGGAACAAGAAATGAAGACGTATTCCTACTTTCGGATGTTGTGAGACAAGAGTAAATTGAGAGGGTCTCAAGGTGTACCCCGAAGTAACGAAGGTTTTCCTTTGCACCGTCTTTTCTGTCGTAAAGATAAAGGAAAGAAGCATTAATTACACAGGAAAACGGTTATCATTTAGATACCCTCGACTTACTGATTACTTTCGTTTCAACCGAAGGCTTCACCCCACCTTCGGAGTCGCGAAAGTAAATAAAAGGAGAGTGGATTAATCTGAAAATTTTCATTCGTCTTCCTCCATTTCCCTTTTCCTTCTTTCCCTCCCTCCCTCTCTCGTCCACCAGGTACGAGAAGATGGGATGTGGGGGAGGTCGGGGACACGAGAAGGAGACACTGGGGACCTCGGACAGGATCTGTTCGGAGTACAAGTCTCGCTCCTGCACCACTACGATAAAGGAAGGGAAAACTAAGAGGGAGGAAGACGGGGAAATACTACGTGGTGTTCATCGGTCTGAACTCAGACTCCTCCAGAACACGTACCCTCCAGAGAGACCAAGACCTCCCGCCTACCTTCAGGTCGGTCCAGACTCTTCCTCCCCACCCTCGACCGACGAACCAAACCCCCACGTTCCCCCAGAACGTCCTGTCGGGACGAATGTCTCCACTTTTTTGTCCTACCATGATCCTCACGTAACCTCTGACTGAGGTGGCAGTCCTCATTTCTCACTCTTAAACCAAGTCACGGGTAATGTGACCTAAAGGACCCATGGATCCTCCCCTTTTCCACTGACCTCCTCTCCTGTAGGATTGTAATCCTATAAATTTACTAAGGGTCAAGGACCGGTCCACAACTCACTTATTACTTGATTAAGAATCCACTGTGTAAGCCATCGAGTTTCCATTGAGTCCTCCGAAATAGACACTACGAGGAAAATTTTAACGAAATTAGTCTTCGGCACTATTTCGGGTATTATGAGTGACCCATATGGACTGACCTCTCTTAGCCGGAAGTGATTTCTTCGGTTCTGTTACTTCTTTCTTAGAAAAGAGAACTAAATACTCGGGGACCCAACGTACTCACGAAGAGAAGTTTCCAATACAAAGGGTAAAGTACGGGCAGTAAAATAAAAAACTATAGACGAATCTTTATTGGAACAGAAAGTCCATGAATAAATAGGGTGTATTTAGGAAACCGGTAAAGATTCTTTGGTGTCTTGAGCCGAGACTGTCGGAAGGAGCTCTCGGCTCGGGACGGTTGTGTCGGGTCGTGACGGTGGATCCGACCGAACCATACTTTTCTAAATTACTCGAAAGAGGACACCTCCTCAGCCCACCTTAAATATTTTACCCTAAATTAACCCCGACTTATTTGAGTGAAATGTTAAGGAGTGTGTAGCCGGGAGACAAGTACCCACTACTGGCAGACGTAAACGAGACTAAAAATTGTCTTAGGATCAGGGCGTCGGTACCCAGGGGTGCAGTGGAGAACCTCGACAATTTCGAGGTCGACGACCGGAGGTTCAGCGGGACCCTCTTCGAGGTTTGGGACTCGGGAACGAGGACAGAGGATTATTTCTTTAGTCTTGATGGTCCCGCGTGTCTACCTTAAAGACCCGTCTTAGTCTTCGAGAGTAAATTACTTCGTGACACACACGACCAAGTACCGGTGTGGTACGGGTGACTGAAGTACGACGGAAATAGGTAGGGAGAAACCGTTTACCCGAGATGGTAAACTATAACTACCTCCCTTGTTTTAATCTGGGAACTATTCACTTTCAGACTCTGTCGAATCGACCTTTTGGGTTGAGGTCGGGTCCTCTAATGGTACGGGTCCTCTTCCCTTTCTGTTGGGTGAGGTCATAAGAACGGACCCTTTAGGGTACCTGTCCACCCGGTGTCAGGTACCCCAACGTTTCTCAACCTGTGCTGACTCGTTTATTGTTGTTTTTCTTAGAGACTCTTTCGATGTCTACGATAACAAGAATATCGCCCTCTGCCAAACAAGAGACCCCTTTCTGACCCTTTACCCTCTCCCACTTACGTACTAATTGGAACCTCCTAATAAACATATCTCTATGGGTTTCGTTCCTTCCTCCCACCCCCCTCAACTAACCCCGATGGACCCACTGTCCTAGAAGGAGAGAGCTGAATACCTTTACCGTCTGTTCGGATCCCAGTCCTACCGTTTATCTAAAATAGAGTACACGGTTCGGTTGTGTAACCATCACCGACGGACCTTCTGAGATATTTCTTCTTAAAGTGAGGAGACAGATCTGAGACCCTTCTTCAAGGACACTAACTAATCAACGGTATCTCTGACTAAGATAAACCTCTTCAAAATGGGGTAGTGTATCTAACACTCAATCCTCTAAAACCCCACTATGGGTCACTTAATCGACGGAAGACTCTGTCATCTTATTGTAATGTGCCATGTGTCTCAAAAAGTACTATACCAGGATATCCAACAGGTGGTAACGTAAGGTACGATGAGGGTGGAGATCAAATATTTGGGTAGCGCCCAGAGACTTGTGTCAAAACCCGTCTGTCCTTTAGGTTCAATCTCTGAGAACCTCGAGATGAGGAAGTCTCTGGTCCCGTCTTCGGGGGGCCGTGTGACGTCTACAACCTTCGGGTCGTGGACCTTGAGCCTAGGAGACCCCCTCGTCCACGACCCACACGTTTCCCACCGGGTTCCGTTATTATGTTCCCCTCGGTACAAGTTCGTCTGGGTCGTTTCTGAAGTCTGGTCTTTCCTGTAGTCTTCTCTTCTCAATTGACCCGTTACTTTTCTGGGTCAGGTCAGTAAACTCTTTTCGGTAGTCAGTCCATACCTACCTCGATTCAACTTGAAAACCCACTTCCTATCTCCTTTAATCCATAAAGGGACTCGTCACGGGGGACCTTCTCTCCTTGTTCTAGGTGCACGTACATTATGTCTTCTCCTGTACTTCCGAACCAGGAATTGGGTGGGTAGTGTCATGAGTCGGTTTTTTGTTGTGACCCGATCCGAGACGTCAGGTGTGGAGTCGACACTCTAGGTGTCCGTGTAGTAAATTCGGGACTCAAAGTCAGAGAAGTAGATATTTTACCCTCGTTCTGGTTGCGGTGTCCCAATGACGGGTGATTGAATAGGTAAGCAACGGTTAACTAATACGTGGACGTTTCACGGCCCGAGAGTCTCTCACCGACCTACTTGTTCTGTGTCAGAGACGGGAGATCGATCCTTAAACCCATGTTTCTGACTTTCAGTATTTTGCTTCTGGCGTTCCACTTATTATTACTGTCATTTCTTCTGATTGTGACTCGGACCCTATCTCATTCGTGACCTCTTTGTCATCCACTTAGACTTAGACTACTCCCGTCGGACTCCCACCGTACCTTCTACCCTAGCTATTTCCTGTCTTTACTATACCTAGATTGTCTTCGTCTTCTATAATTCTTCTCCACCGTTCTTATGTGTCTTCTTGACATGTTTTTTTCTAGAAGTGTTGGGTCTATTAGTACTACTACACTAGTGATTAGCTCTCGGTCTGTAGAACCTTACACTTTAGTTCACCCGGAATCTTTCGTAGTGATACTTGTTTCGATCACCTCCCCTACCTTAAGGTCAACTCGATAAAGTTTAGGACTTTCTACTACGACACTTTCACGAAGTGAGTTATACAGTCGTTTAAACCTTTTGAGTCGTCACCGGTGTCTTGACCTTTTCCAGTCGAAAGTAAGGTTAAGGTTTCTTTCCGTTACGGTTTCTTACGAGTATGATGGCGTATTAACGTGAGTAGAGTGTACGATCATTTCATTACGAGTTTTAAGAGGTTCGGTCTGAAGTCGTTATGCACTTGGCACTTGAAGGTCTAAAAGTTCGACCAAAATCTTTTCCGTCTCCTTGGTCTCCTGTTTAACGGTTGTAGGTGACCTAGTACCTTTTTCGTTCTCTCAAGGTCTTTTTGTAGATAAAGACGAAATAACTGATAGGGTTTCGGAAACTGACACACCTAGTGTTATTTGACACCTTTTAAGACTTTCTCTACCCTTATGGTCTGGTGGATTGAACGAAGAACTCTTTAGACATACTTCCAGTCCCTCGTTGTCAATCTTGACCTGTAAATTGTTGTCTGACCAAGGTTTATCCTTTTCCTCATGTAGTTCCGACATATAACAGTGGGACGAATAAATTGAAGATACGTCTCATGTAGTACTCTTTGCGACCTGACCTTCTTTGTGTTCGACCTTAGTTCTAACGGCCCTTTATAGTTATTGGAGTCTATACGTCTACTGTGGTGGGATACCGTCTTTCACTTCTCCTCGATTTTTCGGATAACTACTTTCACTTTCTCCTCTCACTTTTTCAACCGAATTTCGAGTTGTAAGTCTTTTGCTTCTAGTACCGTAGGCCAGGGTAGTGAAGTACCGTTTATCTACCCCTTTGTCATCTTTGTCACAGTCTAAAATAAAAACCCCCGAGGTTTGAGTGACGTCTACCACTGACGTCGGTACTTTAATTTTCTACGAATGAGGAACCTTCTTTTAAATACTGGTTGGATCTATCGTATAAGTTTTCGTCTTTGTAATGGGACGGTTGATACCAGGCAGATCAGTTCCGATACCAAAAAGGACACCAGTACATACCTACACTCTCAACCTGACACTTCTTCCGACTCGTGACTTCTTAACTACGAAAACTTGACACCACAACCTCTTCTGAGAACTCTCAGGGAACCTGACGTTCCTCTAGGTTGGTCAGGTAAGACTTCCTCTAGTTGGGACCCTAAAGAAACCTTCCTTACTACGATTTCGACTTCGAGGTCATGAAACCTGTGGAGTACACTTCTCGACTGAGTAACCTTTTCTGAAACTACGACCCTCCCTAACCCCCGTCCTCCTCTTCCCCTACTGTCTCCTACTCTACCGACCTACCGTAGTGCCTGACCTACCTGTACTCAGACTCACTTGAGGCCCTCTACCACTACCTGTCCCTTCGGACCGCACGACGCTAAGTACCCCAACGTTCCTCAGCTTGTGCTGACTCGCTGACTTGACTTGACTTGACTTATAATGAGTCAGTAATCTTTTTTCTTGTTTTCTTACGACAAACGTCGTTGGACCTACCTAGATCGCTAAGAGTATGACTCACGTCACTTAGTCTGTTTCTGTATATAGCCTGCTATAGAGAATATATGTCTTATGGGGTTAAGAACTAACCCTCATTTCCTCTCTTTTCTAGACAGTTTTTAGTGATCCCTTGTTTCCGTTCGTCACGATCTTAGTTTTGGTATCATCTTTCTATGTGTCTCTTTGAAGTAGGATCCACACATGACTGGCAGACGTAAGGGGTGTGGGGGGTGAGGGTCTTCACTTGAACCGGTCAGACCTGAACTTCTCCTTGTCGTCTAACATAAGTAAGTGGAAAAGTCACTCAAAAAGTGACCCGGTTCGGGACGCTTACGTCGACTGAAACGAGAGTTCCTCGAGTTGTCTACCACTGTGGCTCGTCCTGGGATACCAGGAGCGGTGGGTGGAGGGTGCAGGAGACGGACGGAAAACGGGCACCCTGTGAAGTCAGTTCCTTATTCAAATTAGCCTCTTCACTCTTGTATGTTTTTGTTTCCTTTTGTCAGTTTCCTCTGGTTTATTATTATTACACCGGTAAGTCACATAAGTTTCTGGAAATCAAGAAAGAGTTTCCGATGTCTGTTATAAGACCCGATATAGGACACTCGACATAGTACCTACGGCTTTCGGGGTGCTCCGTCTCTTCATTTGATGTACTATTGGTCTGACGTCGACGGTACTGTACTCAAGACTCTGGACCGGAGTTTCTTTACCTATGTTTTGTGGAGACCTGACTTCTAATTAATATGGATTTTGTTGGTTTTACTGTAACCAGTCTGGTGGTCACTGGTTAAACTTCTACTGACCGTCTCGTCTGACACGGCAAAGACGTACATCGGGCGAGGAAGACAGATATTTTCAAGAACGGGGTGACGAACGGTCACCCAACCCTCAGTCGGAAACCTGTCTATAGACGGGAGGAACGGTCAACGACCGTAGACTTTCCTTTGTTCGAAAAGAAAGGTGGTGTGACCGGACAAATAACCCAAACCCCTCCATTTGTCGGTCTGAAGTGTGGAAAACCATTGTTACCCTCAAACCCCAACCTTACTCCCCCATGGTTCACAATAGTCCTCCTATCCCATCGGATCTCTATATCACCCACCGGTGGCACACCTCTGTGGAACGGAATACTAGTCGATTGTGAGTCCCAGTGATTTGAACCTGTCTCGTTCCTCGACTACTGTGACAAACTCGAAACATAGGTTTGTTAGGTGATTACACGAGTCTAAAGGATCCATAAACTGTGTTGTTAAAATAAAAATAAAAATTGTAAAAAATTCGACCCACAGATGGTGAATGTTAGTTTTAGTTTACGTAAGTTTGATTATGTGTCTGGGTCCGGGAAGGACGGAGTAAAAAATTCATAGTAGTCTCTCAAAGTTTCAAACCCTATGGAGGAGGGAACGATAGACGTCTCAAGTTGGGTTTACGACGGAAAAGGATTGTGTGAAGACGACCATGGTTGACAAGTATTTGAGGAAACCGATAATCTCTTAAACTTCTCTATTTCTTCCTTCCCGTCCACCCTTCACTCTATTGTTTTCGTACCTTTTACGTACTCGACTCCCTAATCTACGTATACCTGGTGAACAAAAAGATAGGTACGTTTTACCTTTAACACCATAGATTAAGTGTCCGAACCCGTTCTTAATGTACTTTATTACATGCACTTTCACGACTAGGACCCCGAATCTTTTACCAGGTCCCGAGTTAAATTTAACAAGAGGGACATGGAGACGGAAGAGGAACTAATCCTAAGTACCCTCTCTCCTTACTCAAACACCCTTGGGTCCAATTTGTCAAAAGCAGACAAAAGAGTAAAGATAATGAATAAGTTATATAATAAAGGTGTTTACGTTTACTCTACACTAGGGAAGTTCCTCGAGTCTTAATAAGTGAATCTTCACACAACGTTCTGAACCTCACCCACCCCTTCGCTCATCCTCACTACCGACTAGGTCTCTGTCATCTTCTTGAAGTCCAGACAGGGACTCACACACTTGTACTACCCCCTAGTGGGTCCACTACCAAATAACCATTCCATACAACTCATCGAGACGATTTCGAACTTTACACTGGCTTGACATCATGATAAACCGGATCAACACACTTAAAAGAGGTCGTTCCAAATCGACGACTACCCACTCCGTCCTTTCGACTAACCGTTCAACCCACGTTACCTGTGTGTTCCCCAACTCCTGGAGCTACTACATTCAATATCTTACTTGTTTTCCCCTACGACCTGACCCTTATCTGTCTTTACACAATAAGTGTTATAATATGAAACAGGTCTTCGACAGTGTCCCATAGTGCACCACCCCTGGACGACCTGATACTCCCCTCACCTATTGGCCCGTACGATCGGGGAGACTTTACCCGGTCTTTTTGTCGACCAACAAATGGTTCTCCCGTAGAACTAACACCTTTTCTGAGTTCTAAAAAGAGACGGTACTTTATAGGTGACTCCGTCGACGAATTTATCGGAACTTGAACCCTGTCGAATCCCCTCCATGACGAGGGACCAAAGAAGGGTTTTCGGAATCGGTCACGAGTCCCAAATTCGTCCCTCGGTCCTTCTCGACGTTCTGGTGTCACGGGACACTATCCACTGGTTGGTTCCTTTACTGTTGAACCGAAAGATGTTTCCCTTCTCTCTTACCCAAAGACGAACTTTCTGTAAATAAGTCTGAAACTATTGGGAAGTCTCCACCACCTCCCACCTAGTCAGTAACTATATCAGTGGATATAGTTACTACGGTAGGTCCGTCCTTACTCGACGAAATCTTAAACACCTCCACCTTCGAAGGGTATGGAAGGACCTCCCCTCCCCCCACGACACAACCCCGTGTCCCGTGCTCAGTGAGTACTGGAAGGGTGAGTGCTGAGTCTGTTAGTGTGTCTCTCAGTTCTTGAGCGACTCTAAAGACCCGTTTGACACCCGTCTCACTTCCTCGACTGAGATTTGATCACTGTCCGTCTTAGGAGGTAAGACATCCATGAGCTTCCCGAGGTCAACGAACTCCCTAGTAAAAGACTGAAGGAAACTACCGAGAAAACTCGTCGTAGTACCTCCTTAAGGTTCTTTACGAGCCTCAAGGTGACTCGACCCAAGTCTGGACCGAGTGAATGGAGGATCCAGTCAACCGGGCAAAGTGTCCGAGTGACTCGAAATAAAAGAAGGGGACCTTTCACCCCTATTGTTTTAGGAGAACCTTAACAACCCTCCGATCCCATTAAGGGTACCTGTCTTCTCGGACCGTCCGATGTCAACTGCCCCAGCGTCTCTCAGTCCGTACTGACTCGCTGATTCGTGTCGTGTCGTGTCCCACAACGGAATTGTCCGAGTATTATTCATGACTAAGGGAAGGAGAAACACCCCGCAAAGGACTCGTGGACGGGAAATTCCCTCTTCGTCGTTGTGAAAGGTGTGGGGTCCGTGTCTGTTCTTGTCACAATTAGTTGTTCCATTTGTCTTCCTCCCCTAACTAAACAAGAAGAGTGTGTTTCGACTCTTACACCGTCCAATACCAAAGTTTATAATTATGTAGACTTCACTCTTCCTGGTGAATATTGTCTTTGACAGAACGAACGTTTCTAAATAAGGGGTACATCAAAAAGTACCGAGTATTTTCCACTACCTACCTGCATTAAAAATCAAATTAAAGAACGGCACGTCAAGTCATTAAAAACTCTATTTGAGTTTAATGATTCCTAGACCTTGACAAGTTTCGTTACTCCTCGGTACGTATAGACCAATGTGTATCCTGTGCCGTGAGAAATAAAAAGTTCGGTCGGTTTCTTCCCCACTAATCTTTAGGGTCGTGTGTACATTTGGTACAATAGAAATTTCAAGTGAAGACGACAGAGAGTTACGTTTGATTTAAGGGAAATTCTTTTAAAAACAACCGAGAAACGTCCCTCATCCGTCCCTGTTCTTATCTATTCCTCCTCGTATATCCCAGAAAAGGCATCTACAAAACACACAAAAATATTTTTATATATAAACTTACCCACATTTTTACCTTTTCGTCATGACTTCGAACACTTTTTTTTAGACAAACCCAAAAATTTAAATAAATCAAAACTAAAGAGGATATCCAAAATTTACAAGTATTCCGTTAACTCTCGGACTGAGGAAATTCTTTAATCAATGACTCATCTCTCTTTTTAAACTCAAAATCTTAATTAATCTCGATTCTTGTGTGTTCCAGTTTACTAGTCCTACGTCTGGTCGAGGACTTCACTAACAATCTCCGTCATTACCCGGTTTCCCATTCAGAAATGTCTGGTTAAAAGAGACGTTCCACATTTATTTGTCTTCACTCTATTTATTTTGTTCACTCATTCCATGATCGGTTTACGTTAATCGTAACACTGTTTCCAATTAAAAAAATCATTTCTAAATATAAGTTAAAAAATTTTTTGTTTATGACGAGATCTAACATAGAACGGAATGTACACAAGGATAAATAATTTGTCACAAGTCAATTTATTTTATACGATGATAGGATTTACATCCAATAAAAGCAAAAATATTAGAAAGATTGTTCTTTCTATTTACAAGATTGTTCGTGTATAACATGGGAGATAGTACTTGTTATTGGATTTGTCTTAAGAAACTATGGTCAAAGGGACACCACTGTGACACGCACGAGTCTTAATGTCAAAATCTGACCTACTCATATTCTAGAAACGTCGTACGGTTCGTTTCGGTCTCACAACTTTTATTTCACCCATTTTTTTAGAGTTAAGTCACCATTCAAACCAAGGTACCAACCTTGTCAGAAGTCTCCGACCTTTTAATACGACGTTATTTTAACTTCTCTGTCTTCCATTACAAAATTCTCTTTTGAAACCACCGTCGAATTTCACAGACACTCAGGGTTCTTGTCCGTAATGAAACCCATGCAACCGACGAGAGATTTTGAAGTAACTATCCTTTTCTCGATGTCGGATATTTGAGAGTTATCCCATCATCTTTGTTCTCCGATTCTGTATTTTATTCTACTCGATATCAGAATAGTTAGAGGTAAATCAATAAATAGTAAGAGTCCGACGACCAAATCGTTTTCTTAACTTTATTGAAAATTACTTTTTAAGTTTCCTGAATCGTAGGATTTTATTTTATTGTTGTGACTTTTATTGGTACATTAATTTCCTTCCTATAAACCAGGAAGTACGTTTGAACTTGGAGAGTCCAAACGGGAGTGTGACCCGTTCTCTTGGTGGATTTTAGTCCACAAGTTATGGAGGTTCCAGTAACGAGACTTTGGGGTCGGGACTGGACCAGGACTACGAGACCCAAAGCCTGAAAGGAGGGGTCGTGGGGACATATGTAACGAGACCGGGGTGGGGTCCCGGGAGACGAGTCATGGTGAGGAAAAGAAACTGGAAGTCAGAGGGAGAGTCCAATAGGGAGACCGAATAATGCGTCCTCCTTTAACTAGGTTCTAGTCCCTCTCTCTAAATTATGTTTAACCATGACTGTACCATACGGTTAAATTTGTGAATAACTGAGATTGTTTGATACAAGTCGGTCCGGTTTCGACGTGTGAGTAAATTTCGCGAGGAGAAGAGACGTGCGAACCATTCCGGGTCTAGGGAGTAATCAGTCACCATGATTGTACCGACAGTCGAAGGGTTACAGATCAGAAGTGGATAGAAAACCATAGTGAGTCAAAATCAGAGTCACAATGACCGGACGGGGAAAGGAGCACCTTATCTAAATCTTAGACATATAGAGATCTGGTCACCGAAAGTTTACCAAAACTGGTCTTAGGGTCATTCTTTACGTAAGAATTAATGTTGGGTCTTGTTTGTGTGTGTGTGTGTATATGTGAAGTTGTCTTCAAAGTAAATCTTTCTTTTTTCTTGGGAATGGAAATGACGTACCCTACGTACGAATTGTAAAAGGTAAGGTAAAATAAAAAATTTTTGAACTCTACGAGATATAATTAAAGTGTTGGGAGATTCCCGTAAACTAAACGTCAAAGTTCTTAATACTAGAACTCTTGATCTGTCAGGACCAAAATAGACGACCCTTCATCCAGGTATAGTCGTAGCAAAAGAAAGAAGTCTGACAGGGTGATGTTGACTTACTAAGAGTTCTACAACGACCTGGAATGATCAATACACTGATGACCAATTCCCCGTAGGAGTCATTTTACGTTTGTTATGTGTGTGTATGTACGTGTGGAAAGGAGGTAAGACAACGAGGGTATCACACAGACCGCCCAGAAACGTTCAATTTCTTATAAGGTTCAACAGAACCGTTGTTAGTCCTCGTCTCGGCAACGACGAAATTCGGTGGGACCCACCATATGTAGGGGGTCTAGAAGGGTGTACTGGGATACGGAGCACGAGATGAGGTGCTCGATCTGGGATTCCCTTCACTCAACATGGTTCGGTAGATTCGTTTTCTATTAGAAAATTGAGGGACCGTTGAATTTGTTCTTTTCTTGTCCGTGTACCCAAAACATCTCAACAACTGTATTAAGAGTAATTGGTTATTTTCCTTTATATAAAGTAGACCTCTTTATTTCAAAAAGGATCTTGTGTCTCCTTAATTAACACACTATAAGAATATGGAAGTCATGTGTGGTTCTACGTATTTTTCGACGATCTTAGAATAAGATATATATTTCTCAAGATGTCATATACGGAACCAAAACAGTAATAAATACGTCAATTACAAAGATTCAAATAAAAATTGCACAAGATCTTAATAAGGACCTAAAGGGGTTTCTCGTAAAAAATTGTTTAACCGTCTTGGCCCAAGACTATCGGGGATTCGTTGGAACTTCCTTTAAATTGTGAACGATGAATATGAAGGAGTAATGTGTGGGATAAGAAGTTAGGGGACTCGATGTTCGATTAATGAACAATTGGTGGAACTGTAGTCTCAAGTCCTAAAGAGTTGACTTAGAGAAAAGATCCACTAACATAGTCAGTCCTACGCGACTCAATACGATTTTTTTGTTTGTTGGTATTTTATAATTACTGAAGATTATTATTCCAAATATAGAGTAAGTAGGATGTACACATATAGGGTGCCACCAACCCTCCATTCCCCCACCCCGTGAGACGGTATACAGTAGGAGTGAGTCCCCGAGACCAAATACCTTGGAGGTATTGACCTTCCAGTGGACAGTGAGACTATCCCTCTTTCTCTGTGCCTTTTGACTTGTGGTCGAGAATTTCAGAAGATGGAGTATCGTTGTGTATAGTGAAGACGTAAGTAAAGTGAACTCTTGTTCAGTGTCCCTGGAAGGATTGTAGTTCCCTTACCTTCTTCATGGTAGGGTGGAACACGGGTCCTCTCTATGTATTGTGTAAAGTACGTGTCGGAGGGGCGGGGTAGTTATCTTCTTTGCGAAGAGGAGACGGACAGGGGTCGTAGATTGAGACACCTCGTTAAGAGAACGAAATTTAATAGAAGAAGAAACCGGGATTAGTGGAGAAGACTATGAGGAAGATAAATGGGAAGAAAAGAGAGAGTTTTAGACACAGGAGGTAATAGACTGGATTTTAAATTAAGTCTTACCTGGTTTTTTCTTGGATCTTTTCACTAGGATGTTTTACTGATAGAGTATTCCTGTGACAGTACATATTTTATCTGTTATCACCCTTGGATGACATTTCCTGTACTTTGAGATGAATCACGAGACACCACTGGATAAATCCTTCCTTTAGGTTTTTATCCCCTATATACATATACATACCGACTAAGTGAAACGACAAGTTGTTTTTGACTGTGTCGTGACATTTCGTTGATATGAAGTTATTTTTGAAATAATTTCCCATGCTCTCTATATCGTCGTTGACCTCCCTCTCTCCTTCCAGGTCTAGGTTATCTGGTCACTACCATTAGTAAGAGGGTGTTATTTCATTCGGGTTCGCTCGTCTGAAACATCCAAAAGAAGTGACGTCATAAGGGTCACGGACCTTACCAGGGATTGTGTAAATTATTTTCCATTTCCACTGAGCATGGTCGGTGTGTCATTTCGTCGTCTTCACTCCTAAAAGTGGGACCACAGAGACTGGGGACTAAGATCTTCTGGTTGGATCCTTTCACTTTCCCCGCCCCGGACGCTCCCCGCCCAGTCCTAGACCTTTGGGGATGGGTCGTGACCGAACGAAAAAGGAAGAAATTTAATCACCAAGGGACCCTATACCCTCCGTCTATGCCTATTGTCTCTCCGTACCCCTTTGATGACCCCCGTTACTCATACCAAAAATAGAATTAATCCAACTACGAAAAGATACATATATGTATACAGTTTTAAATGACGTGATATACATGTGGAATTTATACACGTCGAAAAATCTAGAGTACACATGTACTCCGACACTTATTTCTTCGTGTGTCACTTGTTTATTCCCTTTTTTCACTAGTAGAGTGTCTCGATACCGGTTTCATTTATACGTACTTAAATATTTTTTGAGTGAAAAAGGAGGTTCGAGAAAGAAAAAGTTCTGTAATAACTGGTTTCCTAAAAACATCTTGGATTATGGTCACCGTAATTATACAGAAGTCAGTTATTACACAATTATCTGTTATGTTGGTTGACAGGTCTTTAGAATGAACCCTTTTAAATAGATTGTCTTATTTTCGAGATCATGTATTCTTATGCACATGTACTATAAATAGAATAGTACCGAATCTCTTCGTTTTTAGACCCTTCTTGGTTTCACTCCTTAATCCCTATAACGTTGTGTGAATTTTGTGACATTTAGTTGGTGTGAGTTTTTTTTTTTTTTCTAACTTTATCTCGATAGGGAGTGAAAGGTACTACATAACAATTTACTCTTTGTGTCAAACGTTTAACGTTTGTGGTCGTGGTTGGTTTTTCAAAATTGATACACACAAACATAATTCGTATTTTCTTTATGTCTTTCTATTATTATGTAAAACAATTACAACTATTAGAGAGTTCTCTAATCTTACCGCCCGTCACCCTTCTCTAAAAATTAGAAGATTTTTATGTCAAATTCCACCAAAGTATCTAATATTAGTAACTATGACAGTAAAAATTAAATTATTTCCTTTTCTATGTCTTGTATTCCTTTATGCTTAATTCTCTTTGTTTTTATTTAGGACATTAAAGTTGTGAGATGGGACGATCTAGCGGAAGGTGGACAGTTGTAAATAAAGTATCGACGTTAGGGTTCCGTGTATAGTCGAAAAGTGAATTGAAGTACAAAATTTACGAAAAAGACTCTGGTGGGAAGTCATAAATGTTTCTAATAAAGGAAATAGAAGTGGTGGAACGTTCCCGATTATTTTATGTTAAATAGTTCGGTGATAAAGTTTCACATATCGTACTACTAGTAACGTTATGATCCAGACAGTAGGATCAAATACGAAAATTTGTAATTAAAAGGAACTCCCGAGAAAAGACAATACTTAAAAACTACATCCTCGTTGTAATCAAAGAAGAAAATAAGATCATACTAAATCTTCCATTTATGAGACAAAATTGTAATGAGTAGTAATTGAAGTCTGGAAGGTATTTATAGGGTACACGATATTGGTAGTTAAATATAGACAGATAATGTCGTATTGAAGTCTTAAATAAAAAACCGCTTATTCCTCGATATAGGAAACTCCTAAAAGAAGGAAGTACGGAAAAGTGATCAATAGTCGAGTTAGACTCTCGATTATATGGAGAAAAGTACAGAAGATGGTGGACGAAAGTAAGGTTAGTTTCATTTTATTCATAAAGGAGAGGAAAAGGAAGATAAACAAAACATTTCACACACCCCTCCTTATTCTTATATATAAATACAAAAAACAAACACGTATTCTTTGGAGAAAGTCACCAAGATAGATAACTGATCTATGTCTTTAGTAGAATGAGTACCACTATACCCCCACCCTTGATTCACCTACCCTTATCCTGACTCCCTTATATCTATAAAATAGATGTTATAGATAGTTGGTAGAGAGTCGAAACGTAAATAGAGAAGTTCTATATGATAGATATTTTTAAGGGTCACATGGGTGTAATTCTATGAAAGTGTAAGGAGATAGAGTTGAATTTTACAGACTTCTGTTACTTAACAAAAGTCTTAAAAATTTCTTTTTTTTAACTATATTCTACCTATACAGGTAAGTTAAATGATAAAAAAGTACTTTCTGTATCCTGGACTTTTTAAAAGTCTTTATTATGTTGAGTTTATCAATAAGACAACTTTAATAATCTCTCAATCTATTCTGGGAGATCTTATTACACAATTCACCTCTTTGAAAACGATATTTTGACGTATTTATTACTTGCCACTCAGGTTAATAAGGTATATTTTATATTGATAATAAAACTTGTGGTAAACCTTTTAATCATTTTTATTGGATTCACCCCTTTCCACCAAGGATTATGTTGGTTCCCATTTATTATTTCCTCACTGAAGTGTCGTTTGTAGACAAAGAATAAATATCGTAAGTTAGCACTCTTTGTCCTTTGTAGGAGTGGTAAAGAAACATGTGCAACAAAACCCCTGATACACATAAACCTAGTAGAGACAGAACACAAAATGGTAATAGTAGAGGATCTCAGCGGTAAAATAGAAAATTGTCAAAAGGTACTAACATTGGTAACATCTCGTCTTGAGATTCGACGAGACAAAGAAAAGTGATAACGGTTAAGGAACTCTAACTGAACTCCTAACATAAAATGAAAAATACGTCCAGTACCCTTTGTTTCTCTTTGACCTTTTTCAGTATGTTTGTTTACTGATGTCATCAATTTTTTTTTTTTCCGTCGTGATCTCTCTATACATACCCTTGTTTTTTTCCCTCTTTCTCCCTCGTTAAGTGAGAGGGACCTCAACTTTTCCTACCGTAAACTACGATCGACTTCTACTGGACCAGGGTGTATTCCTGTACCCACCCCTCGTAAGATTCGTCTCCATTGTCGCAGATGTTTCTATGGTACCGAACCGATCCCTCCCTTAACCGTTCTTATTATACGTACTTCTTTCTCTGACACCTAAAAACATATTAAGTCGAGCTTTACTAGAGATGAACTAACAAGTAAGGAAGGTCTTTCTACAGTAAAACATTCATTTAGTTAAGTTTTATTCATACGAAATTTAAGATTTTTCTGACGTTTAGGACTCAAGAGATTCGTACCGAAGTCCTATGAAGCTTTTGTGTGGTTGTATTGTAGTTGTAGAGTCATACTATTCTCCGTCTTCTACCTAAAAATCGACAGTCTTGACACTACCTCGACAGTCTCATATACTTTAGTCGGTGTATGTATAGTATCCGAATAGGTGAGACGACGACGACGACGGTTCAGTGAAGTCAGCACAGGTTGAGACACACTGGGGTATCTACCGTCGGGTGGGCCGAGGAGGCAGGGACCCTAAGAGGTCCGTTCTTGTGTCCTCACCCAACGGTAAAAGAAGAGGTTACGTACTTTCACTTTTCACTTTCACTTCAGCGAGTCAGTACAGGCTCAGAAGCACTGGGGTACCTGACGTCGGGTGGTCCGACCCTGTAGTATTTTGGAGTTTGAAAAATCGTTCAATCCTTTACTTTTCTTTCCCGCTACGACGTTCGTAGAAGAGTACCTCCTAGGTCGGTGAAGGTACAGGTCTAAAAGACATGGAGGAGAGGGATTTGTAAAGGAAGATTACGGTTTACTTTAAGAAGAAAGTGATTTGTCAAAGAGAGGAGACCCAGACGTGAATCATGAACTCAAAACGGAAAAAACTTTATGATTTTTAGACTTTTCTTTTTTATTTAAACTCGACCTGAACGTACCTTTCGGGTCATAAGGACGGTCTTGAAGACATTCTCTTTTGATGTTCTTGAAACCAAGTCATTAACCGTTACGGTTCAATTGGAGTGACAAGCACGACTACCCCTCTCTCCAGTCTAGAAGACTTTACATTTAAAAGGGTCGGGTGTCGTGACAGGACGGAGGAGACTACCACCTGGTTCTTTGGTCCCGTGACTCCCATTAAAACGTACTTATTATGTACTATCGGACCGTACTGACACCGAGAATTCTGACTGTAAAGAGTCTTATTATTACCCTAGCCCAACAAAGTATGTAAAGTTGATTTAAGTTGTTTACAAATAATTCATGAAACTCGTGTCGACGTTCAGTGACGAGGTCAACGTACCGTGAAAGACGTCGCCGATTCTATTTCTGTTGGGGTCCAAACAGGAGTTCTCGAATTTTGGATTCCTCCCTCTACCTCGTTCACGTACCTGTAAGTTATTTTACGTCTTTTATGTTTACGGAATCTCTCGATTCATTCTCTATGGTTATTCATAGACATCTCCAACTCCTACGGACTTCTTTTACAGTTGACTCTACCTAAACTTCTTACTCTATCGTTGTCAAAACTAATAGTTGATGTACGGTCTGTGATCGTACGTTGAAATATCGATTAGGGGGGTTGTCGGTATGGTTTATCTCTAACGATAGGGGTAAATTGATTACCCATTTCATTCTGAAGTTCGGTGTTGATAAACTCCTATCTTGGTTTCGACTTAGGGTCTTTACAGAAAGGGATGACGTGGTTCGACTGAAAAGGTCCTCACTTTCACCCCTTCCGGAAGTTCTTTTTCCTTTGTCGGTTTAGTTTCTGTACTACCGTCGTTTCCTGTTTTATTCGCTACTTTTGTACACTTTGACCAATAGATCAATTTGAACAACCAGGTCAATTTGAACGTTCTTTCTCATCTCCAATCCGAAACTTACGTCCCACTCTTCAAAGATAAACACGACCCTTATCCTCAGTGCCTCCCAAATCGGTTTTATTGTCCCAACCTAATCACGATATCGTTCACCTGGATCTATTTAACGAGTCCACTCTACTCTCACTCTTCTTTAATTTCAAATTTTTAGGTCTCAACTCTTCTATAGTTTGTGCCCACATCCTACTTAGACGGACCGAAGGTGGAAGTGTAGTGTGTGTGAATAAGGTATCAACTTCGGTGAACCACAGAGAGACGTTTGAATCTCTGGGTAGAACAAGAATGTTCTCAGTCACTGGGTCCCCTGGTGAAGATCATGGTCCCGTCTCCCGCTGGTCCCCAGTCTGTTTCCAAGAACTCCTTTAGAGTTTTTATAAAGAACTCTCTTTGAAGTACTTTCCGGTATTAGGGACTTTATTGGTTCCTCTCTTAGAACTTAGTAAAACCAAATTATAAATTTCTTTCCTACTAAGACATCCTATCTCTTGAACTCCTTTGGACTTTTTAATTTATAAATTGTTTATACTTATAAATTTAAGTTTATATATATAAATTTATATCTATTCTCAACCTGACACTTCTTCCGACTCACGGCTTCTTAACCACGAAAACTTGACACCACAACCTCTTCTGAGAACTCTCAGAGAACCTGACGTTCCTCTAGGTGGGTCAGGTAAGACTTCCGCTAGTTGGGACCCTAAAGAAACCTTCCTTACTGCGATTTCGACTTTGAGGTCATGAAACCGGTGGAGTACGTTTCTCAACTGAGTAACCTTTTCTGAGACTACGACCCTCCCTAACCCCCGTCCTCCTCTTCCCCTTCTGTCTCCTACTCTACCGACCTACCGTAGTGGTTGAGCTACCTGCACTCAAACTCACTTGAGGCCCTCAACCACTACCTGTCCCTCCGGACGGCACGACACTAAGTACCCCAGCGTTTTTCAGTCTGTGTTGACTCGTTGACTTGACTTGACTTCACATATATATATATATATATCTCTCTCTCTCTCTCTCTCATAACAAAATGTAAATCTATTAAAAGTAAACCAATTGATAGAGTCATCTTATATAATTCTATCATCCGGTCTGTACGTAAATATATAAGTAAGTAAGTCGTGTAAATGAATTATAATATTTCTCTTACTTCTGTCTGTACTATCTTCGAGGGGTCGAGAGGAACGCAACTGGGAACAGGAGAAAAGGAAAAAAAGGGAGAAAGGAGACATAGGGACGATGGAGGAGGAGGAGTCAGGAACTGATTGTCTCTTCGACGTCACAAAAAAAAAAAAAAAATTTATTCTTGCAAGAGCTTTCTAGACAAGGTCCCACCGTGGTCACTAGGACTTGTCCTCCGTGTCAAGGTTCGTGTTCAAAGTGTCGTCAATCACTGCTTTTACTGATGGACTCGGTTTGGTGTTCCTGTGTATGACGAGAAGAGAGGTGGGGTATTTTGATTGTTAGGAAGAAGTTGAGACTCAGTGGACCAGAGTCCTCAAGTGACTACGTACAGTCGACTCATTTCGAAAGACAGACGACTCAGTGAATTTGATAAAAGAAGGAACTGACAGAGAACACATTCACTCCACGAAGTAGTCCCCGAAATATATATAACTGAGTAAATTGGAAGTGTATTGGGATTTCATCTTTATCATAGTGGTCAAATATCTACAGTTATGTCTCCGAACCCATCCAACCAATTAAGTGGATTTCAGTCATGTATCATGTCGGTACCAAATTTGGGACTGGACAACTACGGTTAGTATCTACGTCTGTCTTTATATCTTTGGTCCTCTACCACCTGTCACCACAGTCCTTCGACTCCCTTTTCTTCTCTTCCTTCCTCCCTGATGGACGACACACGGTCTGGGATACTTAGACGAAAGTTTGTGACAGAGGAAATTAGAAGTGTTCGATTATTCCGAACACTACAGGCAAAATATTTGTTTTCGTATCTCGAAGTTCTCTCGTTCATTGAGTAGATTTAAGTGTGTTGGTCCGTCAAGAGAATCGAAGAAAGGGTGGGTAAGTGGTACACGGGGGTCAACGGGAGGGGTATGTATGAAAGTCACTGGGGAAGGGTTGGACGACCGTTGAAGGAGAGACAAGAGTTCGAGTACTTAAAAGTTTCCTTCACGAGGGATTTCGAACATGGAGACAGGGATGAGTAATGAAGGAATGTAAGTAATATCTTTTTTACATAAGTATAAATGACGTAAGTGAAGGAGTGGAGGGTCGTTGAGTAAAGTCGGACCGAAGACAGGGATGGTGAGGAGACTAATTAGTTGAAGAGGTCCCGTTATTTTAGTTGTCCGATATCTACCTATCTTTCTTTAAACAATGTTCCTGAACTGAGTGCTGTACTAAAACCTCCGACTCAAGGGTACTAGACGTTCAACACGACAAGTCAGGTGAGTCAACACAGGCTGAGAAACGCTGGGGTACCTGACGTCATGTGGTCCGAAGGGACAGGAAGGGATAGAGAGTCTCAAACGAGTTTGAGTACAGGTAACTCAACCACTACGGTAGGTTGGTAGAGTAGGAGACAGTGGGGAAGAGCAGGACGGGAGTTAGAAAGGGTCGTAGTCCCAGAAAAGGTTACTCAACCGAGAGGTATAGTCCACCGGTTTCATAACCTCAAAGTCGAAGGCGGAGTCAGGAAGGTTACTTATAAACCCCAACTAAAGGAAATCCTAACTGACTAAACTAGGAGAACGACAGGTTCCCTGAGAGTTTTCACAAGAGATTGTGGTGTCAAGTTTTCGTAGTTAAGAAGTTCAACCTCTGGGTCTTTCGGTCCATACGTCGAGGTCAGACTCCGGACCCTCGATCTCCACGCCCCCACTTTCAGGGGTAGGACCCCGTCATCTTCTGACTACTAGGTCAAATTATGTGTTCGTCTCTGACTCGAGGAGGGCGGAGTAGAAAAGAAGGGAAGATAAGGTCGAAAGTTGTCCGACCCACTGTGGGTGGGTGTAACCCTCCCGTTAATCGAAATGACCCAGATGGTTAAGTCCTCGATTAAAGTAGGTCTTTGTGTGGGAATGTCTATGTAGGTCTTATTGTAAATCGACTTATAGGTCCGGGAAACATCGGGTCAGTTCAACTAAGTATTTTAATTGGTGTGTTTGGTGATTCCTGAGGGATTACCAGTTTAGGTCATCAACGAAGAGTCAGAGGTAGGAATTACTCCGAGTATACTTAAACTATCACAAATACATCTCAACTTTGTATTTTCTCTACGTTCGCCTTGATGGGACTAACATCGTCCCCTCTCCCGGATTCGTTCGGAGGGAAGAAAGAGGAGGGAAAGACGTCATGAGGGACTTCGTAGAGTCCCCTCAGGACCTCAGGACTCCCCGTCTCTAACTACAATAGGAGCTCCCTTTTCTCGAGTCGTGAACTGGTAACCGACTGTCCCCAACCTACGAACTATAGGAATTTAGGGGTGGAGAGATTTGGATTCGTCATTTCCTTCGGTGTCACACCTAATTAGGAATCACCCCGAAACCGGCCTTCCTTTCCACTCAACCGAGTCCCTCAACTGAGTCCAAGTTCCCTCAACTGACCACCTATTTTCTTTCTCTGAACTCTTCGACTGGGGTGGTGTTTCGACTTCGTTCTTGTACCCATTCCTTTTTGAAATGAAATCCTAAATAAGAGTTGAAGTTTGAGAATTTTCTTTCGGGTGTGCTTTGTCTTTATTTCAGTGTTTTTGTATTCAATGGTCCCCTATTCCCCACCCCTCCCTATTTAACTCTCTAACCCTAACTGTTTATGTTTGATGATATATGTTTTATCTATTGTATTATTCCTGGGTCACATATCGTGTCCGTTCAGGTGAGTTATGAGACATTACTGGACCCTTTTCTTGGATTTTATCTCACCTATATACATAATTGAATAAGTGAGACGACATGTGGACTTTGATTGTGTTGTAACATTTAGTTGATATGAGGTTAATTTTTTTTTTTTCGGGTGTGTAGTGTCATTGAATGTAGGGGTTACCCGACACTCAGGAAACTCCCGTCTCTGGTCCCCAAGAGTTCCCTTCAAAGTATTTGTGAACTGCCCACCTGTATTTTAACTTTAGGTGGGTGTACAGTGTAAGTAAAAAGAAAAAGTCACTTTAGTGTGACTCGAGACTCGTGTGTCGAGAGGTGCCCAGACCTCTCGTCGATCACGGCTAAAAAGATATAAATATAATCGGCAAAGGTCGGTCAACGGTACCTATAGGTCTTCCATTCGTTCCATGGGTGTGTCTCACTTTAAGTTGAAACTTTTTAGAATGTGCTAACATCCTTTCAAACGAACAAACAACCTATCAACAATTTTGCTATTTCAAAATGTGTCGTCTATGAGGTAAAACGACAGTCTCCTTACTTATTTACTTGTCTTGTACACGAACCGGACCCTTAAGTTTTTTCTACCGACATACGAAAAGGGAAAAAAGGAGAATGTCTAGAGTCGTGGACAGTCGACTTGAGTGTGTTTAAGTCTCACTCCGTGAAAGAGAGGTAAAAGGTTTAAAATACTGTTACGATAGATAAAGGACAGTTTAATCGTACGAGGAAAAATGTTCGGAAAACAATACATCTAGATATCTATTAAAATTAAGATCACAGGAACAGAAATAATTTGCCTATGGGAGACGACCTAATTTAACCCAGTATTTTTAACATAGTGTAATAAAATACATCGTATTTATATTACAGCACACAAGTCACATGACAGTTTAGAAACCACCATTACTTATTAGTTGAAAGTGACGGGTGGCTCTTACGGCTGACAGGGAAGGAGAGGTGTCGACGCCGACTATGATCTAATAAAAGTTCAACGTGGTAGAGACGAAAGGGGATTCTTAGTGGACCACTCTGTTAGTGGATAAGATATGGTTGGATTAGCATAATAGAAAGTTGAATTTTTTTTTTTTTCTTTTCTTTCTTTTTCCTTGTATTTAGATGTCAACGGGGGGAGAAACAAGCACCGAGTCTAAGGGAATACTCTAAAAAGAATCCGTTATGCTTTAACTTATGAAATTTAAACCTCTTTTACACACCAGAGAACCACCCACTACCGGGATAAAGAAGTCAGAAGTCACAGGACTCAACGAAGACTCTTGTCACAGGATTATTAGTCCCCATCGAGTAAGTGAATCGGTCCCAGGATTATTAGTCCCCATCGAGTAAGTGAATCGGTCCCAGGAGGACCGGAGCTTCCTAATCTCGGTTCTGCATTACTCTGTCACAGGGGTCCTCCTGTTCGACCCTTACAGTCTTCGGTCCTTTAACTCACTAAGGGTCAGATCTTCAGAGGTCCACTCCGTTCTTTACAGGTTACGGGTCGGTCCGATCTCAGAAATTTGACCCATCTGCAAAGGATTTTCGTTCTTCGTAGTGTAAGTAGGAATTTGACCCTCCTGTCATCTTTCTCTCCCCACACTCCCTCGAGGTGAAAGACTTTATTTTTACCTACAAATTTCTGGTGGTAAACTCTTTTGACGTCCTGAGTCACTTCCTGTCCTCTCGGACCCCACGACGTCAAGTACCCCGACGTTTCTCGGCCCGTACTGAATCGTTGACTTGTATTGTTGTTTTTGAGTGGTTTCGAAAGGAATGGGTGTAGTGCTCCCTGAGACCTGACCTCTGGTCCTACCGTTTTTACAATGTCTAAAGAATAAAGACGGTGAGGGTGAGACGGAGGGACAACTTGAACGCACTTTAATGAAACTTGTGTTTTCCACGTTTGTAAACAGAAATTCTCGTCCCTCCTTCATCCCTTGACCTATGTGACGTCGGGTGACACGTAGACTCTGACCCTTCTCTTCTGGTTCTCCTCCGTCACTACCTTCGAGGTCTTCTCTCTTTACGCCGGTCTACGCCGGCCCTGAAACTCCAAACGACAGTCCCTTTTTTTCTTCTCTTTCACCCCTCGACCCGGTCCGGACTCTTTCGTAGGACCGTGTCTCGTCGTCTTTCAGGGTCGGATCTCGAGGACCATCAAATAGAAAGGTTAGTCCCTTCGCTCCGACAGGTAGTGGTTTCTCGAACCCTAAGCTTAGAGACGGAGACAACCGCCACAGTTGTACCTGGTCACAGCCGTAGTGGGGCACGGAGACATTTTACCCGTACTACCATTAAAGTTGGAGAATTCTACTATCACTAAGGAAAAAAGAGGGTAAAGGGGGACCAAAACTATAATTTTAAAGAGTCTTTACAAATCAAAGGTTTTGTGTAGACCCCTTTTTTTGTTTGTGTTTTTACTTTTTGTAAACCTGAGGGATCTATACCTCTCAGTCGAAGTAGAACAGAGGAGAGACTTTTTGGAAATAAGGTTCTCGATATACTACAGGACGGGACTCACCTGGGGGACTGTCCCTTCCCAGGACACCCCGAGTCTCAAGTATAACAAGTAAAGAATCAATTGGAGACAAAGTACTTTACGTTGTTTGAGTAGGGTAAGTAGAAATCTGATCTATCCGACCGTAAACCTAAGACTTCACCATCGTACAAGGGTCTGTATCGGGGTAGAGTGGACTCTCTGACAACATCTACCACTATTACTTTCTTCCGTCTAGGGTCCGTCTCCCAATGTCGGTCCGTCTCGACACTACATTTTTTTTCGTGTCTCTAGGTTGTCCTACCCTTTGTTCGACGACACGTGTGTTTTGTCTTTGACTCGACGTGACCGACCCATACATACACACACACACACACACACACACACCGGTGAAGAGGGGTTATGTGTGATCGAATTAAGTCTGGGAGGTAGAGATGGACCTGAAATCGTTGTCAGAGAATGTTTCTTTATTTTCATTTTGTGTCTTGGAGGGTAAAACACCCCTCCTCCTCCTCTGAGACCGTTCATTTCCATCAACCGGTTTCTCGGGGGTGGTTTCAGAGACTAGAGGTTATACTTTCGTGAGGGGACCGAAAAGGACGGTGACGGTGGTATATCTGGTACTCTCAGCCCGTCTCCCCACTTCATGTCGAAATGCCAAGACCGGGTTCATACCCGAATTAAACCATAGGTATCGAAGTAAATCGTGTCGACTCTTTCTACCTATACGGTTCCTTTCCAGTGATTTAAGTCTCTCTCTTGTCATTTCTTGATTGAGGGGTTTACGTTTGATGTATTTTATTGTACTAAAGGTCTTAAAAACTCCGATGTCTTTACTTGACGATCAGGGTATCCTTGTCTGTGTCGGTCCAAAGGTCTCAGGTGTACAGTTGTTTCCGTCGTCCCTTAAGGACCGGGGTCTCTGGACCGTCTGGAGTGGTCGGTACTGGTGTAGTGAAGGGCGGGTTGAACGTCGGACCGAGGAAGTTGTTGTGGTAAAACAACAGGGAGTATATTTGATCCAAGGACATATATACGGGACATAAGAGAGTAAAGGAGAAGTCCACCCTGGTTTTCTCCGGTGCAAAAGTAGTAAGAGGGACTCGGGTGTTCTTGAAAAGAGAGTCGTAATAAAAGGACAGTTACTTTGTATGGAGAAGAGATCCGATAACTGTTCAGACCATAACTGATCCCATATAGTTTGCTACGAACGAGGAACCTTCTTTCGATACTGTTCGGACTTCAACGAGTCAGCACAGGCTTAGAAACGCTGGGGTACCTGACATCGGATGGGCCGAAGAGGTAGGTACCCTAAAAAGTCCGTTCTCATGACCTCACCCAACGGTAAAGGAAGAGGTCCCCTAGAAGGACTGGGTCCCTAACTTGGGTCCAGAGGACGTAACATCCGTCTGCGAAAATAGGAGACTCGGTGGTTCCTTCGGGATTCTGTCACAAAATTTTTCGTCTCTGTAATGAAACGAATGTTTCCAGGTATATCAGGTCCGAAACAAAAAAGGTCATCAGTACATACCTACACTCTCAACCTGGTATTTCTTCCGACTAACGGTTTCTTAGTTACGAAAACTTGACAGTACGACCTTCTAAGAACTCTCAGGGAATCTGTCTTTCCTCTAGTTTAGTCAGTTAGGATTTCCTGTAGTTGGGACTATAAGTAACCTTCCTGACTACAACTTCCACTTTAAGGTTATAAAACCGGTGGACTACGTTTCTCTACTGAGTAACCTTTTCTGGGACTACGACCCTTTCTGACTTCCGTCCTCCTCTTCCCTTGTCTCCTACTCCACCAACCTACGATAGTGACTGAGTTACCTGTATTCAAACTCGTTTGAGGTCCTCTTTCACTTCCTGTCCCTTCGGACCACACGACTTCAGGTACCCCAGTGTTTCTCAGCCTGTGTTGAATCGTTAACTTGTTGTTGTTGCCATATAGTGTTCCCCCCTTCTCTTTACCGTCCTTGTACCCTCTTTTTTTAACACCTAGTTCGATTAGTTTTCTTTACGGAACATCCCTACTGTTTAAGAAATAGTGTAAAGTTTACGATTAGAGGTCCCGAATAGAAGTATGTCTACACTCAGTACGAACTAAGAGACCCGTCACCCCACCCCTCACCATCCTCAACCATCTCTATCCTTCAGAAATAAGTATCCTTAGTTTTCTTATTCACCCAAATGTGAATCTGTTAAAAAGGAACTAGTTAAGGAGACACCCTTAGAGGTTTCTACCGATGACATTTACAGAAGGGAGGTACATGTATGTGTACCGTGAAGTGAGTAATTCTTTACTTGAAACAGAAGAGAGTGACTTACACTAGACTTGTATACCGGACAAAACTGTTATCTTATGTCACTTTCACTGTAAGATCCCGAAAGTTTGGGTCCGGAATACTCTTGATCGTCGAAAGAACAGGAGAGAGAATCTGCGATAGACGATTTTTTTCCGACTGATGGGACTCTCTCGGTACGATACTCCTTCAGGTTTGTTCGGTTTATCTCTACGACACACCTCCCACTCTCTATAGATTGGTCGTGAGTCAGTAGCGTCTACTTATTTGTCTGTACGATTACTTCTTCGATAGTACCTGAAAGACGGGATCGTCTGTTTTTTTTCGTCCTGTCAAAAGGTCCATTCGGTTCGAATCTAATATCTTAGTACTCTTTAGTATATAATAACAGAATCCGGTAATTTAAAACCCCACCGAACATCGTTGTCTTGACACCTTTTAAGAATTTCTCTACCCTTATGGTCTGATGGAATGGACGGAGGACTCTTTAGACATTCGTCCAGTTCTTCGTTGTCAACCTTAGTCTGTACCTTGTTGTCTGACCAAGGTTTAACCCTTTCCTCACACAGCTCCGATATATAACAGTAGGACGAATAAATTGAATATACGTCTCATGTAGTACACTTTACGGTCTGACCCTCTTCGTGTTCGACCTTAGTTCTAACGGTCCTCTTTATAGTTATTGGAGTCTATTGTGTCTACTGTGGTGGGAATACCGTCCTTCGTTTCTTCTTGATTCCTCAGAGAACTACTTTCAATTTCTTCTCTCACTTTTTCGACTGAATTTTGAGTTGTAAGTTTTTTGATTCTAGTACCGTAGACCAGGGAAGTGAAAGTGTTGTTTATCTACCCCTTTAGTACCTTTGTCACTGTCTGAAGTGAAAGAACCCGAGGTTTTTGTGACGTCTACCACTGACGTCGGTACTTTACTTTTCTGTGAGCGAGGAACCTTCTTTTCGACACTGTTTGGATCTGTCGTCTAATTTTTCGTCTCTGTAATGGAATGGTTGTTTCCAGGTAGATCAGTTTCGATATCAAAAAGGTCATCAGTACATACCTACACTCTCAACCTGGTATTTCTTTTGACTCACGGTTTCTTTACTACGAAAACTTGACACCATAACCTTTTCTGGGAACTCTCAAGGAACCTAACGTTCCTCTAGTTTGATCAGTTAGGATTTGCTTTAGTCAGGACTTATAAGTAACCTTCCTGACTACGACTTCGACTTTGAGGTTATGAAACCGGTGGACTACGTTTCTTGACTGAGTAACCTTTTCTGGAACTACGACCCTTTCTAACTTCCGTTCTCCTCGTCCCCTACTGTCTCCTACTCTATCAACCTACCGTAGTGGTTGAGTTACCTGTACTCAAACTCGTTCGAGGTCCACAACCACTACCTGTCCTTCGGACCACACGATGTCAGGTACCCCAGCGTTTCTCAACCTGAGCTAACTCATTCACTGACTTGACTTGACCTAACATCGTTATCTTTTGACTTTGTGATGGGATATGGTGTAGTTCAGTAGTAATGGAGACATAGATCCATAAAAACATACGTGAAAATATTAACAACAAAACGGTTACCAATTAGAAAAGTTCAAGAATTACTGTTCCAGTCACAGAATTCGTAGAGACTGAATCGTCTACGAGTTATTAAGTAAAATCGGTTATTTGATTGATCTACCTACCCACGTTCTCTCTACTGTTTATATCCTCAGGGAAAAGAGTTCCTCGGTTTTCCTTACCAAATCGAATTCTCTTCTTAAGAAAGGATGTTGTGAAAGGAGACTGTAAAGATTGTTTTACTTTCTTAAATTGTGTCTCTATGTCTCTTAAACCTTAGACTCACACTCACTCCCTTGAGAGAGTATAGTCAGTCGAAGGTAAAGTAGTCACTACGTCTTACATATTAGCAAATAACTCCTGTTACTACCCTGTCTAACTATTTGGTAGTCTATCTCTTTCCCGGACTCTGTCTATGATATTCCTTCTGACTGATGGTAGTCAGAAGTGATCTCCCAATTGATGTTTCCCCTTTTACAAAGACCCTTATAGACAGAACCCTTTTCGAACAACTTTCGTCGAAGATTCTCCCTCTTAGTGGAAGGATAGATCCTTCTTTATTTATCTAGGTTTATTTATTTACTTTCGGAAAGTGGATGATCTATCTCTACCAATTCTAAGTCTAAACTCCTTTTAGTCATCCAGCTGTCTTCCCAGTTTGATTTTACGGGTTACTTCACTTAACTACTAATGTAAATGTTTTTATTAACGTGTTATAAAAACGTATTGTCAATGAGTTTCATGAACCGTTTAAAACATCTACTCCACTCCGTACGTGGTAGACACATTGTATTTAACAATGGTTTACGAAAGTGTGTAAAACCACAAATTTACACAGTACTCCAGTTGATCCCCTCTACCATCCCCGACCTCTAAAAATTTTTATATAGAAACGTTTAATGAAACTTTTAATTTTGGTTGTTTACTTATCATTATTGACGAATAGTTCTAATAGTGTCTAAAAATTTTTTTCTAATAGTGTCTAACAAGTTTTTTGGGTTGTAAATATACATCGTCTGTACTTAAACATTAGTTACGTGAGTCCATTTCTTCGTAGTTCAATAGAATTATAAAAGAATTTTAATATAATTTAGACTGAGGTGGAGGTGATCGATCAGAGACAGGGGATGAAAGGGAATCATAGAATGTATCACGTCTTGTGACTCTTTTCCTATTAAGTCAGTGTCAACTATATGGGGAACAGACATAGGTGCACCAGGGAACATCCACCCTTCAAGGTACCTAGTACGGGGACCAAATTTTACGTTGTAATTATCTTCTCAACTCCATATTGTTCCAGTTTTCTAGTCAAAGTTAACGGTAACTTTTCTATGAGACAGTGTCAAGGGTTCTCTTTCTCGTACGGTGTGGTGGCGTCCCTGGTGTGTCTCTTTGTGGGTCAAACCAGTCCTCTGTCCCCCGTCGCCCGTCCCCTTGACACACGTTCTCGGAAATAATACCAAAGGAGTCCTTCTTTGTCCACTCCGTAGTCTGGAAGAGTTGTTCCGATGGATACGGACGTGTCGGAGTACGACGGGAGGGTGTGGGGAAATCGGGACAACGTAAAAGTAAAAAAAGACCGTGAATAATAGAAGATATATTAAATAATTAATACGAATAACAAACGGTAGTGGGGGAATGTGGTACATGTAAAGTGTTTTCGTCCTTAGAAAGACACAGAAGAAGTGACTACATCTGGTTCTTGTCAAGACTCCCAAACCTTGGAGTCTCATCTACGAGTCATTTATAAACGACTCACTTACTTACCAATCGACTATGAGTGTGGTATTGTACTCAGGAGAAAGTAGGGGTAAGTACATCATCTCGTCCTTGAACGACCTAGTGTCTGTTCTGTCACTTCTTAACCCTAATTTCGGATCAGGTATAGGAAGGTGTACCCTTTACGGATACAAATCAATGGAGGAGAAGGAAGTCGGTATTATAGTTCTTGGAGTCTATACGTCTACTGTAATGGGAATACCGTCTTTCGCTTCTTCTTGGTTTCTCGGAGAACTACTTTCATCTTCTCCTGTCACTTTTTCAACTGAATATTGAGTTGTAAGTCTTTTAATTCTAGTACCGTAGGTCAGGGTAGTGAAGTAACGTTTATCTACCCCTTTGTTACCTTTGTCACTGTCTGATAATAAAAGAACCCGAGGTTTTAGTGATGTCTACCACTGCCATCGGTTCTTTAATTTTGTGCGAACGAGGAACCTTCTTTTCGATACTGGTTGGATCTGTCTTATAATTTTTCGTCTCTGTAATGAAACCGTTGTTTCCAGGTAGATCAGTTTCGATACTAAAAAGGTCATCAGTACATACCTACACTCTCAACTGTTATGTCGACTCGTGGTTTCTTAACTACGAAAATTGACACCACAACCTCTTCTGAGAACTCTCAGGGAACCTGACGTTCCTCTAGTTTGATCACTTAGGATTTTCTTTAGTCAGGACTTATAAGTAACCTTCCTGACTACGACTTCGACTTTGAGGTTATGAGACCGGTGGACTACTCCGGTTCTTGACTGAGTGACCTTTTCTGGGACTACGACCCTTTCTAATTTCCGTCCTCCTCTTCCCCTACTGTCTCCTACTCTACCAACCTACCGTCGTGGTTGAGTTACCTGTACTCAAACTCGTTCGAGGTCCTCAACCACTATCTGTCCCTTCGGATCACACGACGTTAGGTACCCTAGTCTTTCTCAGTCTGTGTTGACTCACTGACTCGACTTGACTTCTCGTATTAATGCCTCTAGAACAAAAAAATTAGTCCCGTGTAAAGTAATTTAATATCTTTTACATTTTTAATACTTCCACCGGACTCTGATCTTTACTCACTTCACTCAGAGAATAGACTCAGAGGGTCAAACTGTAGACCCTTTAGATGAATCATTAGTGAAAACCGAATTTTATATATAGTCACAGGATTCTTGTGTAGAAGAAGGGCTAACGAAGATAAAAGTGGATCCTAATGACCTAGACACGTGTTTGTGTGTGTTTTCTGTCTTTGACTACTTGGGAATACATGTAAAAAACTTTATAAACACGAATTACAAAGACTGGAACGAGAAGGTAGCTTATTAGTTACTAGTTATTCGTAACAAAGACAAAATAGTCGTCTCCGGGTCCTTGAATATAGTGAGACTCTTCATTGATAAAGAGGGGACCGTTTCTGGTCACTCTGACTTTAAACTGTTGGTATTTTACATGGTTCCGGTTCCGAGTGGAAGGATAGGGAGGTGAGGGTGGTCACTGATTAGGGGAAGTACTGACGACTTGTGACCCAAACGGGATGGGTAGACAAGGTGGAGACCCCTACCAGATATTTACTTAGTGATTATTTTTGTACTTTGGGTGGGTTTAAATAGTTTCCAGACCGGATTTTGGTCTGGAAAAATCCATGGATTTTTTGTCTCATTGAACTAAAGACCATAATAATAAGTTTACTCTATTCCACCGGGTAGATATTTGATATTACTTGAGAGTATTGAGGGTATTACGTCACGAACTGAACGAAACCTTAATATCCGACAAAGGGACCGAGATAGAGGAAGATCGGTTATTTCAGAACATCTCACCCTGTATTAGACTGAGGAAAAATAGTTACATTGATTTTGGGGATTCGGGGGGTGTGTCATCCATAAGATTTTAAACATATTACGAAATAACGTAACCTAGATTCTTTCTTTCTTACTTATTTCATTATCTTCCTGTAAATATGTATTACGTATACCTTTTTTAATTAATCATTCTGACGTGGTCCCAACTTAGTTGGCAAAGGTACACATACATACAATCGGCGAGTCAACACAGACTGACGTTAGGGTACTTGACATCGGACGGACCCAGGAGCAGGTACCTTAAGAGGTCCGTTCTGATGACCTCACCGAACGGTAAAGGAAGAGGTCCCCTAGAAGGGTTGGGTCCCTGACTTGGACCCAGAGGACGTAACGTCCGTCTAAAAAAATGGTGACTCGATGGTCCTTTCGGTGTTGACAAAGGTATGCTCTCTGTTATGCTGTATCCTCTCTCTTAACATATGCTCTCTTAAGACCAGTGGTCTCTCTGTAGGGTACCGGGTATTGACCATGGGTGACTCGAATAATTTGATTAATGTTACAGAACCGTCTTTATAACGATTTCTTCGATTCCCCTAAAGTCAAGTTGCTCGGACTTGTAAGATAAGTAACTTTTCCCGGTTTTACCTTATCCGACGGAGACCCCACCATTTACAGGACAGTGAAACTCCATAATTATTTTACGGTAAAAGATATCCCGGAGACGTAGTCTATTCCTTTATCTGATTTGTACGACATTCGAGGGAAGTTAGACAATGAAATCCTTACTCCGGAACTCCCCAGACCCTTCGTCTTATACTTAAGAAGATCTTCGACGACGTCCCGACACAGGACCTTGTTCGACCTTGGTCTTTGGTCTCGGTGAGTCACGGGGAGGGTCCCGTCACTGGTGTAGGGTCCCTGAACAAGGGTCGACGGTAACGTTCCTCTATGGATACGTTACGACCCACTGGAGTATTCCACCGATTACGTTTTGGGTACTTGTAGTTTTTTAGGTTTTGTAATATATGTTACAAGCCTACTTAATTCACGGACTGTGTAGAAATGTAATATTATGAAATAGGATGGTAAGATCCCATGTATAACGAACTAATGGAGAAGTAAAAGTGTACTTTTTATCTTTCTGTCAACCCAGAAAGAAGGGTGTACAAACCACCTTTTGTCTCAAAATTATAACTATAAAATCCTTCAAATAAAGTCAAAGTGTAAACAATTACCATTACAACATATTCAAGAATCCAAACAAAAGTTTAAACCCTTTTGGACATATCCTCGACATTCTAAAGTCATGTAAAGTTCGAAAAGAAAAGGTACAAACTTGTATTTATGAAAACTTAACTGTCGTGACAAATGAATCAAAACAACTATAGAATGACACAACCATATAAAACTCAAAATATAATAGAAGTAACTACTACAAAAACGGTTTAATTGTCACCTAAATCAATTAGTGCAGAAAAGTAATTCACCTAATAGTTTAAATGACTTAATTTAAAAAGAGAAACAAAATTACTTATTGATGAAAATCATATTAGGTCTTTTAAAACAGTGTTAAGTAAAGAGTCATAATTTTATTAAATATAACTAAAGTAACAATTAAAAATAAAAAAATCGAAGTGTAAGGTAACTAAAAATAAATTTAGAAGAAAGACAAGAAATGTTTTATATGAGTTTCTACTGTTTGCTGTCGGAAATTTTTATAAGTTTCGTCGTCAGATATTAAAGAGTAAGTAAAGTAAATTTGTAAGATTCTATAGAAAGGTTTAACGTCAATGTCATCGTATAAGTACTTAATGGTTTATGTATAAAAGTGGTTATCCTCTTTTACAGATAACACATTAATATCAATATAGATGCGATAGTAGTTTGTAAAAGGACTTTCCTCTTTTGATGATAAAACTAAACCGAAGACACTTTTGACTTACGAGACAAATACTAACATATATAGACTACTAATCCTAAAGGATATCGGATCGAGACTAACGTAGACGAAGACGAAAACTAAGAATACAGATAAAGATTATTTCGGTAGTTTCACTAGGATAATTTTTCGTTCAGTCTGTTACAGTTAGGAAACGAGTTTTAGTAGGTTATCTAAGTATGAAGTGATAACCATTTTGTTTTGTTTTGTTTTCGGTGATCAAATATTCTATAAAATGTGTCAGACGTCGTCAATGAACAGACTGGAGTGGAGAACAAGAGGGGAAAAGTGAAACGAGACCGATGTTACCCGAGGAAAAGGAACATAAGAGGGTCCTAAGAGACGTAACCCCGGTATCGTGTAGAAACGGATTTTCCGATCAGACAGTCTGTCTAGGTGCCGTTTGAGGTAGTGGAGGATGGGAGGAGAGTGAAGTGGAGAGTGAGGAAATGGAGGACTGAGTCACTATTTCTTAGGTGGACGGTTACGACCTCTGTGTCCTTTCTGGGTCCTTTGTACTCAATCTAGGGACCCAAACCTTCTAGGGGACCTCTTCCTTTACCGTTGGGTGAGGTCATAAGAACGGACCCTTTAAGGTACTTCTCTCTTAGGACCACCCGATGTCAGGTACACCAACGTTTCTCAGTCTGTACTGTTGTTAACTCGTGAAGAAGGTGAAAAAAAACAAAAGGGGATTGAGAGTAGTAGTTTTCATGATATATAGAGATTCCAGATGTATCCACAACTTACTTTTAGTCGTTTATCTCACTTACTTTTTAGTTTTCAGATCCGTAAAACCACGACCACCCCATCAATCTAGGTTGAATTTACCTCGGTAAGACCTTATAGGACCGAGTAACATCCCTTTGTACAAAATAGTTCTTAAACGAGTAAGGAAAAGAGTCAGTCGTCTGACTGTTCATCAATCACAAATAAGGTGTAGATTGTCATAAATCCATGACTCATATACTAGAGGTTGGAGACTTCGAGTACCGGAGAGTTTTTTCTCTTTCCGCTACTACTGTTCAACTATCCGTAGAACCGTGTAGTGACGGACTTGTACCTAAATGAATTTTGACTCGTTCGGTCTGAGGACCTTTAAATGTAAACCGTATATGATATCGATGTAATCAGGGTTTGTATGTTAATTATTCTATCGTGTCATATACGTTACGTGTCATATACGTTACTTAAAGTTCTATCCATACCTTCTATTATCTTCAAATTCTTTGTTATTTACGGAATTCAAAGAAAAATCAGAGTTCGCGATACAATTATCGAAAGTAATAACTCTAAACGACTGTAGATATAAGGATTTCCTTCCTCTCTGGTCAACCCGACCGTGAAACCCAAAAACCTATCGAAAGTTCGTTAGTCTACATCTTAGAAGTAGATTTGACTTTATAAGTCTCTTGTTCGTGTAATTGAAAAGTTGAGTCCGACGGTGTCTCAAAGTTGTCGGACTAGAGTGAGTCGGAAAAAAGTGGGACCAGAGTCTACCAGTATAAAAAACTTATACATAGAGAAAATTACCCGTACTTAAACTCGTTTGAACTCTCTATCACTTCCTGTCTCCCCGGATCGTATGACACCGGGTGCCCCAGTGTTTCTCAACCTATACTGAATCGCTGACCTGTTGTTGTTGTGTAGAAAATTATATATAAAAAGTTCAAAATTAGTAGGGTTGATCTCACACCCGTTTCTATCCCTACCACACTCCCTTTCTAAGAGTGACACGTATTTAAATTTTAAATCACCGATAAGTTTGGTTTTAACAGATATAAAGAGACTTGGAGTATTTTTATGTTAAGTCTCCTTTTCGTATAGTGTCATAGGTCGTGTGACACCCAAGAGTTTTTGTTTAATAACTTATTTATTTGTAAAAGTTTTGACATAAGTCCTCCATAACGTACGTCCCGGTGTGGACAGGTCCAACCATTCATCTTAACTCTTGTTATACAACAAAACTGATTTGAATTAATGTGAACGAAACCAAACCGAGTAAGCTAACGTAACATTACATTTATATTGGAGTTTAGGTGATTGGAAGACCTCAGTGAAATGAAAAGACAAGAAAAAGAAATTTTTTTTTTACATACATATATGTGTACGTACTCTTCATTTTGTCCGTACTTTCACTTCAGTGAGTCAGCACAGGCTGAGAAACGTTGGGGTACCTGACATCGGATGGTCCGAGGAGTCAGATACCTTAAAAGGTCCGTTCTCATGACCTTACCCAACGGTAAAGGAAGAGGTCCCCCAGAAGGGTTGGGTCCCTAGCTTGGACCCAGAGGGCGTGACGTCCGTCTACGAAATGGCAAACTCGGTGGTCCCTTCGGGGTTTTGTCCGTATGTCTTCTCATTTAATTTATTCCCATCACCAGGAGGGAGTAGGAGTTGAAACGAAAGGTACCAAAGTCAATGGACGTCAGTTGACACCAGACTTTTGCGATTTACCTTTTAAGGTCTTTATTTGTTAAGTATTCAAAATTCGACGTTTCGTAAGACTCTCCACCCTATCGTGCGGAGTGAGAGGATGACGTGGGTCGGACCCTAAGGGTTGGTAGTCGCAGTAAACGAGAAACCGATACTTGTGTCTATAGTAGAACCGACCTACTAGGTCCTAGTGGGTTTTGTCCACTAGGAGCAAGATTACATGGTAGTCTTTCAGTAACATTGGATTGTGATACAGTGTTGGAGATATAGTAAGAGGAATGAAATAGAGTAGTACATCTGGAGTCGAGTATAGTGAGTATGAGCACTCAGGTTATGTTATTCTACAGAACTCTTTCTCTCTGTCTCTTTGGTGTATTGAAATAATTTTTTTTTGGAAAATAAAACATAACCTAATTGTTTGTTACAACATTATTAAAGTCCACTTGTCGTTTCCCTCAATCGTTTCCCTATGTATATGTACATAGTTAATAAGGGGTTTGAGAGGAGGGTAGGTCCGACGGTGTATTGTAACTCTCTCAATGTCATCCAGGAACAACCAATAGGTAAAATTTATATCTTCACATCCCTCTTACCTATGTACATATATATACCGACTCAGGAAAACGATAAGTGGACTTTGATAGTGTTGTGACAATTAATCGATCTTGGGTATGTTTTATTTTTCAAAATTCAAACCCCGAAATTTTTTCTTTTTTTATTTATATTGTAACACATGTACAGATAGTGTTTGGGGGATAAAATCATGTAACATTATTGACAAAGTAAAATAGTAATCAATAATAACAATTAGAGAATGACATAGATTAATTATTTAATCTGTAATAGTATCCATATATACAAATCTTTTTTGTCAGATATAACCCAAACCATGATAGACGTCAAAGTCCGTAGTAGGTGACTCCTATGTTACTGGCTATTTTTGTCTCTGTTTGTTACATGACTATGTGTTGACACTACTTTAACACAGGGGGTCTCTATCCTCCCTGATAACATACTAATTTACTAAATTGTGTTTCGTTTGTCCAACAATGGTCGTAGGTCCAATTCTTTCTCTTGTGACGGTTTTGGGTCCCCAGGAGAGGTACGGGGAAGGGTTGACATTAGAGAAGGAAAGGAGGTTTCCATTGGTCACAGGACTGAAACCATTATTAATAAAAGAACTAAAAGAAAAACCAAATTTTGGTAGATGTATACATAGGGGTTTCAATTGATATCGATACGGACAACAAAATTTGGTAATCACTTACTTAAATGTGACATATAGAAGAAGACACGGATCGAAAAGGTTGAGTAATACAAACACTCTCTGTTCGACAACATATGTCGATGTTAAATAAATAACATTAATAACATATAATACATAAAATAACATACTGAGATGGTGATATTAAAGAACGATTATGTTCTCTATTAAGACCGAACCCTTATACTGATTATGGTGACAACACATATAAAAATACGTACAGAGGTCCATGTGTACATGTGTGTAAAGACACCCGATAACTAACGAGACCCAACTTATACTGGGGGTTCTTTTATACAGTTTTCGATTGAGGACCATGGACACTTACACTGGAATAAACCTATTTTTTAGGAACGTCTATGTCAATCAATTTTACTCCGTATTACCATAATCCCACCCGGGACCTAGGTTATATTGTGTACGTAACAATATTCTTCTCCCTTTCAACTTGTGTCTGTCTGTGTGTCTCTCTCTCTTCTACCGGTGTACTTACACCTCTGTCCTTACCTTCAGGACGACGACTTTCAGTTCGTTACGGACCCCGATGGTCTGGCACCTTTTTCGTTCCTTCCTAGGAGGGGATCCCCGAGGTCTCTTTCGTACTGACGGTTCTGGAAGTAAAGACTGTAGGTCGGAGGTCTTGACACTCTCTTATGTAAAGACCAAAATTCAACGGAGTAAAAACGTTGAGCTAGCTACCGTCTCGATTCTTTACTTATGTTCACTTTAATGACCGGATATTCCACACGTATAGAAACCTAAATTATCTATTACGGTTTATCGAAGAGTCTTACCGACGTAGTTAAAGATGAGGGTGTATGTCAAATATTTTTAAAATAACAAGGTGTAGAAACCGTTTTGAATTATAATGGGTAGAAAAATTAAAATCGGTAATACCACCTATCTAAGTCAAGTCAAGTCAGCGAGTCACCACAGGTTGACAGATGCTGGGGTATCTGACGTCGTACCGTCCGAAGGGACAGGTAGTGGTTGAGGGCCTTAAATGATTTGAGGACGGGTAACTCAACCACTACGGTAGGTCGGTAGAGTAGGAGACGGTAGGGTAAGAGGAGGGTGGAAGTTAGAAAAGGTCGTAGTCCCAGAAAAGTTTACTCAAGAAGTGTAGTCCACCGGTTTCATAACGTTAAAATCGAAGTCGTAGTCAGGAAGGTTACTTATGAGTCCTGACTAAAGGAAATCCTAACTGACCAACCTAGAGGAACAACAGGTTCTCTGAGAGTTCTCAAAGAGGTTGTGGTGTCATTTTTGCGTAGTTAAGAAGCCACGAGTCGAAAGAAACATCAGGTTGAGAGTGTAGGTATGTACTGATGACCTTTTTAGTGTCGAAACTGATCTACCTTGAAACATCCGTTTCATTACAGAGACGAAAAATTATACGACAGAACCAACCAGTATTGAAAAGAAGGTTCCTCGTTTGTAAAAATGAAAATACCGACGTCAGTGGTAGACGTCAGTAAAACCTCGGGGGTTTTTTATTTCAGACTGTGACAAAGATGACAAAGGGGTAGACAAAGGGTACTTCACTACCCTGGTCGTGAAGTACCGTTTATCTACCCCTTTGTAACCTTTGTCACAATCTGACATAAAAACCCCCGAGGTTTTAGTGACGTCTACCACTGACGTCGGTACTTTAATTTTCTACGAATGAGGAACCTTCTTTTCAATATTGGTTGGATCTATCATCTAAGTTTTCGTCTCTGTAATGAAACGGTTGTTTCCAAGTAGATCAGTTCCGATACCAAAAAGGTCACCAGTACATACCTACACTCTCAACCTGACACTTCTTTCGACTCGCGGCTTCTTAACTACGAAAACTTGACACCACATCCTCTTGTGAGAACTCTCAGGGAACCTGACGTTCCTCTAGTTTGGTCAGGTAAGATTTCCTCTAGTAGGGACCCACAAGAAACCTTCCTTACTACGATTTCGACTTTGAGGTCATCAAACCGGTGAGAGTACACTTCTCAACTGAGTGACCTTTTCTGACTACGACCCTCCCTAACCCCCGTCCTCCTCTTCCCCTGCTGTCTCCTACTCTACCGACCTACCGTAGTGGCTGAGTTACCTGTACTCAAACTCACTTGAGGCCCACAACCACTACCTGTCCCTCCGGACCGCACGACACTAAGTACCCCATCGTTTCTCAGCCTGTGTTGACTCGCTGACTTGACTTGACTTGACTTGACTACCCTGGTCTACGGTACTAGAATCAAAAGACTTACAACTCAAAATTGGGTTGAAAAAGTGAGAGGAGAAAGTGAAAGTAGTTCTCCGAAAAATCAAGAAGAAGTGAAAGACGGTATTCCCACCACAGTAGACGTATAGACTCCAATGACTATAAAGAGGGTCGTTAGAACTAAGGTCGAACACGAAGGAGGTCGGGTCGTAAAGAGTACTACATGAAACGTATATTCAATTTATTCGTCCCACTGTTATATGTCGAAACTGCATGAGGAAAGGACTAAACCTTGGTCAGACAACAAGGGTTTGTTGTATATCTATCACCTATCACCGTAGGTTGACACGGAGATAAAACATAAAAGGACTAATGATGACTCTAATACATGAAAAAGAAAAGAAAGAAAGAAAAAAAAAAACCAGTAAACCCTATTCGAAAACACTCCACGAACAATTTGAGATAGACGACCCAACAAACGGAAAAAGAATAACTACTACTACACACACACACACACAGACACACACAAACATACATGAGTCAGTACAGGGTAAGATAACGCTAGGGTATCTGATATTGGACAGTCCGAAGGGACAGGTACCCTAAGAGGTCCGTTCTTATGACCTCACCCAACGGTAAAGGAGGAGGTCCCCTAGAAGGGTTGGGTCCCTGACTTGGACTCAGAGGACGTAACCGTCCGTCTAAGAAATGGTGACTTGACAGACTCAAACAGGGTATTATGTTTATATAATAGATATTATCTATTATATAATTATATTTATATATTAGATATAATAATATCTAGGTATAGATCATATATTTTATATGTACTCATTCCCCGAGTATGAGTCTTATACGTGGTCGAAAGAAAACTATTCATCGACGTACTATATATAGGAAAACAAAATACATGTTAAGGAGATTTCGTGTACGGTTTAAAAATGTGCAGATCATTACAAACTAAAAATTAGTGTCATAAATCATGTAAACAAAAATCATATTAAAGGATATAACCTCCCAAATTTAATGGTAAAATGATAACCAAAAGAGAAACAGGGTGTAGTAGAAAGAAAAAATTAAAAAAGAGAACTTTACAAAAATTAACAACAAAAAACGAGTATAGTCAAGAATTTGTGAACCTAAATAGAGTCAAAAGTTTCATGAGTCGGTGATAGAGAAGTTTATAACGTAGGAAGAGTAAGACAGGGAGTGAGAGAGGAAGGACGGAGGATCTTATAGTTATTATGTTTATAATCTTTGATATGTCCTATAGGAATAGGGGAACACAGAAAACAGAAGATGGGACAAAAGGGAGGAAGACGGAGAGACAAAATTAGATCTCCGAAACAAAGTAAAATAGAAGACAAGAGAGTACTCGACAATTTGGATAAGTGACTGAGGAATTAAAACCGAAACTATAGAAACTATAAGTGAACCAAGAGAAAAAGTTTATCGAAAGTTAAAAGACAATTTTGAGATCTACAACGTAAAATAAGTGGTAATAAAATTTCACATACAGACTAGTAAGATTATATACTTCGGGATAAGTAAGACGGGTACTACCCCAAATAAGAATAACAAAACAGAGAAACACAGGGACCGATCTAGACCAGGTCAGGTACTACGACAGAAATGTTTTAACAACACTTTTATTAAACACTATATCTATTAGTACAGGAGAAGGACTCTCTTAACAGTAAACGACAAAGGTCCTCGAACCGTGACACCCAAGTGAAATTAGAAGTTCTTAACCCAATCGTTTTAACTCAATATCATAGACACTGTCCAAAAGTTTGAGGAAAAGTACAAATAAGGTTTTAAATCCTCGGATTTGGATGTCGTTCCTCCCGAGGAGTTCAAAGGGGGTACGGGTTCTTCACTCGACCAATAAATCGAAAACAAGTCAAGTCAAGTCAGCGAGTTAACACAGACTGAGAGACGCTGGGGTACCTTCCGTCGTGTGGTCCGGAGGGGCAGGTAGTGGTTGAGGGCCTCGGATAAGTTTGATAGAGGCAACTCAGCCACTACGGTAGGTCAGTAGAGTAAGAGACAGCAGGGGAAGAGGAGGGCGGAAGTTAGAAAAGGTCGTAGTCCCAGAAAAGTTTGCTCAGTCGAAAAGTGTAGTCCACCGGTTTCATAACGTCAAAATCGAAATCGTAGTCAGGAAGGTTACTTATGAGTCCTGACTAGAGGAAATCCTAACTGACCAACCTAGAGGAACATCAGGTTCTCTGAGAGTTCTCAGAAGAGATTGTGGTGTCAAGTTTTCGTGGCTAAGAAACCGGGAGTCAAAAGAAATATCAAGTTGAGAGTGTAGGTATGTACTGATAACTTTTTTGGTATCGGAACTGATCTACCTGGAAACAACTGTTTCATTACAGAGACGAAAAATTATACGACAGATCCAACCAGTATTGAAAGAAGGTTCCTCGTTCGTAGAAAATTAAAGTACCGACGTCAGTGGTAGACGTCACTAAAACCTCGAGAGGGGGGGTTTTATTTCAGACAGTGACAAAGCTAACAAAGGAGTAGATAAACGGTACTTCACTACCCTGACCTACGGTACTTGAAACAAAAGACTTACAACTCAAAATTCGGTTGAAAAAGTGACAGGTTAAAGTGAAAGTAGTTCTCCGAGGAGCAAGAAGAAGTGAAAGACGGTATTCCCACCACAGTAGACACATAGACTCCAATAACTATAAAGAGGACCGTTTGAACTAAGTTCGAACACGAAGAAGGTCGGGTCGTAAAACGTAATGAGACGTATATTCAATTTATTCGTCCCACTGTTATATGTCGGAACTACATGAGGAAAGGGCTAAACCTTGGTCAGACAACAGGGTACAGGTCAAGATTGACAACGAAGGACTGGACGTATGTCTAAAGAGTCCTCCGTTCAGTCTACCAAACCATAAGGGTAGAGAAATTCTTAAAAGGGGTCAAATAACACTAGGTGTGTCAGTTTCCGAAACCGTATCAGTTCTTTCGTTTTCATTTACAAAAAGACCTTGAGAGAACGAAAAAGGTACTAGGTCGCCTACGACCGTTAAACTAGAGACCAAGGAGACGGAAAAGATTTTGGTCGAACTTGTAGACCTTCAAGTGTCAAGTGCATAACAACTTCGGACCGAACCTCTTAAAACTCGTAATGAAACGATCACACACTCTACTCACGTTAACACGCCATCAAACTCGTAAAAAACCGTAACGGAAAGAAACCCTAACCTTACTTTTGACTGGAAAAGGTCAGGACACCGGTGACTACTCAAAAGGTCTAAACGACCGTATAACTCACGTCGTGAAAGTGTCGTCGTAGAAAATACTAAACTTTATCGAGTTGACCTTAAGGTAGTGGAGGTGATCGAAACAAGTATCACTACGAAGGATTCCGGGTGAACTGAAGAGTAAGGTCCTACAGACCGAGATCCACTCATTAGTGTGCTAGCACAAAAGACCCAATACTTCTAGAAAAAACATGTCAAGAAGACATATAAGAACGGTGGAGAAGAATTATAGAAGACGAAGACAATCCAGGTATGGTAAAGACAAGAAACAACACGAATTGAAACGTAATTTATAAGGGAACCATAGAGACTAAAAAAACTTCTCTAGAGATCAGAAAGGGTAAGATAACAAAAGAAGATAAAGAAACGTAACAAGTACTCCTTCCGAAAGAATAGAGAGGAACGATAAGAATCCTTGAGACGTAAGTTTACCCATATAGAAAGGAAAAGAGGAAACGGAACTCGAAGAGAAGAAAAGAGTCGACAAACATTCCGGAGAAATCTTTCGACAAAATGGTAAAACGTAAAAAAAAGGTACCCCTACCAGAACTAGGGACGGAGGACATGTTACAGTACTTGAAGATAGGTATCAAGAAGTCCGTGAGATAGTCTAGATTAGAGAACTTAGATAAACAGTGAAGGTGACATATTAAAATACCTTGAACTAAATCCAGTATGGACTTACTGGATCACCAAAAGGGATGAAAGAAGTTAAATTCAGACTTAAACCGTTATTCCTCAAGTACTAGACTCGGTGTCAGTCGAGGACCGGAACAAAGACGAGTGATACATCTCGAAGAGGTAGAAACCACGTTTCTTATATTAGTTAGACTAAAGTCACAACTGGTAGACCACTATAGGTACACATGTCAGAACATAACAACCTTCTCCCACAAACGATACTGGTCACGTAAGAGAACCGTTTTGAGACAATCGGAACTGGACGAAGTTAAACATGAGGTTCCGGTTTAAACGACAATGAGGTCCATCGAGAACTGAAGGATGAAAACGTAGGGTCAGGACATATTACTATTCCTGTAGAAAAAACCCACAATCAAGGTCATCCAAAACATCCAGAAGAATCTTGGTAAGTTGAAGTGGAAGAAGTCGTAATGAACAGCCCCGTGTCTGAACCTTATGACACTATCACTTACGAAAACTAACTATAACTTTCCAAAACAATAAGTCGAAGTTTAGGTGGGAACACATGAGACGAAACACTACACTCCCGATTTTAAGACGTTTGGTGTAACGTTTAACTTATTTTGTCAATAAGACACTAAAAAAATAGAATAGTGAATACGGACAATTTGAGACTATATTAACGACACGATTATTCATCAACACACACACATATAAATTATAGGTATGAACTGTTTTATTTTAGTCGTTGGGATATAAACAGGGACAACTAAAAATCATAAAATGACACGATACTTTGACTTTCAGAACCTAATTTTTGTATCATCTGTAACACCCAGACCTAAAGACAACCCATAAACCGTTCGAGAAGTACATCACAAGTACCGGTTTTACCTCTGTCCTAAACCTATGTATCGGACACCTCCGTCCCGTAGGACTACCGGTACAAAAGATTGTACAGTGGGACTGTTGGTTTGGAGTGTGTAAGATACGAATAACATTATTGTGAGGTTCAGGAAGACGTATACCAAGGGTTAGAGAGAGGAAGTGGAGTACAGGGTAAGAGGACTAGGAACCGAAGTGAAGGATAAATACAGGGTGTAGACGAGAAAACCACTATAAGTGTAAACTTTTAATCTTGTATCACTCGATTTATAAGTTTAATTTTCTAATCTTGTTTTGTTTCATTTTCTTTACACTACCTTGATTATTTTTTATTTTACGATTTTTATTGCTTAGTGTCTGTTTTACGGTCGTTTTTTAATATCGATTAGGGTTTTGAGATACTTCAAACTGATTCTTTTTTACGTCCTGTTTATGTCTATAGTCCTTACTCCTTTTTTTCTATTTTGGTATCAACACCTTTTCGTCATTTTTATTAATATTTTATAGAATATTTTACAACAGTTATATAACAGTTGAGATCTACTTTACTAAAAGGTCGTGTTATATTTAATGGTTTTAATTAAGTTCTTTTCCATCTGATAGACTTATGTAATTGTTGGTGTGTTTTATGATCCTTCTAAAGAGTATCTGGGTGGTGAAATTTTTCATTTTTATTCTTTCTTATAATCTGGGACCAACGAAATATCGGTTCTAAAATGAATGGATTGGTAGTTCCTTATATATAAGATGTATTTAATAAGTTTAACAAGGTATTATATATTCACCTTTCAAAGGGTTTAGTAGAATATTTAGATTGTATTCGAATTATGGTTTCAGATTAATTTATCGTAGTTTTCTTTTATTTGGTCAGTACGAATACTTATATAAATGTTTTTAAGATTTCTTAACCCGTACGGCTTCCGGTTTCACACTGGTTCCCACCGAGAAACGTCTTCCATATTTACTACGAACTTAAGTACTCGATCACACGAATAGTCAATCCACCTTTTTCTCCTCGTCCGGTACCCGGTTCCCGATCGAAAAGGGTATAGTGGTGAAGATTGTGTCTTGAGACTCTCTATGTATATGTATATGGGTAAGAGGGGTCTGAGAGAAGGGTAGGTTCGACGGTATATTGTAACTCGTCTCAAGATACAAGATATGTCTTCCAGAAGCAACCAATAGGTAAAATTTATATCGTCACACATGTACAGGTAGGGTTTGAGGGATCCATAAAGTGGTGGTGGGGGTAGGAAGGGGAACCTTTGGTATTTAAACAAGAGATTCAGAAATATACGTACAGACTCAGGGAAGCGACAAGGAGACTTTGATAGTGTTGTAACAAACAATTAACCCATACGACACACGAGTCAGCGAGTCAACACAGGCTGAGAACACTGGGGTATCTGACATTGGACGGTCCGAAGAGACAGGTACCCTAAGAGGTCCGTTCTTGTGACTTCACCTAACAGTAAAGTAGGGGACCTCTGTTTTTAGTAAAGCAGAGGTCCCCTAGAAGGACTGGGTCCTTAACTTGGGTCCAGAGGACGTAACGTCCATCTGAGAAATGACTGATTCAATGTTCCCTTCGGGAATTAACCCATATGGGGTTATGTTTTAATTTTCAAAAAATTTTTTGTTTTATTACTTGGGTGGTTACCATTTTTTTTTTTTTATTAATACTTCCTATATTCAAAAGATTTAAATTTGGACCGGAAGGTCCAATAGTACTTTTATATTAACAGTTCCAATCCTCCTCTCCTGTATAAAACGAATTGGTAAATAATCGGACTAACTATGAATAAATATACCATTCATTCCGAAGTTAAAAGGAGAAAGGGACCGGGGTGTTTCAATTCTCACTTGGTCAGGTGGAGAAGATCTAAACCGTGTCTTTTTGTTATCGTCTACTTATTTACATTCACCTATATATATAAACCGTGTATACACGAATCTATAGATATACATATATATCTATATATGTATATATAAGGACCTCTTCCTTTTCCGTTGGGTGAGGTCATAGGAACGGACCTCTTAGGGTACCTGTCTCCTCGGACCGCCCGATGTCAGGTACCCAAGCGTTTCTCAGCGTGTACTGACTTCACTGAATCGTGTGTGATCGTGTATGTATATATTCATACACATAAGTAGATAAAAAAAAACTCTGCGTGTCACTCTTACACATACATATGAACAGATTATCTGAGTGTTTGGAAATGTGTAACGTAAGTGTGTCTGTGTGTGTGTAGTTGTCTCTGTACCTTTTCAACCTTGAAGGTCCAAGTCTGATCTATCTTGTGATATTTCACGACGACAGGGGGAAGAAGGAGGGATGATTGGACCTTTACGATCCTGTCTATATCCCTCTCATTGGTGTACGTCTCGGTCCGGGTTTTAAGAGGGGGGAACGTCTAACCTCCAATAGTTCAAAATGATGTACTTCCCTCACTGTAGGACTTCGATTACCACAGATCTAAATACTCACTTACAATCCCCGGTTAATATTTCACCGATGTACATGTGAGATAAGTCGTGACGGGACCCAGTAGAAACAGTGTTTGCCTCTGACTAGTCCAAGACGGGGTACCAGGACTAATAATACGGGGAGGGGGTTGTGTACACGTGAAAGACAGGTCTACGCCATCGGTCCTTCGGACTCGACAAACGTATCCCTAACACAGCCCTGTTGAGGTCCTCGTGTAAGTAGTCCGACTGTGGGATTAACTACAGGTGACAGTGACAAGGTTCCCTTCTTTTCATTACCTTCCTACTCCTGTTTCCGGTCCATCACGAAGTTGGGTTTTCTCATCCTCACGGATGACCTTACCCATGTCTAGTCGACCGATACGAAATCCGTAGGTGAGTTAGTGGACAGTACCTTTCACCGACATAGTCAAGAACATATTGTTTAGTAAGTTTTAAGAGGTACCGAATTTTAGTGACGTCTACCACTGACGTCGGTACTTTAATTTTCTACGAATGAGGAACTTTCCTTTCAATACTGGTGGATCTATCGTATAACTTTTCGTCTCTGTAATGAAGCGGTTGTTTCCAGACAGATGAGTTCCGATACCAAAAAGGTCACCAGTACATACCTACGCTTTCAACCTGACACTTCTTTCGACTCGTGGCTTCTCGACTACGAAAACTTGACACCACAACCTCTTCTGAGAACTCTCAGGGAACCTGACGTTCCTCCAGGTAAGATTTCCTCTAGTCAGGACCCACAAGAAACCTTCCTTACTACGATTTCGACTTTGAGGTCATGAAACCGGTGGAGTACGCTTCTCAACTGAGTAACCTTTTCTGAGACTACGACCCTCCCTAACCCCCGTCCTCTTCCCCTGCTGTCTCCTACTCTACCGACCTACCGTAGTGGTTGAACTACCTGTACTCAAACCCATTTGAGGCCCTCAACCACTATCTGTCCCTCCGGACCACACGACGTTAAGTACCCCAGCGTTTCTCAGCCTGTGCTGAGTCGCTGACTTGACTTGACTAAGTAAAAACTAGTGTCTAGACCTGTAACCGATCTGTAACCGACTAATTCACATCCGAGACGAGGAATACAAAGTGTGGGAGGAGGACTCGGTCGTCCCATCGAGACCGTACAAGAATAGCGTCCCAACTGTTTTGGAGATCTTTCGATAACCTTTATACATACCAGAGATCCGTACGATCCGAGCTTTAATCGTACGGTGGAGAAGGTTGGAGGAAGATACCCGGTTCAGTGTATTCTTGAACTTTCAGTTTTCACCCTTGTACATAAGATGGAGAGAACGTTTTCTTTACCGTTTCGGTGTACCGTTCCGGTTTTTATTTAAAGTTTTCTAACTTTCGAATGTCTCATATCAGAGATCGGTGTTGTCCGTTGTTTTTGACTTATCTTTAGTCATTGTCACTTTGTAGATCTTTTAAGGGGGTTTATAAAACTTTAATTTATAGTATGAAGATTTATTAGGTGACCAGTGTCTTCTTTGGTGTTCTCTTTGATCCTTAACAAAATTTACTTTCCACTACTTTTGTGTTGTATAATTTTATACAAGTCAAGTCAAGTAAAGTCGACGAGTCAGTACAGGTTGAAAAACGCTGGGGTATCTGACGTGTGGTCCGGAGGAACAGGTAGTGGTTGAGGGTCTCAAATGAGTTTGAGCACAGGTAACTCAGTCACTACGGTAGGTTGATAGAGTAGGAGACAACAGGGGAAGAGGAGGGTGGAAGTTAGGAAGGGTCGTAGTTCCAGAAAAGGTTTCTCAGTCAGGAAACCTAGTCCACCGGTTTCATAATCTCAACACCTTACGATGTTTTTGTCACGAATCACACTTTAATATTTAAATTTTTAATCTCATCTTTTCCGAATTTCATTTTTTAAGTCTTAAAAGTGGATTCTTCAATTTCATTTTGGTTTCCTTCTCCTCCCTTTATTTTTGTTTCTGTTTTCATCTTTATTTACTTTATCTTTTGTCTGTTTGTAATCCTCTTTAATTTTTCAGTTTCAACTAAGAAACTTTATAATAATTTTAACTATTTAGAGACCATCCTTTCTTACCTTTCTCTTTCTTTTAAGTTTAACGGTTATAATTTTTTTACTTTCAGTCCTCTATAGGATATCTTTGACTTTTAAATTATTCCTTTTCACTTGTGTAAATGTGGTTATTTGAACTGTCGAATCTACTATACCTTTTTAATAAACGTTTGTTGTACGATTTTGACTGAGTTCTTCTCTATTTTTTAAACTTATCGGTACATAGATAATTCCTTTACCTAAAAGGAGTTTTTAGAAAATTGTATCTGTTAGGGTTCGGGTTGTAGAATTGACCACTTCGAACGGTTTACAAATTCCTTCTATACTAATAGTTAGATTGTTTTTAAGAAGGTCTTCGTTTGTGAGGAGTTGAGTGAAAAACTCCTATCGTAACGAGAGGATTGTGTTAGTTGTTTCTATGACATTCTTATTTTCCTGTTGTATTAAGTATTTATATCTTTGTTTCAGGAGTTGATTTAAAATCGTTTAATGTGACTCCTTATGTATTTTTCCTATTTTGTAATACTCATTCACTGCAAATAGGGTTCTTAAGTTCCAACTAAGTTATAAACTTTTATATGTCATGGTACCCACTTTATCTACCGATTGCCCTTCGACGATGTATTGTGTCCCTCGGGTCGGACCACTGCTGGATCTTCCCACCCTATCCCCACCCTTCCGAGTTTTCCCTCTGACTAAGTACGACAGGATACCGTCTTGGGTTGTGTCGTAACATTTCGTTAATAGGAGGTTGATTTTTATTTAATTTTTTTCCTTTTAGTTAATTATAATGGGTGTTGTCATTATCTTACGTACCCTCTTTAAAGTTTTCTACGTCTTTTTTATAACTTTTTTTAGGTTGTGTACAACCGTCATACATATAAACTATACTGCACTACTCTCATCGTAAATGGAGACAATAAGGAGAGGTTTTGGGTATTGGGATCGGATTAGTAATCTCTTTGTAGTTTGTGTAAGGTTGACTGCATAACCCAACCCGTTTTCGAAACAAGGGTGAAAAGGTAATCTACGATACCTTTTGAGTTTACTTAAAAAATTGGGTTGTAAGGTGTTTTATAGGTTGGTCGTGAGGAGTTTTGACAGGTTGAGTATTTTTTGTTCCGTTGAGGTTCTTTGACAGTGTCTCATACCATAAGACGACCCTACGACCTTGTCATATTCCTGTGACCCGTTTTTACTTTCCTTAGACTTACGTCTTACCCAAAATCCACTGTCACACAGTTATAGCCAAGTAATTGACACTGATTACGTACTGGGATTATATTCTACTCTTTGACAAACACACTATAAATTTTTGAGAGACATAAAGGACACGTCAAAAAGATATATAGACTTTGATAAGATTTTAAAATTTCAAATAAATTTTATCTCTTTATATACTTGTAACTGTATCCGAAATAAGTATTCTCGTATTTGACCTTTGTCGGGTTTCCAGGTAGTTGTTCACTTCCCTATTTGTTTAATACTGTATAAGTAAACTCTCGTACTATATGTTGTTACCCCGAATGGTCCACCGTGATCACCATTTCTTGGGAGGACGGTTACATCCTCTGCACCCAAGCTAGGGAACCAGTCCTTCTAGGGGACCTCCTCCTTTACTGTTTCGTGTGGTCTTAAGAACGGACCCTCTAGGGTACCTGTCTCTTCGGACGACCCGATACCAGGTATCCCAGTGTTTCTCAGCCTGTATAGACTCACTGAATCGTACGTGATATGTTGTTGTTTTTACTGGTTTGATAAGTGTGTGTTTTGTACCACTCTTCTTTCACGATAGACTTTTTTGTATATTTCCTTTCTTCTGTGATTTACCGAAGAATATCCTCCCTTCTGTGACTTACGGTTCGTCCTGGTAATAGAGTCAAAGACAGTAAAGGAGAGGTCAGGATCCCTCAGTTGGGTACCTAATCCCACGTCTTGTTCCTGGAAGAGACTGTGGGGGTGGTCGTTACTTGAAACAGAGGAAGGACTTAACGAAGACGTCACGAGGTCGGATCTGTGAAAATCAAGGGGACACACTTCCCCTTCGTTCGAATGAGATTATTCGTAAAGGGGGTTTTGAATAACAACTTCAGGTTTGTGTCAAGATTTCGAGGATTCGTTTTTTTTTTTTTTTTTTTTTCTTCTCCTTCTTCTTCTAAATAAAACTAAGAGAAACGTAAAGACGACGTTGTCAGTCTAGACCCTGACACGCCAAACCAAACTCTATTCAAACCTTTATTTTCCTCCACCCTGACGTCGCCTTTTCTGTACAGTCGATAACAAAATTTTATAATTGGGTGCGATATGTGAAGAACTTTATCTTACAAAGAAAATTGGTCTCAAATGTTTTATTTACAAGATACAATGTCTCCTTTTTAATTAGAAGGAATTCCGAAAGGTAAGATACCCGTCTGTTATACTCACGCTCTAGGGATCAATCGTGGGGGACTCAGGGAAATACTTCGACAGTCGTGAAAAGTATTCGATGTAAACGAAGAGAAAGAGGGTTCCTCGGGAAACCGAGACCTTTGTAAGAGTTACCCGTCGAAACACAATTATCTTTCTCTGTTGTTCCGACAACAATTAACGAAGGACATTTGTAGGGTGACTGGGGGTTATACAGTCTGAAGAAGTCGTAGGAGTCGTCATTCGGGGACTATCCCTTATTCCCACTATTATAAAGTTTATAAGGAGTAATTTTTCTATCCTTACTTAGACTTTGGTTTTGTTGGGTTGTGGACTTTGATTAAAAGAACTTTAGTAGTACTCGAAATTACTGTCGAAGTAATTAACTTACTTCAGTGTACCCCCGTTTTAGTACAAAAGGAATTACTGGACAGTCCACTACCTAAACAAACCAATGAAATAATACTTGTAAAAGTCTCCTTCCTTTCTCCTTTTTCCTACTCGAGACTCACAGCATGGTGTTGTGTCGAACTGGTTCTCAGGAGGACCCCAGAGTCACCACTCGGTTGAATCTCTACCATTCCACCCGAACCGTCCTATTCCTATAGTAGTGTCCTCGCATCGATGAGTTTCACTCTAAGTACTTGGTCGTAGTGACCCTTCGAACGATCTTTACGTCGTACAGTTCGGAGTGGGGTCTAGGTAACGTATCCTTAGACGAACATTGTCTAGTGGTCTTAGGGGTCCGCTAAGAGTCCGTGTAATCTCTAATACTTCCCGACTAACCTTTGTGTTCTAAACCCTCAGGTTACTTGAATCCACCCTTAAGATCAAGCTGAATTGTCGACCGACATTCATCACGTATTATAAATGTGACATAATCGGACAAAAAGTAGACGTTTTATCCGTGTGATCATAGATGGAGTACTTTAATACTTCGAATCTGACTCCTTCGTCAATCGTGAAAAAGGTCCGTACGTTAGATACAACTTATTTACCGTCCATTATCATGATAACACCGAAGAGGACACGTAAGGTCAAACCTCTCCTTCATATAAAGTAACTTAACTTTATGTTCAAAATGTTGAATTATTGGTACACTAGAACCAATACAATGGGTTGGGGAAAGACTCAGAGTTTAAAAAGCGGACATTTTACGTATCTTAAATTTATAGTAGATATCGGAGGGTTCAGTTCTATCTCTGGTTAATGTGTCGGATCTGTCCAGTATTTTGAAGGGTTCTAAAGACGGTGGTTTGTCAACTGGGAGAGACTGAGAACACGATGTAAAAGTCTACGACAAGAATAAGGAGAGGTTCAGAAAAGACCACGCTTCAAGTCTGGAAAATTGTTAAAGGTGTTCTTTAGATAAATAAGGTCCACAAAGGACTCAACCCACACATACAAGTCAGCGAGTCAACACAGGTAGAGAAACGCTGGGGTACCCGACATCGGGTGGTCTGAGGAGACAGGGACCCTAAGAAGTCCGTTCTTATGACCTCACCCAACGGTAAAGGATGAGATCCCCTAGAAGGGTCCGGTCCCTAGCTTAGGTACGGAGGATGCAGAGGACGTAAACGTCCATCTAAGAAATGGTGACTCGGTGGACCTTTCGGAAGTACTCAACCCATCGTAAAAGACTTCTAAACCTCTCGTCCAGTGTTCCTTCTTAGTAATAATGTGTACCGTCTTTGAATACAGTTGAGGGAGTGAGAAAGAAAAAAGAATGGAAGAGAGTACTGTTGCGGGGAGTCTTTATTCTTTTAAGGAAGGAAACAGTAGGTCTTCCTTCGAAGTAAAGTGATCTACGTCACCTTGTACTTCACTCTACACACAAGATTAAGGTCACGGTGATTGTAGTAAACGCGAGAGACCCAGAGGTAAAGAGTAGGTGCTTTGTCACGTTTTTAAAGAGTTAGTGTCCCCACGTGTTCTTGATTTCTAGAGTATAAAGTTCCATAATGGTTCATATACCATCCAACGACCAATAATTCGGTACCAAAGAACCCAGGTCAAGGGGACAGAGGAGTGAGATGAAAGACTATGACCCCGACTTGGAGACTTTTACTGTAAAGAGAAAACAGTCGACCGAGGACCAATCCGAGACGGATAGTCCCCACAGTGTCCCTTGAACTCCCACCCTTCTGTCTTACCTCTGTAAGAGAAAACAAACAAAGGACAAGTATGTCGTAACGGGGTCGTTGTGAGAGGGGAAGGGTCGTCGGTGACCAGAGTCGTCGTATCCAACAAGATCAAACGACGGGAAGAAGTAAACAATCTTGGTTGGAGTAACGTAGACGAGTCTTTCTGTCGTGGTCGGTGACCACGAGGACGAGGTCTCAGTCTCAGGGTCGAGACTCCTCGGAGAGGAGACCCGAGGTTCAAGTCTCGGGGTCAAGGTGACCTCGTATTGGTAAGGGACTTCTCGACTCAGGGTCTAGACGTACTGGGAAGACGTTTGAAGATTCTAAATCATTAGGGGTTGTGGAAGGGAAAGAAGTGGTTAGGAATCCCCAACGTCGACGGAGGATACCGATACTGGAAATACTATGGAGTCAAAGAGAAGAAAGGACGAATCAACAGAAGGTAGACCCTTCGTCAAGAGAAGTATAATTTAGGAGGGGTGACTTTACTACCGTACCAAAGACCGAAGACTGTCCCAGGAGAGGCTATACTTTTTATACATTTTCTATAATCGAAGGAAGGTTTTTTTTTTTACTTTAGATAGAAGATTTATAAATAACTACCAAAATGGTAGTTATTTTTCTGTGTTTTCCTATACGGATACCGAAAACTTTTATAAAGGTTTCTTTTAAAAGGTTCGATAAAATCCGAGACTGTCGGGAGAACCTTATTAGGTCTCGTAAACCTTGTTTCTCAGTTTTGTACAGAGATCCCTTTCTTTACATCTCAATCTGTATCGAGGGTGTCGTCTCGACTACGTGTTAGATCTCTCTACGGTGGACACATCTGTGGTCACATCTGTTCCTGTCCCTCCTCCACCACCTCTGTCCCTTCTCAGGGTACTTGGTCCACGTCCGACGGTGTACAGATCATCACTTTGCAGAACTTGGTTTCAACTCTACTTACCCTAAGTTTTGTCGAACCTTTACCGTTAAATCTATTACCATGAACTTTTTTCAGACTCAATTCAATCTCCACGGCATTTTCAGAAGAAGGAATTATTCTTCATGAAACTTCCATGACCGGTACTGTATGTCTTGAACCTGACTTTGACTTTTATCATAAAACACAGATTAATCATTTCTATTTACCCTTCAGTATCGGGAGTCACACTCACTAGAACAACCACGGTGCGTACATTCTGGTCTATTATTATCGATCTTTCTCAGTATCACTATAAGTTGAGGCTGGGTCAGTAGCTAGTGGTTTTTAATTAGGATTCCTCCGATCAGTTGTCTTAAAATTTTTTAGACAAAAACACTTCTATAAGTAACTTCACAATATATACTCATTTTAAATTATAGTACATTAATTATTTTTTCCTTATTAAAATTTACATAAATATAAGTAAATTCCTTCATAATTCAAAATTTTTAACACTTCTATTACAATTTTTTTTTCCCTTTCTAAAAGTACCACACTGTCGTTAACTTTATCTTAGTCCTATATTTTGTATCTCCACTAATATCTTTTCTCAGGGTCTTTCTTCCAAGTCAATACAATGAGAAACAGTGGTGTCCTTACTCGTATACCTCGTGAGACCCTCAGAACATGAGTCCGTATTCCTAATAAAACTCGACTTCCGGTAACTTTTATTCGTCTATGTTCTTTTCTAGACCCCGAAGGGACTACCGAATCACCATTTCTTAGACGGACGGTCACGTCCTTTGTACCCAAGTTAGGGACCAGGTCCTTCTAGGGTGTACGGAGCCTCGTTGATTCGTCCTCGTGATGTTGATCACCCGAACACGAGTCTCTCGGACCCTTGGCGTTGATGATTTCATGGGCGTGGGATCTCGAATACGAGGTGTTGCTTTCTTCAGTGGTGTTGTTCTTCGACCACGTGACGTTGATCTCGCGTCGGGGGTGAGTGACGTTGATCTCCTTCGGGAGTACGTCGTCACTTCTGTGTCGGTTTTTATTTATTTACCTATTTTAATAAAAAATTTCTTTACTTTTCTAGATAAACACATTTTACGTCCAGTCCTTCGTTGTCAATCTTGACCTGTACCTTGTTGTCTGACCAAGGTTTAACCTTTTCCTCACACAGTTCAGACATATAACAGTGGGACGGATAAATTGCATATACGTCTTATGTAGTACTCTTTGTGACCCGACCTGTTCGTGTTCGACCTTAGTTCTAACGGCTCTCTTGATAGTTAGTGGAGTCCATACGTCTACTGTGGTGGGAACACCGTCTTTCACTTCTCCTTGATTTTTCGGAGAACTGCTTTCACTTTCTCCTCTCACTTTTTCACCCGAATTTCGAGTTGTAAGTCTTTTGCTTCTAGTACCGTAGACCAGGGTTGTGAAGTATCGTCTATCTACCCCTTTGTCACCTTTGTCACAGTCTGAAATAAAACCCCCCGAGTTTTTAGTGACGTCTACCGTTGACGTCGGTACTTTAATTTTCTGCGAATGAGGAACCTTCCTTTCAATACTGGTTGGATCTATCGTATAATTTTTCGTCTCTGTAGTGAAACGGTTGTTTCTAGGTAGATCAGTTTCGATACCAAAAAGGGCACCAGTACATACCTACACTCTCACCCGACACTTCTTTCGACTCGTGGCTCCTTAATTACGAAAACTTGACACCACAACCTCTTCTGAGAACTCTCAGGGAACCTGACGTTCCTCTAGGTTGGTCAGGTAGGATTTCCTCTAGTCAGGACCCACAATTAACTTTCCTGACTACAACTTCGACTTTAAGGTTATGAAACCGGTGGAGTACACTTCTCAACTGATTAACCTTTTCTGTGACTACGACCCTCTCTGACCCCTGTCCTCCTCTTCCCCTGTTGTCTCCTACTCTACCGACCTACCGTAGTGGCTGAGCTACCTGTACTCAAACCCATTTGAGGCCCTCAACCACTACCTGTCGCTCCGGACCGTACTTCGTTAAGTACCCCAGCGCTTCTCAACCTGTACTGACTCACTGACTTGACTTGACTCCTATATTTTAAAGAGGTATAAGATGGTCCTTCCTGTTTCCATTAGTGGTCTCTGTTAAAATTGGGAAATAGTTGGACCTCTGTTGAAATTGGGGAATTTGTCTCCTTAGATGTTTGAAGTGATGGATCGGAAATAGATGGTAACGCACGTACGGTTCAACGAAGTCAACACAGACTCAGAAACGTTACGATACCTGACATCGGACGGTCCGAGGAGACTACCCTAAGAAGTCCGTTCTTAAGACCCCACCCAACGGTAATAGAGGAGGTCCCCTAGAAGAGATGGGTCCTAGTTTGGGTACGGAGGATACCGAGGACGTAACGTCCGTCTAAGAAATGGCGACTCGGTGGACCCTTCGGTAACAAAAGAATATATAAACGGAAAGGTGTCAAACAACGAGGATTTCTGAGTTCCAATAAAAGGAAACAGAACACTATCGAGATTTTGACATAACAAGGAAACAATTTTACGACAAATTCGGATTTAAGATTGGTTAGGAAACTCAATGACTAGAGACTCAAGAGGGTATACATTTGCACTGTGAGATCTCTTATTTAAAGACGAAAAGAGCAATTAGACAGAAAACGGTCGGGTTCAGTTAGTCAGGCGTCCGTGTCTTCAATTCTCCCAACATGCTTTCTCTTAGTAGGGAGGGGAATGGTGGGTCAGAGACTATACAACAATACCGTCGGACTCCACTGATTATGTGTGAAAAACGTCGATTCAGAGAACTTGTTTAACAAATTCGACTGACTCAGAGTCGAGGGAATAGAGATTTTACTTTTACCATTTGATTACCATTAAGAATGAAATGTCCTGAGTGTTCCCCCCTTACTCGATATGTTAATCGTTTACCTCAAATAAACTTTCCAGAAACATTGGACACGTATTTTCATTTTATTATTTATGAGGAAGGTACTTACAGGACCTAATTATTTTCTAGTTCTATAAAAGTTAGTGACGTAGTTAAATTAATAACATAATTGGTATTATAGAGAGAACCTATATAAAATTTATACATATTAATTGGTTATTAGTTTTTGATTAACTAGTGTCTACACATTTCCGAACGGAAAGTTCAAGTTCCTACCATTGGTTACGGTTATTTTGGTAGACCCCTTAAAGATACAAAAGTAAATTTTTTTTTTCGGGTGTCTTAAGGTTTATATACTTCATGAGGTTTATGTCGTATATATACTCTAAAGAAACTTTACAAATTGTAGAAATCTGTATACGACTTTGTCCTCAGAAGTTGTAAGTAAAACAAAAATGATCATAAAGACAAGTACCTTTAGAAGATTATTATTCGTACCTGTTTTTCTATTAGTGTGCCTTTTATATAAACATAATGTTGAATATATTTATAAGGAAAATAGAATCCTAGAATTCTCTCAAAGAGTCGGTAAAAATAATAACGGGGATTCCTCGGACCATCTGTAGAAAGAGGGATTATAGGGGTCACTTTAAAATTACGGTGGTTATGTGACACATATATATATATGTGTGTGTATGTATGTATCTCATATATATGACGAATCTATATACAGACACGAAATATGTGTTTCTTATATTGGTTCTTGGTTAAAGGGAATCCCACTATTAACGGGAACAGCTCTTACTTACTGGAATTCTAAGTATGTAACTTCGTGGATTAACCAGAAGTGTTATTTCGACTATCTTTTACGTAAGTTACACTCTACACTTGGATAAAACGTCTTCCGTATGGATCTGTCTTTTTCCGTTTGTATCGACTTCCGGACCAAACTCCGGTTCGACATCAATGGGGTCCTTGATGTATACTGATCGGAATCTCCCTTGACAGATGACTCTTGGGTAAACGTACTCCTCCGGTTCTCAGAAGACCCTTCCTTGTGTTCAAACCAAATCTCTGTCGCTCGGTCACCCCCTCCACTTGTCTCCGGACTCGGGGCACACCTCCGACAGAGATCTGACGAGAGATTGGGTTCCTGAATACCCAAGGGATCACCGAGTCAGTCATTTTTTAGGCGGACGTTACACCCTCTGGACCTAAACTAAGGACCCAACCCTTTTAGGGGACCTCTTCCCTTACCGATTGGTGAGGTCATAAGACCGGACCTCTTAAGGTACCTGTCTCCTCGAACCGTCCGATGTTAGGTATCCTAATGTTTCTCAGTCTGTGTCGACTCGTTGAAAGTGATGATGATGGTCTGAGTACGACTTAGGATTCCGTTTCCTCGACATTGCATTCTCTTTATTTTTGACTTTATGGGATGTACGGGAGGGTACCGTATGACTCGTCATTCCGTGGACGGAGTGGTCGTATCCCGGACACTCACATGTTCATCACTCTCCCGAGAGCACCGATACGTCCACTGAACATTAATAACAGGAACACGGTCAAAGTCGAGGGGCGGTATCTCCGGACCCTCGGGACCGAGTAAGAGTATAACGTTACCTACAACTATACGGGTGTTTATCGTAGATTTGTAGAACCGTGTAACAAGTTTCGAGAAGTACTTTCTCCGATTCGGAAAGAAAACCCGAGACCACAATTTCAGTCACTATGGGTCCAAATTAATTCGTTGAAGGGTCTCTACTCACCATCTCGACTTAAGTTTGGGTGCAGAAGACTGAGGATCAAGGAATAAGAAGATAATGTCGTACAAAAGACAGAGACTATGACTTCGTCTGAACCCCCAACTCCCTATCTTGTCAGTTGAACAAAATTCTTCTGGAGACTCCCCTCTTACCTCTACAAAACACGAGTGTCTTAACGATGACCCCTCACTTCTCCACCACTGTCCCTGATAGGAAGATGTGTGGTTCTCCCTGTGGTAGGAAGGGTACCCACTTCCCGGACTTCGGAGGAGATTGGAGATGAGTGGACATAAGAGTAGGAAGGGGTAGGGTCAAGATGTTTGTGTGTGTGTGTGTTAAGTCCATTTTAGTTTCTTTATAACTCGTTTGTAATCAGTGGTTGATATTATTTCGACTTGGGTAAAGGGTCGTGTTCAGACTTCCCTGGACGAAGTCACTTTTCTACTCCGAACACTACTTGGGTTATTCGAGTCAAGGCTTGTTATTTGTCGGTAGGATAAAACGAGTAGTACCATTAATACCTATTATTGAAAACTTGAAGGGTTTCTTATTCTTTTTGACTTAAATTTCATTAGATACTTTAAGGGATACTCCAGGTCATTAATCCTGAGGAGTGAGTATGACGATTCCCGGGTCCAAGTTATTGGACCAGTCCCTTGATTCTAGGGCGTACGACGGACGGTACCAGTTTCTTTTTTATTAGAGTTAGTTCAAAAAACCATTTTATTGATTCAAGTGAATATAAACATAAACACCACTAGGAAATTGAGTAGAATCTAAAAGTTTACCAAATGAGAAAGGGTACCCATCGTAGGGGTGCTGACCTTAAACGGAGGTGAGTCCTTGTCGTTAATTAATTTTTGACTGAACTCGAGTCGTCTCGGTCACTTGAGTCGGAGTTAGGGTGGTTCTGGTTTCTTTCTTTGTGAATCCTATTCCGCGAAGACTGACACTTTTTCTTTCGTGTAAAGAATTGTTTACAGTGTTTTATTACTGGGTTCCCTATCTCGTGAACACGTTTCACACACGAACCCCTGAAGTATTCTTTACGACTGTAGGACATTACGGTTAAATCCTCAGTTTCGGGTCGTCATAAAGGAGAACCTTGTTAATAGATGAAAGAAACATACAAATCCTCTGTTAATTCGTTCTTGTCTCCTTCTACGACAGGGGTCATGGGAGTTTCCCACTCGACACATTTTTGTCTAAAATTCCATCCTCTTTACGGGTCCAGTGCTTGTTAGCATAGACCTTAAATACGGTTTACCCTGGGGTGAGGGTCACCCAGACCCGACCAAATCTGTAAAGAGAAGTTCTCTCATCTTCAAGGACAAAAAGGGGAGACCCGTGGTCCTGACACTAAGATACATCTCTGACCCACCGAGAGGATTTGCTGAGAAAAATAATCAGTAACCAAGTTGTTCATGAATAACCTACAGATGAGAGACGGTTCATAACTCTGTTTTTTACCGGATCGATTGTACAAATAATTCACGTTCCGGGACATCGTTGACGGAATTTACATAATGGATCAATTAGGAGTCCTATTACGACTAGTCAACTGTAAAAAGGGTAAAATGTCAACCTTCAGGGACTTCGGACCACTCAGACAGTAAACGAGTTCCAGTGTCACTATCATCATCTCTCTCCTAAGCTTGGGTCCGTGGGTTGACCTCTCAGGTACAGGAATTGGTAAAACGGTCTTACTCTTGTTGGTGAATCTTGATGATTCCTAAGTTTACATTATTTTGTACTGACAAGGGGTAAGAGGGACACGGGACGGTCCCTCGAGTTTCAGGGTTTCTCACTTTCGTTATTATAAAGTTATGACAGACCATTCTCAATAACAGTATACGACAAGTTCTATGTGCCCACTGTGGTTTACGTGTTCATTGTTTTCTTTTTTCCGTTGGTTGACCTGAAGTAGTTTTAATTTTGAAAACACGAAGTTTCCTGTGGTAGTTCTTTCACTTTTTTGTTAGGTGTCTTACTCTTTTATAAAAACGTTTAATATATAGACATTGTATAGATCTTATATATGTCCTAAAATATATTTCTTAAGTTTAGTCAATTATAATTTTCACTATATAGTTTCCTATTTTTCCGTTTATTGGGTTAGTTTTTCACTCGTTTCCTTGACTTATCTGTAGAGTGATTTCCCTTACCGACTTATTTATGTACTTTACTACAAGTCGTAGTGATCGGTAGTTCCTTTACATTCAGTTTTGACGTTACTTTATGTTGAAGTATGGATGATCCTACCGATGTTATTGGAGTGTGACCAGTCTTACCGGTAGTAGTTTTTTTTAGATATTTGTTATTTACGATCTCTCCGATATGCGACTACCTTTACATTTAACTATGTCGGTGATACCTCTTCTGATATCTTCAAGAAATTCTTTTGGATTTTTATCTTATGGTATACTGGGATGTTGGGGTGAAGGCTCGTAGATGTGTCTCTTTTATTATTAAAATTCTATGTACTTGGGGTTACAAGTGACGTAATAAATGTTATCGGTCCTGTACCTTCGTTGTATTTACAGGTAGTTGTCTCCTTACCTATTTCTTCAACACCATGTATATAAGTTACCTTATAACGAGTCAATATTTTTTCCTTACTGTGACCCAGTAAACATCTCTCCACCTACCTGGATCCCTGACAGTTTGTTTTACTTCAGTCCTTCTCTTTTTGTTTATAGTATATAATTGTGTTTATACACCTTAGATCTTTTTGCTATGTCTACTTGGGTATACGTTTCTCTTTATCTGTGTCTATATTTCTTGTTTGTATACCTGTGGTTCCCGTCTTTTCCCTCACGCTGTTTAACCCTCTAACCCTAACCGTATATATACCATGGTACATATTTTATTTATTGATTACTCTTGGATTTTTTACTGTCTATTTTTCACTACCACTCCTACACCTTTTTTGTCTCGGGAATATGGGATAATCAAGTTTTTACCACGTCGACGAAATCTTTTTGTCAAACTGTTAAAGAGTTTTCCGATTTGTGTCTCAATGGTGGACTAGGTCAAAAACCTATGTGTTTTTGAACATGTACTTATAAGTATTGTATATTTGTAAGTATACGATCATAAATACATCGGTTTTCCACTTTTGTCACTTTTACAGGTAGTTTATAACCTATTTTATCTTATAATAAACCGTTATTTTTCTCTCCTTCATAACTATATACGATGTTGCTCCTACTTTAAAATAACGTGCATAACATAATAAGGTAAATGTAGGTATAGGTATTCTCCGTTTAGGTATTTCTGTCTTTTCTCTGACGACGACGACGATTCGACGAAGTCAACACAAGCTGAGACACGTTGGGGTCTCTACCGTCGGGTGGTCCGAGGGGGTAGGGACCCTAAGAGGTCCGTTCTTGTGACCTCACCCAACGGTGAAGGAAGAGGTTACGTACTTTCACTTTTTACTTTCACTTCAGTACAGGTTAAGGATCTCTGGGGTGCCTGACGTCGGATGGTCCGAGGAGGCAGGTACCCTAAAAGGTCCGTTCTCATGACCTCACCCCACGGTAACGGAAAAGGCCTTTTCTCTGATCACTAACGATTTCAATCTCTGTCAGCCTCCTTTACCTCTCACTGACTCTTAGCATGTCGCAAAGGAGACCCCCTCTATTTTTACAAGAGTCTAATTAACATCACTACTAACGTATCAAGACACTTATATGATTTTGGGTGACTTAATGAATAGAATTTACCCACTTAGCATACCATACACTTAATATAAAGTTAGTTCTAGCTTTTTTTTTTTTCTGTGAGACCAATTGTTTGTCTTCCTTCGTTAGTCGACCCTTACGGACGTAACCCGTTCTACACGATCCCACGGTCACGCTACGACCCACTCGTAACTGCGTCTCACTTAGCCCACGTCGAAGACGAGAGTCGGACCGGTCAGAAAGGTCTACGTTCCACTCAAGTCTGTCAGCACCCTTGTAGTTGTAAACACCCCGTGTCCCACGTACTCCGGATCCTCGAGGACCCTCCCCGTATGGAGAGGGTCTTTTATTCCTCGTTCCCCACACTCCAACGGAACCCTCTTACTTTGACTTTATCTCCCATGGGTCATACTCTCGTTGCCTCTTCCGTTACCGTGGGGTGAGGTCATGAGAACGGACCTTTTAGGGTACCTGCCTCCTCAGACCATCTCAGTCTGTACTGACTTCACTGAATCGTCGTCGTCGTCGTCGTCGTCGTTATTCTCTCGTTTCTCTACGTCAGAACTCCTTGTCTCACTCAGGGACTGGAGTTCCGAGTGGACCTTGAGTGACGTCCCATAGCGGTATGGATGTCGTCACCACGAGATTCCGTCGTCAGGGGTTGGTGGGTCAGACACCTGGTCATGTCAGACGTCAGACAATCCTTGGCCCGACGTGTCGTCCTTCACTCACCGCCCGTCGCTTTGAAGTGGACGACGAGGGGTAGCGAGGGGTATCGACCGTAATGGTGGACTCGGTAAGGGAGGGTAGGGGTAGGGGTGGGGATGGGGATGGGGTGAGGGACAGACGCCTTTTTGACAGAAAATCCTTTGGCCAGGGACCACGGTTTTGTCAACCCTTGGTGACGAGGTTCCCTTACTTAAACAAGGGGTTGTAAACCGTTAAGGACCTCTGTAAAAAATAACAGTGTTGAGTCCCACCCATCTCACGATGATCGTACATCACTGTTCCGAGTCCTGCCAGTGGGTTACTGTTTCTTAATAGACCAGGTTTTACAGTTACCACGGTTATTGAAACCTTTAAGACTATATTTCGTTCATTTGTAACGAGTGTCCCGTTACTAGTCGATCTCTATTCGAATCTTGTCCCTCTGGGTGTCTTCGGTTAATGTCGTCTTTGATATCCAACTTTTTACAAGGGGTTAATTGTTTTTCTATGTAACTTTAGGATAGGGGTTCTGGAGTCTTTTGTTAGAACCTTTATCTCAGTAACATCTACATTAATCAATGCTACTTTAGTATGAGTGTCTCTCCGTTTTTTGCTACTTTAGTATGAGTGTCTCTCCGTTTGGTCCCGAGAGACAGTTGGACCTTCCTACCCTACCCCACCTTCCCTCCAAGTTTTCCCTCCCTTGTATATATATGGATACCGACTAAGTACAACTACATACCGTCTTTGGTTGTGTTATAACACTTCGTTAATAGGAGGTCAATTTTTATTTGTTAAAAAATTTTTCTACTCCAGTATGACCCCATCTCGTCTAGGGGACTGGGTCGTAATCACCGTAGGAGTACTTTTCTCGACCTCTTTCGTTACCGTGGGGTGAGGTCATGAGAACGGACCTCTTAAGGTCCCTACCTCTTCAGACCAGCTGATGTCAGAGACCCCACCGTGTCTCAGCCTGTACTGACTTCGCTGAATCGTCGTCGTCGTACTTTTCTCGTGGTACACTTCTACTTCTGTCAATAACCTCACAGCATAAATGTTCGGTCCCTTGTGACTTCTTCTGCAGATTTAGTCCTAAGAAAGAGTGTGGGAGCCTCCCTTAGTTGAGACAGTTGTGACCAGAGTCTGAAGGTCTAAGGTCTTGACACTCTCCTATATAAAAACAACAGATTCAGTGGGTCCCATACTATGAAACAGATTCGGTGGGTCCCATACTATGAAACAATGCCGTCAAGGTCGTTTGACTGTGTAATAGGTCCGTGTCAAATACCCTCTGTTACGGAACCGGTCATTGTAGGACCTGACGAGCTGTGTTCGTAGTAATTCAGGGATATACAGGGAATCAAGATAAAGGTCTGAATGGTTCAATGTCTATTAATACTATGAGTGACCGGAAGGGTCCACCGCGATCACCATTTCTTAGACGGACGGTTACGACCCCTGTGTCATCTGTGTCCAAACTGGGGACCCAGTCCTTCTAGGGGGTCTCTTTCCTTACCGATGGGTGAGATCATAAGAACGGACCTCTTAGGGTACCTGTCTCCTCGGACCACCCGATATGTCAGGTACCACAACCGTTCTCAACTTGTGCTAACTCACTGATTCGTGTGTGTGTTGGAACCTTTTAGGTTTTCTCATAAACGTCGACGACTTAAACAAGAACCTCGAGGTTGACTCACCAGGAGACTGTTTAATGTAAGTTCTCGAGGTAGCGGACCGGTTTCAAATTTTATTTTTCTGTCACTTTCTTATTCGTCCACGGATTTATCAGAACACGGAAATTAGTCGTCGAATTGATGAATTGGTACTTTTACTCGAAGGGGTCCGATTACTCTTCACGGGTTAAACGTCTTTGGCCCACAAATAAAAACATCGTGTTAAAAGGTCGACGGACGTAGGCCTCACAAAATGGCCCACATCGTAGACGAATTCGACGTAGCAACCACATATGTCAAAACGAATTTCCGGGCAGGACCTACGACTCTCCGTCTCGTACTCGATCCAAAGGATTCAAACTTATAACCTAAGTCCCCTAAAAGACCCAAGTCGGATATTCCTGGGTCCTTAGTCTAAGTTCAGAGAAATATAAAGTTATGATCTGAGTTTTTTTTTTACTATTCCTCTGTCCAACTTTAAACTACTATGACACATTTTCGTTCCTTTTAGTTACTCTTGTCTTCGTTACACCAGGTCCCAGTCGTGTAGGTGTCGATAGATAGTAAAACGAGAAAATTTTTTGTGTTCACAAAGACGTTATTACTCTATACACACAAGAAACCTCTCTTCACCTTTTTTTTTTTTCTGTCAAAGACGTTTTAACGTTTGATTTTTATTATTCTGAATACCCTTTTTCTCCTAACTCCGTCTGTCAAATTTTGAATGTGTTAAAACGTTGATCTCGTCATTGTTAGTAATAAAATGTTATAGTCGTCAAAGTTTTCTTACGAGTCACGGATTATTTATTTTATAAAACGTCCTTTTGTTTCCTGAAACGGAATTTTTCCTTTGTTTCTCTCGTTAAACTATCGTCCGTCATACTCTCTTCGACACCCGAAGACTCAGAACCTTTATTCCTTTACGTCCTACCCCCCACCCACCCACACCGTGACTCGTCCTTCATAAGGATCTACTACTAAATCACTTCCGCGGGTCCTCCGTTCCTTTTGGTACGTGGTGGGGGTGGAGGGAAGAGTCAAATGACGGTGGTCGGTGGTAGGATTTGAAACGGCAGTAGAAGGCTGGCCGACACTCATAGTGGATACTTGGTTGTGTTAAAGGTGTAAAGTGACTGTAGTAAGGTGGTAAATAGTTGGTATAAACTTGATTAAAGACAATTTTAGTGAGTGTTTGTGTGTTCACAATGTTGTTCTGTCTGACCTACACCCGACGGAGGGACCGTGTGTAGACGGTTATTGGGGACGACTTTCCTACCTGGACAGTCGGGACGAAGGAGGAGACCGGAGAGGGGGATCTGAGTTACAACCTAAGCGTCTACAGGAGTGGAGGACGATACCCCCACGGTAGTTTCAAGACCCGAGACTCCGAAGTCAATACAGACTCCACGATTGTCCATCAATCGTTATGTCATATATCAACTGTTAAAAGGAAACCAATGATCACCCCCTTAGATGTGAGTTTGATAGAATTCTTTTCCTATTGTGAAACGATTGGATTAGGTTTTAGGCCCACATCTATACCGGAGTCCGAGTCGACCTCAGTCCACGAGTATAAACCAGGGACAAAGAGAAAGAGTGGAAGTGAGATGGGTAGAAGAAGGGAACCACTATCACAACAAGAAAAGATCCGGGAGAAGGTGACTACCGTGGACCTAAAAAGTCTAGGTATTAGGAGGATCGATTGTTGTGGTCTCCTTTCTCTTTATAGAAAGGGTTATTAAAAACGTTTTGTCGTCGTCGTTTGTTTGTCTTTCCCAGAGTCTCTGTACCGAACTCCGTCACGAAGGGTCGGAACGGGATCAGGTGGTCCCTCCTGGTCTCTTACTTCGGAGACTGGCCGGTCCAGTCTACTTCCCGACTGGGAACCTACGTCCCCAACTCAGTCGCGGTCGGTTTGGTGTACATGAATCTCTCCCTCGTCAAGGGTTTCCTCTCTGTTAAGTCGCCGTCAACCACTCTCGAGAAATCAGTCCTTCCTGACCGAGTCCACGACCAAAAAGAAACGACAGGACAGGAGTTGTCACAGGGTCTGTGTGGACTTTGACTCAGTCACCAGTCCGCGAGGTCACGATCCTGACGACGAGTCGCGACACGGATATTTCACTTGATCGTCCGTTGACTGACTCTATAAATAAGATCAAATGGGGGGTGGGATGGTTCGACTTCCGTTTCCTTTTCCATTTAAAGGGAGGATAGAGACCTTCGTGTCTGTTCGTAAACACAGGATTCACTAGAAACGAAACCCTTTCTTAATTGTCCCATAATAAAAGTTCCTGCATCGGTGGATCTTGGATCTCGACCTAACACAGTCTCTCTTTCATAGGGTTCCTGACTTCTCTCCCTTTTGGGGGTTTGGTCTTCTCTTAATGTAAGAGACTCCGAGTCGGATCTTCCCTCTTGGACCCAAGTATTTACTGGTACTGGAAGTGGAGTGAATTATAGGGATCCTCCTCTATTTGAGTCATTGACAATCCTAAGAAAAATAACGTTTACTGTCTTCTGTGTCGGTTTGTGTGAATTTCTCTTTTTACTACTCCAACCCGTTGAAAAAATAATGATTTTTCACGTACCATTGATTGAAGTCCAACCCAACTAGGTCCCTAGATTTTGTGTAGTACTCTTGACAAAGACGAGTAGAGAGTTGTAACGTAAAGGGAGAGAGGTAACTGACATAACAGTCTTAAGTACATTACAAGGGGGTCGTCGATAGAGTTTGTTTGTGTGAGTGGGACCGAAAGTTGTACACACAAAACATGATCAGCGGGTCAGTACAGGTTGAAATGCTGGGATACCTGATCTCAGGTGGTCCGAGGAGACAGGTACCTTAAGACGTCCGTTCTTATGACCTCACCCATTGGCAAAGGAAGGGGTCCCATAGAAGGACTGGTCCCTAGTTTGGGCTCAGAGGACGTAACGTCCGTCTAAGAAATGGTAGACTTGGTGGTCCCTTCAGATTTATATACAGTTAATGACTCGATTAATGATTTTGGTATCCTGTATTATGAGATTAACCGGTCAGTGTACGAAGAAGGGACGTTTGACACTCTTGACCCATGATATTGACCTTCTTCAGTCCATGTCTACGACTGGTTGTTCTTTGATGATCTCCGAGGTTTGTCTCTACCAATTCCTGTGACCCGTCTTCCTTGGTTCCGAATCCATCCTTAGAACCGTTTCTGGAGACACGGACTCGAACAAAATTACACGTGTCTTAGACGACGAAGACTTACCTAGGTTGTCTTGTACTCGGTCCTCTTGGTTCTCGACATGGGTGGACGTTTCTCGGAAGAAACCCCCTACGAATGTGTATTTGGGAGTTCCGAGAACGTATTGGTGACCCGTCCTTTGCACGTGTATCCGTACGTGTACACACGTGTGTGTGTCCGTTACTGTCTGAAGTGAGAAGAGTAAGTAAGACCGTCTCTTTCCTGATTCGGTTTCGATAAACAAGACCCGACACTACAAAGATTGTGAATTTATTGAGGTCACCTAAGTAAAAGTGGTATATTTGAAACAGAGATTAGATGACAGAGAAAGGGCACCAGAGACTCGTTAATGTTGACATAAGGTGAGATGAGAGGAGAATGAAGAAAGTAGTAAACATTCAGTTGAGAAAGGTCCTGAGAAAGTGGTGGGCCACGGTATAAAGTGAGAGTGTGAACAGAAACAGGACACACGTCAGGACCGATTAGATGTTTGATTAGGATTTGATGTGTCAGTTTCCTCTGTGAACATAGGGAAGTTTTACGAAGAAGTAAATGTAATCTTTCTGAACCGGTCTCCTCCGTCAACTGTCTTGATACATAATTTAGTAGTCGTGGGGATCGTCCCCGTCGTACCAAACGTCCGTGGTTGCGTGTAGTTTCTCATCTTTTTGTACGTACCTGAGTCGGGTGCGTGTCCATACGTCTTTTTACCTCCAACGTCCCTCCCCACCCTACATTAAACCCTGGTGCACCTTGAGGAAACACTCGTCTATCCTGAGTGTTGTTAGGTCTACACTCTAAGATGTAATTAAGTCACATAAAATGTGAGAGTCCGTCCATTTCGGTCCCCCTAAATTCCAATGTATCCATTACAATAGTCACCGGTCGTTTATGATCCATACCGGAGACACCACGGGGCAGGTGGGGAACTGTTATATTCAGGGAGATCGGGTCTAAGACGACAAAAACACAAAGTCAGTCTTGGGAGTAGTAAAATGGAATAACAGTAACATCAGATCGAGAAGGTACAGTATGATACATATTTGACTTGTATACAAGACTCAACGGACCGTTGTACTCTTTTCCGACTATATACTCCGATTCACTTATTCGTTTCTACTACTATGAGTAAGTGAGTAAGTTGTTTATAAATCAGATTATACAGGGTCCGTGACATAACCAAGGTTTGGTTTAACATACACAAGATACACAATCAGTGAGTCAGTACAGGTTGAGAAACGCTGGGGTACTTGATATCGGGTGGTCAGAGGAGACAGGTACCTTAAGGTCCGTTCTTATGACCTCATCCATCGGTAAGGAAAGGGGTCCCCTAGAAGGGCTGGGTTCCTAGTTTGGGTCCAGAGGACGTAACGTCCGTTTAAAAAATGGTAGACTCGGTTGTCCCTTTTGGTAAATGAATTTTTGTTTGGATTATCATTTTGACTATGTAGGTCTTCTACGTAAAAAGGAAGACACAATACGAAAAATGGAAGACATACTCTAAAATGATGACCCTCTTGATCATGAACAATGACTGTAATTATGTACGTGTGTGTGTGTGTGTGGTTTCGGAATTGTTACAGACCGATTTGTAGTATCGTGGGTCGTGTTAGAGGACGAAAGTTTACAGTAAGTAAGAATTTTAGTACCAACCTGTTCGACAGGGAGGTCACTCATTAATGACTCTTACTGGAACCAGGTCTGTATTCGTCTTTTCTTCGTGACGTTTTTATTAAGACGGGGTTCTCTCGAATATGGGATCAACCTTTCTATGTGGACCTCATCGATGTACAGAAGTTTTCACTGTCTGTCATCCTAATGAAACACGTCCCTACCCTAGAACACTGTTCAAATCACAGTGAAAACTCGGTTTGTGAATTAACAGGAACATTCTGAAAGTCTTAAGAGAAAAGGAGGCCATGTTACTGGTCGGTGGTAAACACAATGTCGTTGAGGTAATGACACCCAAGGACAGACAGTACTTGTCTTGGGGGACGGGTGGACACTCCTTGTGCAACGTCCTTGTTCTTTAGTTGGACAAAAACGAACTTCAGTAGTTTACAACCTCCGACAAACAATGGTGTCGTATTAAAACCAATAAGACTGACTTTGTCATTTTTCTGTTTTACCAGATTGGAGATCTCGTCCCCAGGGGTTGGAGACCCTAGATTACGGAGTACTAGAGTCCACCTCGACTATATTATTATTATCTTCATTTCATGTCTTATTTACATTACGTGAACTTAGTGCGGGGTTTTGTAGGGAAAGTAGACGGGGTCCGAGACGACCCCTTTTTAACGGAAGGTTCTTTGGTCAGAGACGACGGTTTTTCAAACCCGTGGTGACGTGAAATATCGTATCTCCTCTTGTAATTTCTTGACTCTGAGAGTTTATGTCACCAAAAAAAAAAAAAAAAAAAAAATTCTCAAGGGAAGGGTCCACCACGATCACCATTTCTTGGACTGACAGTTACGTCCATCTGAATCTGAGTCCAAGCTAGAGACCCAGCCCTTCTAGGGGACCTTCTCCCGTGCCGTTGGGTGAGGTCACAAGAACGGACCTCTTAGGGTACCTGTCTCTTCGGACTGTCCGACGTCAGGTATCCCAGCGTGTCGCAGTCTGTGATGACTTCACTAAGTCGTACGTACGTGTGGTTTGATGTCCGACGTTTTGAACTACAATTGAGAGATGTTCAGAACTTCCTTATTCATGACATTTCTCTTTCCAGACACCCCCCTAAAGGGACCACCGGGTTACCGATTCTGAGGTGTGAGGGTTCTGTCCCCCGGACCTAAGTTACGGACCAATCTCTTGATCTAGGGTATACGACGTTGATTCTGGGTCGTGTCAGTTTACTTATTTATTTATGAATTTCTCTCTGTCTTACTAGACACTCGTGAATCCTTTTTTTCGTCTCTGGTTTTCCTCAGGTACACCAAATTTCTGTTAGTGTTGGTTGATTAAAAGTAAAGGAAACTTCTGTCTAAAATACAGTCAGGTCCAAAACCGTCCATTAACATAGGAGTATATTCCTACCGAAATTTTCTCTCAGAATATTTTTCTGATATGTGTTTCTACTCGTCTATATCCTTCTGGTGTTCCTTGTCATGTCATGGGACCCGATCCTGTCACCCCTACATTGGTGGGCTCGGACTTCCTCACTCCCACTCTCCCATTTGGACCTCGTCTCACTGACAGACGTTTCGGTGTACTGGACCGGTCGAGTTCATTAGAACTTTATTCTCTGAATTTATTTATTGGTTTGAGTAGGAAGAGAAAAGGAAGTGTAAGAACAGAGGTGACCGGTTGAGGTTGACCTTTAGGTTGGTCTCCCGTCCCCCTGGTAACTACATCAGGTCTCTTCAGTCGGATGACCCGTGTCTCGTCTCGTCTCTTCCCACCTCTCGGCTGGACCTCCCCGTTTGTCTTCTTTAGGTCGACTTCCAATGTCCTTTTAATTTATATGTACTGTACAGATCAGAACTCACTCCGTAAACTGTTTCCGAAGAATTTCTTCGTTATAACCAGTGTGGGAGAAGATACACGGGTGTCAAGACACGTAACACGGGATCTCATCTACCGTCATTGACATCAAAAATAGAAGAGCCGTACCCATGGGTCGAGTGAAGACCGTTATCATGGAAGTAAGAGTTTCCTTGAAGGGGGGTTAGGACACAAAACCTACACCAGTTAACAGTATAGAACAGATGGGGATTGGGGGTTGAGGTTACCCACCTGTGGATTCAGTCAGTTTGGTCTCAGAATCCTTGGACGGACGACTGTGGTTCCTTCTACGGTAGAACGGAGGTCCAATGTCACGACCCTTCGACGTTCCAACCTCCTTCCCTGTCGGTAGAAGGTATCGAACCGTCCTCCGTAGCAAATGTCGTTCTTTCTAACACCAGTAGTGTGTTTCTCCTCGTCTTTTTTGTATTTTCTACTTTTTCTTTGATTATTATAACCTAATTTGACAAGGACTTCAGTGGTCATTTAAGGAAAATATACTAAATGAGGTAATGGTACAAGTGAGAACGATCAAACTCGGCCTAAAGAGAACGAATGTCGTCTCTAGAGACTAGTTAGATAGACATAGTCTCTCGAAAGTTGAATTGGAGTGTCACAGAAGTTATCAATAAATGGTTTTATGTAAAATTGGGTTTATTACTTCCGATCATACAACATTATCGTTGGTGATGTGTCACAAGGGATTTTCAAATACCCCACTTCATTCACTTTCGGAACAGTTTCCTGTCCCATCCTGGGTCGACACCGATGTCACAGGACACAGGGAGAGATCCTTAAAGTCAAGGATAGACGGGGCGGGGGGGGGGTGGTCGAGTGGGGGGTATATTGCACACGGTGACGACCTCTTCGGTGTCTTTCTTCTCTTCCGGTACCGGTCAAAGAAGGGAGAAAGAACAAGGTGACGGAAGGCGAATAAGTTCAACGGAACAACCCGGAAGAAAGACATACCAGTGTATGTGCGTTCTCGTCCTCTAGACTCCTTTTCCTGTTCCAGGAGGTGTCTGTTGTAAAATTGTGTCCAAATCCTGTGAGACACTGAGAGTTTTTGAGGGAAGTCACCCCGAGAGGGTAACGTGCTAGGAGTCGACACTCACTACGTTTGAGACAGACCGACGAGGATCTACCGAGGAGGTGGGGAGAGGAACCCACGTAAGGTACGTCGGAGAGACAGGACCGTACTCCTGTCCCAACCGAGGAAGTTCCACTGATTACAAGGTCCCTCTTATACGAAGAACGTGACGGGATCCGTGTTGAATTAATAAGTGAGACGTCGGGAGAGAGAAAGGAGACCGTAGTCTCAGTCGAGGTCGGTCCGAGTGAGGAACCGAAGTCGTCCGGGATCAGTCCTTAGCCGAAAACATGACATATTTTCAAAGGGATTGAACCCAGTTTGACCTCTTTCCCCTGCTGGGAGGAGAGGAGGTAATTGTACCTTACTTTAGTGTGTCGTGAGGTTGTTGAGAAGAGGTAACCGGTTGGGGTTGAGGGGTCAAGAGAAAGAGTTTAGGGGATCGAGGAGAATGTCCACCAGATCTGTAACTATCACCGTCCAATCATGAGTGTCCGACCGACCTCTGAAGTCACTCGTCACAGAAAGACCTACCTCTTTAAGGAGAGAAATCTTGGTGCGGTGGGTTGTATTCGTCGGTGATCGGTGACCTACCGATCACTCGTGAACTCAAACCAGGTTTCACCTTACACGTAACAGTGGTCGTGTTGTCGAAAGTACTGTCATACTTATTTTCTTACGTTTTGTAGAGTAATTATCAAAATATAAGTAGTCTACTACTTTATAAAAGGTTGTATATAGTTCACTTAAATTATAGAGTAATTTTAATTAAAGTGGTGAAACAGGAAAAATTTTTACACCGACAACCTTTTAAAATTAATGTATGTGTCGTGTGTCAAATATAACTAACTTATCACGATGAAATTTACGTACCCCTGAAGGGACCGACAGGTCACTAATTCTGAGTCGTAAGGGTCACATCCCTCGTGCCAAGGTAGGGACCAGTCCTTGATTCTAGGACGTACGGCGGCCCGTGCCAGTTTTTTAAAAATTAATTTTTATTTGCTTATTTTTACTTTACGTGACCTATGTGCCGATATCCCGGATCGGGTTTGCGGTTCTGTCCTTTTCAGGGTAAATTCTCCGATAGTGTACAAACGTTTAGAGAATCTGTCGACGGACTGTGTATGAGTCATAAGTCAGTAATCCCTTCCTTTCTCTTACCTCCCCCTTCTTTACAATAAAATCATCACCATCGACTACAATAATTACTATAAGTGGAGGAAAATGAGTGGACATTTTATTATTAAATTCGAGACGGATGAAGTGTTCCAATGTCATACCAAACCCACTTTATCGCACATACTTTATTTTCGAGAAGTCCGACATTTGTGGACGTATTTGTCACCAACGGTGTCACTATTAGGACTACCGACGACATTATAGGACCAAATACGGTCCTCGCGGAGGCATTGCCGGAGTCCTCGGGTCCGACGACGCCCGACCGGCGCCCGGGTCGGCGAGAAAGGTAATGTAGTTTCGCTGGAGACCCAGCGGCGGTCTACCGTCACCTTCGGGTCGACGACAGGGCGCCCCTGGGCCCTCGCCCGGGGCGGGACGCCCCTTCTGCGACGCGAAGAGGCTCCGTGGGTCGACTTCGTGCAAAACGTAGAACCCGAACTACGATCCGTGAAACTCGTAATGGGTTTTTTTCGAAGATTCTACACCAGGTCGAAAATCCTCGACGACCAATTGCTTTCTTTAGCTGGGGATTTTGCTGGGCAGGTTATCACCTCCAGGGTCGTCCCAGTCTCTCCCTCCCCGACTGACGTCAACAACGAACTGGACGCACCCTCTCCCGCCCCCCTCCTCGAAGGTCTCTACACTGAAAACTCGACCCAAGAGTGCTTCCTCCCGAAGAAAGCCACCTCTTCCCAACCCTCCCTGCAAGATCCGTTTCCTGATTCGTTCACGTTCTCTTAGACCACATAAACCTTTTCCCCCTCCCGTAAACCTTTAATAACCATTTCCCTGACACTTCTTTCGATTCGCGGTTTCTTGACTACAAAAACTTGACACCACAACCTCTTCTGAGAACTCTCAGGGAACCTGACATTCCTCTAGGTTGGTCAGGTAAGAAGTCCTTTAGTCAGGACCCACAAGAAACCTTCGTTACTACGATTTCGACTTTGAGGTCATGAAACCGGTGGAGTACGCTTCTCAACTGAGTAACCTTTTCTGAGACTAAGACCCTCCCTAACCCCCGTCCTCCTCATCCCCTGCTGTCTCCTACTCTACCGACCAACCGTAGTGGCTGAGCTACCTGTACTCAAACTCACTTGAGGCCCTCAACCACTACCTGTCGCCCCCAACGTCTCACCATGTGCTGACTCGCTGACTTGACTTGACTACCCGTAAAGCCTCTTCCGTTACCTTGAGGTGAGGTCATGAGAACGGACCTTTTAGGGTACCTACCTCCTCGGACCTTCCGACGTCAGGTACCCCAGCGACTCCCACCCTGTACTGACTCGCTGAAGTGCAAGTGAAAAGTGAAAGTACGTAACTTCTTCCTTTACCGCTGGGTGAGGTCACAAGAACAGACCTCTTAGGGTCGCTACCCCCTCGGACCACCCGACGGTAGATACCCCAGCGTGTGTCAGCCTATGCTGACTTCGCTGAATCGTCGTTGTCGTCGTCGTCGATACTCGTAAATCACTCGCCGTCGGTCACTCCAACTTACAGGGGTGTGCACCTCCTATTAAGACATAATACTCCTGTGCAGGACGGTCTTTACTGTCGTCGTCGGGGTGACTCTTTGTCTCAGACCTACCCCTTCCTTTTGAAGTTACAATCTATATTCGTACCTCTCTCTTTAATCCCGGTTTGTCATTTCCGATCCACGACCCGAGACCAGAAGAACGTCCAATGTCTCTCGGTGACTTAAGGAAGAGACGATGTCCCTTACCGAGGGTGGTAAAGATTTTCGGTCGTCCGTAGGGGTGTCCCGAGACACCCCTCCACTACACCACCTACACGAGTGTACCACGGGTCCATACGAGGGATCCGAGTGGGACAGGGGTGCCGAGAGCGAGTGGAAGGGTCAGTAGGACAGGGACCGGGGTCTTACTACGGGAAGAGGAAGACTTTGAGGCCTGATGCACACCTATGTTTGTCCGTTAATTTTTTGTGGACGGTTTAACTTAACTGAAGGTCTGCCCATGTGGTCGAATCACTTTCATTTGGGAGTAATGTACAACGAGTACATAAAAATCCAACCCATTTTCTACCGTGTTGACCTGACAGTCTTATAAACGAGACTTAGACACCGTTCCCAAAAGTAGGGTCCTCGTCCAGTTTCTTGAACAGACGGTCGAATGGATAGTCGAACGGACAATTACTACTATTCTCTATCTATCACCAATAATTCGTTCGATGAGACTCGGTCCGTAACAGGGTCATATAATGTATGTACTAGTGTAAAGTAGCAGTGCCACAGAGTTAAACGTTCATTCTTTTGATTTCGACGACGATTCAGCGAAGTCAGCACAGGTTGAGACCTCACCCAACGGTAAAGGAAGAGGTTACGTACTTTCGCTCTTCACTTTCACTTTCACTTCAGCACAGCTGAGAATCGCTGGGGTACGTCGGGCGGTCCGAGGAGACAGGAACCCTAAGAGGTGCGTTCTCATGACCTCACCCCACGGTAACAGAAGAGACCTTTTGACTCCGATCCTCTTCATTTACTCAAAGGATTTCACGGGTTCACCTCTTGGTCCGGAACTTGAGTCTAGACAGACTAAGATTTCCGGAAACGGGAAAGGGGATATGGTCGGACGAAGAGAGTCAGTGTTTCTTTAGCACCAAAGAACCTTCCCTCCTTTCCCTGGGTGCCGGTCTATTTAGGGTCCGTCACTTCTGTCCGTACGAGAGTCGACGGACCATCCTGTCCAGACTTCTCCTGACGTCACCCAACAAGGGACGTGCTACCACCCTCCCGAAGTACGGGTAACGAGAGGTCTGGGAGTGAGTCAAGTCTTGACCCGGTCCTCTCGACGCCGCACCTTTGTCCTTCCTCTCGTCTCGAACCCGTCCCACAAGGGTGAGTTTCAACGGAACCGGTTAAGAAAGGAAACCAGACCGCGGAACCGACGTGCCCTTACACAACTAAAACGTCGACAAGGTATCCCCTTTCTCGTCGGTCGCGGACGCCTCCGTCGTGGAGTGCCTTCGTGGAGAGGGGTCCCGTGGTATTTCCGGGTATCGAGTCTCAGTGGTCTCGGTAATGTGTTCGGTCTCGGTGGTGACCCACAAAAAGAAACGGAGGAGGACCCACTCCCGGTTCAGAGAGTGACAGTGTCCCGATAATAGGACGGACTTCTTTGTTTTCTTTAATTAGCGATAACTCTGACCGGACACATGTCGACGATACCGGAATTTAAGGAACCTAAGCCCCGTTCCTTAGTTGTCTTAGCAGAAAAGTAGGTAGGTAGGTTGGTAAATAGTGGACGATACAAGTCCGTGACACGAATCGGAGTCCCTTAATTTTTCCTTATCCTTATCAGGTTAGGAATCTAAACCCCCAACGTTATCTCCCTCTGACTTTTATATTTGAGTTACAGGGGTCAAGAATCGTCGAATACTTATGTTTACCCCCGAGTAAGTAAGTTCATTGAGTGAGTCTCTGAAGTTAAGGGACGTCTCATAGGGAGTTTATAAAGAACTTCCAAGGTTCCCACAAACTGGATTTTAGTACTTGGTGAGGTAGTCAAATTGGTTGTGAATTGGGGGTGGGGTATCGGACTGGACGAAGAGAGAGCAGGTACAGGACACAAGAGTGTCGACGTGTTCCCTGGGAAATGTGTAGGTCTTTACTGTCACGGGAAAGACCCTTTCAGTATGGATAAGGTTGTTTCTTCCAGAAGGAATGAAACCCACCTGAACTCGGGGAGAGGTCCACGGGTACACACTCAGTGTTGGACACGTTGGTATGTTCCATCCCGACCCACGGTTCTTACGAGGGGTCTGGAGCTCCGGAGTCCCACGGTTTTACTGTGTCCAAGTCCAGATACCACTCCTCTTGTCGAAGAGGAATATAAACGTGACGTGAAACAGTGGACCCCCGGTTGATCACGACGGTCTCGGAGTGTTCCAGACACTGAGTGGAGAGTGGTCCTGACTTTGTAAAATTCCCCGAACCGTTTCTTATTTGTGAAGAAGACATGTCGAGTTTACAGGAGGACAGAGGGTAGAAAGAGTCAACAGGTTAGAGTGAGTTACGAAGGAGGGTTTGATGCGAGTACGTACAGTCGAGAACGGTTATCTGAAGTTCCCGTCGGGTCAGGTGGTTAAGACTGAGGGTAAGATCCGAGTCAATCTTACGAGAAAACGTATTAATGTTACGTCCCCATTGTGTTCGATAGTATCCATGTTCGTGTCTCCTCCTCGTACATTTAGTCTGGGCACAGAACCTCTTCCTTGTAGTCTTAACTCATAATTTATTCCTCATCCTTTTCAATTTCCCCTTTATTTCCTATTGTTTCCGAAGGGTTCACCGTGACCACACTTCTTGGACGGACGGTTACGTCCTTTACATTCTCTGTGTCCAGGTTAGGGACCCAGTCCTTCTAGGGGACGTCCTCCCGTGTCGTTGGGTGAGGTCATAAGAACGGACCTCTTAGGGTACCTGTCTCCTCAGACCGACCGATGTCATGTATCCCAGCGTTTCTCAACCTGTACTGACTTCGCTAAATCGTACGTACATTTCCCATTGTTTAAGGTCTGTCTTTCTTGTCGTACTTGTTTCAACGTTTACAGAACTACAACGACCTCACATTTTACGTTCCGTCCCTCCTTCTTCCCTTCGACCTCCTTAATTGTCCTCGGTCTAGTTTCTACCGAAGTATCTAATATAATTCCTCTAACATGAAATTTCCTCGGTAACTTCCACAGATCCTCTCCTCACTCTACTAGTCAACACACGAAACCTTTCTAACAAGACCAATGTATCTTACTCGAACTCCTCACGGTCTCCCCTCACTGAGATGATCCCCCGACGACCTCTCTGACTCTATTTTTTACTATTCCTGGTCTCATCTCGTCACCATTTCCTTCTCTCCCTTCTTCTGCCCCCCTTCCTCCTCCTCTTTCCTTTCCTCCCTCCCCTAACTTCGTGGAAAATTTATCACTTCGTTCCGACGAAGAGTCCAAAGACCAAACCCGTTGGTGTTCATACCTCACTGATCCTCTTTTATTGTATCCTTGTACAGATTCTATTATGTCTTCCCTCTTAACTTTCCACCCTTCTAATCAAAGAAAAACTTTTACAGAATACATATGGAAACGAAGGACCACCGAGTCTACCATTTCTTAGGTGGACATTACGTCTTCTGGGTCCAACCTACGAGGTCTTAGTGACGTCTACATTGACGTCGGTGCTTTAATTCTGTGAACGAGATACCTTTTTTTCGATACCGTTTGTATCCGTCCCATAATTTTTCGTCTCTGTAGTCGAATACTGTGTCCAAATATCAGTTTCGATACCAAAAAGGTCATCAAACCTACAGTCTCAACCTGGTATTTCTTTCGACTCACGGTTTCTTAACTATGAAAACTTGACACCACAACCTCTGAAAACTCTCAGGGAACCTGACGTTCCCCTAGTTTGATCAGTTAGGATTTCCTTTAGTCAGAACTTATAAGTAACCTTCCTGACTACGATTTTGACTTCGAGGTTATTAAAAACAGGTGGACTACGTTTCTTGACTGAGTAACCTTTTCTGAGACTACGACCCTTTCTAACTTCCGTCCTCCGCTTCCCCTGTTGTCTCCTACTCTACAACCTACCGTAGTGGTTGAGTTACCTGTACTCAAACTCGTTAGAGGTCCTCTACCACTTCCTGTCCCTTCGGACCATACGACGTGAAGTACCCCAGTGTTTCAGTCTGTGTTGACTCACTGACTTGTTGGAACATGTAGAAGTTCCCCACTGTTCACCTGAGCTTTACACCTGGACTTCGAGTCTCTCCATAGACTCGACTCCTATGTCTGAACCTCAGTGATCTCCCGTTGAGTACGAACACGTACACAGGGACGGTTCCTCGTAGACTTACTCTCTGCTCACGACTCCTCTCGCGACCACACTTCTCTTTCACCTTTTCCTGTCATAACAGTTGTCTCGTCTGACCCCTGTAGGTCCCATAGTGACACAATCCGTTTCGGGTCCCTCCCCCGTCTAGTTCCTCTTACCTCGCCAGTTGACACGGTTGACCACGTCGTTCCGACTTCTTCTATTCCTGAACGACTGTTCGTGGGCAACCTACACTGATCGGTCTTACGTTACACAACTTCACACCCACCGTCCCACCCTCGATTCTATCTTTTTCCGTTCTTTCTTGACGACAAACTTCTAACCTCCACTGTCCTCTCTTTGTTCTTCCATAAGCACACCTGTCCTCGGTCACCTCCTTCAAAGACGGAGAGGTACCTATACGTACTCTTCCACCGACTTCTCCCTTCCTTCGTCCCCCTCACTCTCCAATCTTCCTTAGGCTCTCCATTCACAGGACTTTGTCAGTTCCGTCCATCCCGTGGACTCCGGACTGTCCCCATCCGGACCGGAACTGGTCCATCTCCCTACGTCGACGACTCCGGGTCCCTTCACTCGTCACGACTCCACCCAGACATTCGTCTCCAAGTACGGAGTCCCAGTCCTCAGTCCTTACGACGTCCTTGAACACCTCACACCTCTTCCCGTGATTTACTGTTGTTGTCCTTCACCCGTTTCGTCGGGTGGTTCCTACGAATCTTCTTAACACGAAACAAAAAGAAAAGGGGACATCGGATCCACGTTCTCTTAAACGGGGTCGTCTTTTAATGTCGCACTCGTAAGTACGATTAGAAAAGACAGAAGAAACCGAAAAGAGGTTTTCAGTTCAATAGAATGTTTTGGAGTTCGATGGAAAAATAACGGTGTATACGTCGTACACGGTCCCGAAACGTCCTTCCGGATGTTAACGGGTCTTTATGATAACGACTTCAAAGGTTTTCCAGAGGGAATCTGTCCCAGATAGCCTTATGACCGACGTCCCGCGGTCAGGAAGACTTCCGGTAAAAGGGGGTGTTGGACTGAGCTAGTCGGACCCACCACATTCGTCCAAACAAGACCTATACCTTTGACACAGTTGAACCCTTTGTCAAGGTCCAATTTCTGATGACATCTCCTCAAAACCCGAACAGGGTTCGAGGGGTTTGTCGTCTCCGGAATCTTTGTTACTGACGGGGTCCATGTGGTTCCCGTAGAAGAAGGAAGTCGTGTCCCAGTGGTGGTCAGTTCACTCCGACTAGAAGGAGAAAGAGTAACCGACACTGAAAGAGAGAAACTTCTAGGACTACCCGTTCCGAGGTCAGTTGGGGAATTCGGTCCGAGGAGGATGTAGTCGGGACCCAGTCCCTCTTCCGTCGTCCTCGTATTTCCTCTCATTCCTTGACGGTTCATTCGGGTAGACTCTTTGTCCTGGGATTGGGGTCCTCCATAAACTGGAAGACAGAGGTGACAGACTGAGATACCAGGAGGGTCGACGGTGTCAGCGACAATCACGGGGAGTCGGGTGAGGTTAGACAAAGGAGTGGAGAGTAAAGAACTAGGTGATATGAAGTCAGTAAGTTTCCAGTCGACATAAGACACGGGTCTGTGGAGTCCCGAGACCGAGTTTACCTGAGGACGCCTCAGATCCCGGATCGAGAGAGTACGGTGGGGTCCGTGGTGTCCGGGTCCGGACTGAAAAAAACCGTCGATAACGGTTGGGTCGGGACGGTACCGAAGTACCGACCATGAAAGGGGGTGCCCGACTGAAGAGTCACGGAGGGAGAACGAACTGTGACCGAAGACTCGGGTCTTCGTCTCCTTTCCGACTGATCGACTCCGGGAGGACGACACCCAGGTCAGTAGGTGGGTCCCAGTGTGACTCCGGAAGGCACGAGACACTGTAGTGTGAGTGAGATTCAAGGAATTCCTGTCTGTTCTACAGTATCGGTGTTAATGGTATTGAAGTAGGGTCACCCCGAGGTACCGTCAAGAGTGACGAAGGACTATAAAGTTTACTACTCAGGTCAACCAAGGTCTTAAAGATAAATCTTCCTCGATTCCTCATCGTTAGTCCAACCCTTCTGACCGTTCCCCTGACCAGGATTTCAACGTAAAAGAATCGTCCATGAAAAGAACACACCGTCTGTTCAAATGGTGTTGTAAGAGGAATCTCCCGCCTGAATGGTGAGTCGACGTCCCTCACACCAGTCGTCTGTCGGAAACCACGGTCAAGGACGTCCCCGACGGAGTCGACTTCTCGACGTACAGGCTTTAGTACGGGAGTGGTCCCACCCGGGATGGACCACTAACTCCCTCCATCCCATAGATCCGAGTCGGTAAAACCGAACTATCCTCTGTAGATTGTCTGTTACGACTGAGGACCCGAGGGACGGGTACCCAACTCCGAGATATCGTCGGAGGTTGTGTCAAACTGAAGATGGAGACGGTTAGGACGGAGGTGAGGAAAAGTGTCCATAAGTCTCAAATCAACGAATCAGTACAGGCTGAGAAACGCTGAGGTACCTTACGTCGTACGGTCCGAAGGGACAGGTAGTGTTTGAGTACAAGTAACTCAGCCACTACGGTAGGTTGGTAGAGTAGGAGACAACAGGGGAAGAGGAAGACGTAGGGTAGAAAGGGTCGTAGTCTCAGAAAAGATTACTCAATCAAGAAGTGTAGTCCATCGGTTTCATAACCTCGAAGTCGAAATCGTAGTCAGGAAGGTTACTTACAAGTCCTGATTATAAGAAATCCTAACTAACTAAACTAGAGGAACGACAGATTTCCTAATAGTTATTAGAGGTTGTGGTGTCAAGTTTTCGTAGTTAAGAAACCGTGAGTCGAAACACCAGGTTGAGAGTGTAAGTATGTACTGATTACCTTTTTGGTATTGAAACTGATATACTTGGACACAGTATTTCATTATAGAGACGAAAAATTATGGGACAGATCCAAACAGTATCGAAAAGACGGTACCTCGTTCACAGAAAATTAAAGCATCGACCTCAGTGGTAGACATCAACTAAAACCTCGGGTTCTTTTATTTCAGACAGTGACAAAGATGACAAAGGGGTAGATAGACGGTACTTCACTATCCTGGTCTACGGTACTAGTAAGTAAATTAAAATCCGGTCGAAAAAGTGAGAGGAGAAAGTGAAAGTAGTTCTCCAAGAAATCAAGGAGAAGTGAAAGACCGTATTCCCACCATAGTAGACGTATAGACTCCAATGACTATAAAGAGGGACGTTGGAACTAAGGTCCTACACGAAGTAGGTCGGACCGTAAAACGTACTACATGAGACGTTTATTCAATTTGTTCGTACCAGTGTTATATGTCAGAACTGTATAAGGAAATGGTTAATCCTTGGTTTGGTAACAAGGTACAGGTCAAGATTAACAACGAAGAACTGGACGTAATTCTAAAAAGTCCTCCGTCTATTCCACCAGACCATATGGGTAGAGAAATTCTTAAAAGGTGTTTAACAACACTAGGTGTGTGAGTTTCCGAAATCGTATCAGTTACTTCACCTTATACTACAAAAAGACATTGAGAGAACGAAAAAGATACTAGGTTGTCTACAACCGGTAAAATTGAGACCAAGGAGACAGAAAAGATTTAAGTCTGACTTGTAGACCTTCAAGAGTCAATTACATGACAACTTTGGAGCGAACCTCTTAAAACAAACGATCACACACTCTACTCACGTTAATACGGCTTCAAACTTGTAAGAAACCGTAACAGAAAGAAACATTGACCTTACTTTTGACTTAAAAAGGTCAAGATACCGGTGACGACTCCAAAGGTTTAAAGGACCGTATGACTCACATCGTGAAATTTTCGTAGTAGAAAATCCTAGACTTTTTCGAGTCGACCTTAAGGTAGTGGAACTAATCGAAACAAGTATTACTACGAAGGACTCCGGGTGAACTGAAGTGTGAGGTCCTACAGACCGAGATCCACTCACTAGTGTGGTAACACCAATAGACCCAGTACTTCTAGAAAAAACATGTCAAGAAGACACATAAGAACGGTGGAGAAAAATCATAGAAAACGAAGACAATCCAGGTATGGAAAAGAAGGGAAATAACACGGGTAGAAACGTACATAAAAGGGAACCATAGAGACTAAAAGAATTTCTTTAGAGATCAGAAAGGGTAAGATAACAAAAGGAGATAAAGAAACGTGACTAGCGACTCCTTCCGAAAGAATAAAGAGGAACGATAAGAAACCTTGAGACATAAGACCACCCATATAAAAAAGAAAAGAGGAAACGGAAACGAAGAAAAGAGTCGATAAACATTCCAGAGGAGTCTGTTGGTAAAACGGAAGAACGTAAAGAAGAAGAACCCCTACTAAAACTAGTGATGGAGGATATGTTACAGTGCTTGGAGGTAGGTGTCAAGAAGTCCGTGAGATAATCTAGATTAGGGAACTTAGATAAACAGTGAAGATGACATATTAGTATTCCCTAAACTAAATCCAGTATGGACTTACCAGATCACCAAAAGGGATGAAAGAAGTTAAATGCAGACTTAAACCGTTATTCCTCAAGTACTAGACTCGGTGTCAGTCGAGGACCAGAACAAAAACGACTGACATATCACAAAGAGGTAGAAACCGACGTTTCTTATAGTAGTCAGACTACTAAAACCACTACAGGTACACATTTCAACAGAAAGCACAACACCTTTTTCCCACAAACGATACTGGTCACACAAGAGAACTGTTTTGAAACGGGACGAAGTATACATGAGGTTTCGGTTTAAACAGACAATACGGTCCATAGAGAACTGAAGAATGAAAACGTTAGGTCAGGGGATACTATTTTTCCGGTAGAAAAACCCCACAATCAAGATCTTCCAGAACATCCAGAAGTATCTTGGCAAGTAGAAGAAACCGGAATCACCGACCCCGTATCCGAACCTAAGGACACTATGACTTACCAAACGGAACCTTTGTTTGTCCATAGTAAACAACAAAAACTCTAACGTGTGTTCCTGACGTAAAACCTGAAAGAGTAACGGATACTCTCGATGAGATAAACAAGATTCCTTGAGAACGGGTGTCATCATCTATATTACTAGTAGACTATTTAAGTGGGTAAGGTCAGGTAATATCAAGTCTAAGAATTTTGCACTACAAGTGAGAACGGTCGAGGACAAGCTGGTGAAGGTTAAATGGAACTAAGTACCTAGATTGTAAGGTCCAAGGATACGTCATAACAGGAGATGTCAAGATAAATCTGAAATGAAGGTAGTTATCAGTGTAGGTGTTGACCCGGAACGAAAGTGAAACCGAGTCGGAGAAGTAATAAAGACCTCGATAAAGAGACGAAAAGAAGTCATTGTATAATCCGTGGGTAGTTGGACTCCTCAAGTAGAAAGTCACAGTATAGAAAAACGGAAAAGTATGACAAGTATCACAAGAGTTCCGTTCTTATGACTTCACCGGACGGTAAGGGAAGAGGTCACCTGGTGTAAAACAATCTTGAGAGGTGGTACTGGGTAGATAGAACCCACCAGGACTTACCGTACCGAGTATCAAAGTAACTCATTCTGTTCTGATAATTATAGTGTTCATAATTAGGGATTGTTTGTCGAACTAGGGTTTTGGGGTTGGGAGTCAAGAGGTTTTGGGTTTGACGGTGTAAATTTTTTTTAAATTTCTATTTGTGTTTATAGTCATAAAAGATTTTAAGAATATTAAGTTCGAAAAGTATGTAAACTCTTGTCAGTAGGGATGACTCCTTATGGTTATCCACTGAACCCCCACAATCTACTACCTCTTCGATTTCGGGGAGGTCGGGAGGTAAAGGTGGGGAGTGACTATGGACCATCTCAAGAACCTAAACCTTCGGAACACCAATGTCTCTTTAAATAGTTCCCCATGTAGTCTCTGTCCCTCAACCCACCGGGTTTACCTACATCCCCCTCTTTCCCTCGACGTCTAAAGAGGGACCTATAGTCCGTGGAGGGATTAGTCTACCGGCCTTTGTCACGGTAGTAGTGGAGGAAGAGAGAGTCCTCCCTGATAGTCTCGGAACTCCTCGAGTCCTAACTCCCACTAGAACGATCCACCTCCTTTGTCTTTCGTGTCAGACCTCGACGACTCCACGGACCTTTAAATTCTATAGTCTCTTCTCCCTCGACACGTCTCTTCCTTGAGGACTTTGGATATACTCTTCGGGGAACCGAGAAACCGGTACATGAGTAGACATCTATGTGTCTCTTTCTGTGGTGTCTAGACAGTCTTTTCTTAATGGGTACCCCAAAACACATTTGATTCACTTCTAAGACTTCCAACTTGTCAAGACCACAAGACTGATCGGTCTTATTTCACTGTGGAGTCTGTAAGCCACCTCTTGAGTCTTCCCGGCATAGAATCTTCATTCAGACAAGATCGGAATCTTATCCCGATGAGATCAGGGTGGGATTATTTCGGATTTTCACTCAGGGTCAACCTAGTGTGGTTACTCGGTTATGTAATTTGACGGATTTTTTTCTTTTTGTTATGAGAAACTCCTTCTTTTGTTTTAAATCTGAGAGGTTATTACATTATAGGTGGGTGTACAAGGTGTTCGTTATTGTTATTGGTCTGTACCTTTCCTGGTCCCCTTATACTGGGTATTGGTCCTCGTCGTTGTTGTTTTTTGTCAGGTTTCTTTGTCTAAAACTCTCCTGTATCTGTCACCGCAATTGTCGGTTCCTGAAATTTTGTCGATAATATTTATGTACGTTCTCCCTCAAGGGACCGTCAGGTCACCAATTCTGACACGGAAGGTTACTTCCTCCACGTCCAAACCAGGGACCAACGTCTCGATTTTAGGGTGTACGAAGTACGGGTACGAAGTACGGGGGTTTTATTTTTTTATATATTTGTCCTCCTTACGACACTGTTTAAGTTATTCATGAAAATTTTTACCAGGTGTAATTCCTTTTTTTTTAGAATTTTTTTATACGTTCTAAATTTCTTTTTCTGTCTATATTCCTTAGAGTAGTCTCTTTACGTTTGATATTGTTTTTTTCTCTTGTATTTCTTTTAAGATCTTGATTTTTAATATTATAAATTTTACTTTAAAATGACCCACCCGAATTGTCGTTTAACCTGTGATGGTTTTTTTTTTAAAAGTCATATAAACTTTTGTCCAGTTATCTTCGATAGGTTTGACTTTTTGTCTTTTTCCTGACTTTTTAATTTGTATCGGAACCACTAAATACTCTATTATAATCCGTCGGATTACCACCGAGTTTCCAATTTCTTAGACGGACCTTACGACCTCTGGACCCAAGCTAGGGACCCAGCCTTTCTAGGGGACCTCTTCCTTTACCGTTGGGTGAGGTCATGAGAACGGACCTTTAGGGTACCTCCCTCCTCGGACCTTCCAATATCAGGCACCCCAGCGTTTCTCAGCCTGTGCTGACTCGCTGAAGTGAGTTATATAAATATAAACCCCAGAGTCTCCTTTTCTCATTTTGACCGTGTCTTTACTAAGACTTATACCGGTTGTATAAGATTTAAACTATTTTGGATATTTGGGTGTCTTGGGTCTTCTTCAAGTTATTTTGTGATCGTCATATTTGTACCCTTTTTTTGGGTTGTTATTGATTTGTAGGTAGTATAGGTTTGACGATGTTGTTTTATTCCGTCGGTCTCCTTTTTTCCGTGTAATGGATATCCCTGGTTACTATTATTAGTGACTGAAGAGTACTCTTCGATCTCTAGTTTTCTGGTATCTTACTGTATAAATTTTACAATTTTTTTTTTTTTCAGTTGGGTCTTAAGAAAAAGGTCTCTTTTATAGGATATTTTACTTCTATTTTATATCTGAAAGGTCTATTTGTTTCAGATTTCTTAAGTAGTGGTCGTCTGGATGTGATGTTCTATACAATTACGAAAGTTTCGTACATAATTACACACGAGTCAACACAGACTGAGAAACGTTGGGTACCTGACATCAGGTCGTCCGAGGAGACAGGTACCTTAAAAGGTCCGTTCTTACGATCTCCTTTACAACGGTAAAGGAAGAGGTCCCTAGTTTGGGCTCAGAGGGTGTGACGTCCGTCTATGAAATGACTCGATGAAGTTTCCCTTTACTGTGGTCAACCTTTATGCTTGGATGTACTTCTTTACTTCTTGAGGTCTTTACAATTTATGAATAAGAATTTTCATAAAATTCTGTTATGTTTCAGAATAAAAATATTCTTTTTGTCAACTGATAAGTTTCGTTTCTGTAATTGTTAAATAATGTCGAATATTGTAAACCTTTTCGTTTTGTTCTTTTTTCGAATTGTTGAAATAGTACTTCTTACCATTCCCCATTTACCTTTATAAGACAACAATCCAAGAATACACAATTCACCATATTGTACTTAAGGTTCATTTGTCATAATTCGTCTTTATTTATACTCGTTCGACTTAAGACATTACATATGTTTTCTGTGATATGGTCTTGATTTAACCCAAATTAGGATCATTTCACTCCACCAAAATAGTAAATTTCACCTCATTAAGTGACAAACGTTTAATTTCCTCTTTTTTTGTTTATTAGTATAACAAAAAGGACAAGATCTTAAGAGGAAAAGGTAGGACTGTTCGATTGATGCTTTGAAAACACTTTGAAAATTGGTCCGGTGAATCTCTACGAATACCAACTGTTTTCTACCGTCCATAGTGATTTACTAGTACGGAGTGTAGGAGAAGACGATTCGGAGAGAACCCAGAGTTTGAAAAAGAGTTATGTCCATAGTCAATAGTTTACTTACCGTTATTATGGATCTTAGATAAATACTAGGGACCAAACCTAGTCTTACTCTTACACCTTACCTTAAAGTAGTCTTGAGACTCTAGTGAATCCTTGTTATCCAATCTTCTGATTATGATAATATTATTGTCATTGTTAATAATACTGTTCATTACTTAGTTATGATAGTTGACGGATGGAGGTCTAAAAAACATACTCTTTTTAAGGAATAACGAATCATCGTTAGACAAAAACCTATAAACGGTAACTCTCGTAAGAACTATGTCTGAACTTCGGATTTGAATTTAGACTTACTTCCCACTCTTGTCTGTTTTAAAACGTCTCTCCGTGTAGTACTAGTTCTGTTCTCTCTACTCTTGAAATACTGTTCGTTCACCAACCCCTTTCTCCTTATCCTTTTTTACACTACTCTTACAGGTCTTTCCATTACCCAAAATCTTTGACACAATACACTTGAACTAGGATCCCCGTCACATATTTGCCCTTCAGTGAATCTCCAGAATCCCAGACTTCATTCTTTTGATTGTATAGTCTTAACACTAAATCTTTCTAGTAAGTCATCGACTTCTCTCGTACGAAACGTCTCCTTGGTCTGGTCTCCGTACCTTTAGTCAAATTTTTTACAGTAGTACTATGTCCATTCTTTTTACAACCAGAGACCTGGTGTGACCATCGTTACTTCTATCTTCCTTCAATTATATGAGAGTTACAATTCCCTTATCTTACCGTTTCTAGACCGTTAACCACGTTTTTGATCAGATTTCTCTCCCTTCTCGTTTCTTACTAAGGGTAAAGATCAAATGGACCCATCGACTACCCCAGACAGTCTACCCTGTCTCCTCCCTTTTAACACCCTGTCCCTCTTTCTAAAGTCTCTAAGACTTTAGATAAAAACCTGTCGGAACTTGTCAGAGAAGGTCTCGACTTAACTAGAATTCCTTACCTACTTCCCGAGACATAACTTCATAATGTTGAAATTGAGGTGACAGACTGTATATTATCTTGTTACACACACACATGTGAACACACAACCTGTACCCTACATATATATTCCCTTCTGTTTTGATCCAATTTTCCCACTTTGATAAAAAAATGGGTGGAGTCCGTTTCTTAAATGGAAGACATACAACCACCCGATTGATTTGGACACTTATTCGTTGACCAAGGTATCACTAAATATACCTACTCATTCCTACTCAAGGTAAACTACTACCACACGGGTATAGTCCATGACTGTTTCACCATCGGTTGAACTTTTACATTCTTTCCAACATGTGTAACAAAGTCCTAGTTAGTCATCCCTAATGAGGTGGTGTAATCACAAGATTTGACACAATTGTCTTCCCTGGTCATGACGTATTCCACCTACTGACACAAAGGTTCGGTCTGTCCTCTGTCGTGTGACTCTTTTCATTGTCTCCAGTTCCTTCCCGGAGGTTTTCATACTCGGTCCAATTTCGTTGTTACTCACTGTCACTTCAACGTCCGTTCCCCTCCTCCGCCACTGATCTTGAGATTCTTTACACCTCGACATCCTCCTTCGTCGTCGTAAACCATTTCGTCACATTGTTGACGGTTTGGTGTCGGGTCTCCTTCACCGATTTCTTGTTTGACAGGACACGAAAGAGAGGAGGACAGTAGATGAGAACGACCACGGAGAGTACCCGAGTTAGGTTGACCTTCGGTCTTCCGTTTCCTTGGGTTTACACAGTAGGTGTTTCCAGTCGAACTACACCGTTTCTTGACGTACTTCTGTCACCCAGACGTCCCCGTTTCTTATAAGGTGTACTCTTAAAAGAAAGAACCCCTTTTTGTAAAAGGGGAACGTAAATAATAAAAATTTAAAAAAGGTATAATTCTAATACGATTATGTACACGGGTCATTATTCCTCCTAGAGACCCTATGTGGTCCTGGAATCATGACTGTTAAGAACTTCTTAGACAAGAATACGAGACACTACTGGATCTTAAAATAACAGACAATTCGTCTCATACCTATATATGTTATACGAACGTCCAATTCTACGTAGACTGTTATGCTCTATCCTCTCACGAGGATTGTACCATATGCAATGTTGTTGTGACTTTAATATGTCACTCCTTTGACTCCCGACTTCACTTACAGTGTCGTCCCGTCCGTAAGGTATATCACATTACTTGTAATGGAGAATACAGTCTCCCCTTTTCAAGTTTTGAACCGGATCCGGATGTTCTAGTAAGACCATATGACCCTTTCTTCCGTCTATCTACTATATCGGTCCAGTTTTACACGTAATCCGGTAAGACGATACGACGGTCTACAATGTACGTGTCAGGTGGAAGGGTTACCAAAGTCGTGGTGACTCGACTCGTCTAAGCATTTCGAATAGTCCTCAAAGACAATAGATTTCTTGTGTGGCGAACTTGGTCGTGTGTGCAACGGGAAGTTAGATCTGTTGACATTATCTGAAGAAACCTATTTACAGAAGTATTTCTTTTTGAGATCTTCATAATGTCCGTAGTCTTGATCATGAAATGCTAGATGATTGACGTCTACCACTGACGTCGGTACTTTAATTCTGTGAATGAGGAACCTTCTTTTCAATACTGGTTGGATCTATCATATAAGTTTTCGTCTCTGTAATAAAACGGCTGATTCCAGGCAGATCAGTTCTGTTACCGAAAAGGTCATCAGTACAGTATTACCTACACTCTCAACCTGACACTTCTTCCGACTCGTGGCTTCTTAACTACGAAACTTCACACCACAACCTCTTCTGAGAACTCTCAGGGAACCTGACGTTCCTCTAGGTTGGTCAGGTAAGACTTCCTCTAGTCGGGACCCTAAAGAAACCTTCCTTACTACGTTTTCGACTTTGAGGTCATGAAACCGGTGGAGTACGCTTCTCACCTGAGTAACCTTTTCTGACACTACGACCCTCCCTAACCCCCGTCCTCTTCCCCTGCTGTCTCCTACTCTACCGACCTACCGTAGTGACTGAGTTACCTACACTCAGACTCACTTGAGGCCCTCAACCACCCCTGTCCCTCCGGACCGCACGACGCTAAATACCCCAGCGTTTCTCAGCCTGTACTGACTCGCTGACTTGACTTGACTTCTTAAGTCTTCTAACACAAATCGTACTGAAATGTAGTCACCTATTGTTCGTCGGTTAGTTACAAATAACCCATTTTCATTATAAACAGTCAACACTTCAAAGATTGAACCCCGTAAACATAACAGAAGACATGCGCAGAGATCCACTCCCCTCTTTTTTTCTCCAATGACCACAGTCGAAAGTATAAGAAAAACCGTTCAAGAAGAACTAACATTTTAAAATATATGATTTTCCTTCGAATTGTTAAGACCCCGACTATCTTCCTTCCTGTTTGAAGTACAAGACTCAACTCTGTAAATAACTCATTGAAGGTACACGGTCCAACGAATTTTTTTGCCCGGGACGGGATGTCCTCTCGAGTGTTAGTATACTTCCTTTGTGTCATATGTCTATAAAGGTTAGATTACCCTCATCCAAGACAAAAGTATGTCGAATTCCGTTTGAGGGTTTAGTAAAGTCTAAAAGAGGTCATTTTGTAAAATTTTAATCGTTATGAAAGTTGATGGACATACGATACAATTAATACTCTCCAAGGGTACCGTGTCCGAGATCTTGAGTGGAAATTCCTGTCTTTGTGGAGGTAGATAGTTCTCAACTCTTAAGAGACACCCTCAACGGAGAGGTATTTGAGTGTTAAGTGATTACACATTACAATCGTGATATTACCCTTAATGTTGTCCCTTAATTCGATCAATCTCCTGACACCAATGAACCGACGTGTCTTTCCTGTGTGTGAGTACCAACCATGGTGTATTTCTGGTTCATTCTTTGATCATTCGTATCTTTACTTATATTAATGGTTCAAGTAGTTTTTGTATTGTTTCTGAACCTGTTAAAGTTCCCACTATTGTTGTATCATTCGACATCGAGAGATTAGTACTCTGTTTTTGCGGTAGAGTTCTAGACCTCAAAGTTTTGTCTGGAAAAAATCCAGGTCTTACTTACCTGGAAAAAAAAAAAATTCGAAAAAAGGGGGAGTCACAGGAAGGTGGGAATAGGTATTCAATGAAATAAAAAGTAAAAAAATCAAAAACATTCAATGAAATTTTATTTTGAAAACGAAGACAAATATTGTCTTCGAGGAACGTCTTTTACCCTCTTTTCACTTACTTATTCCCTGTTTATCGATCTGTTGGGTATCAATAGTGTATTTCGATTGAAGAACTTGTAACACTGAAATAAGGATCCTCCAGTCTAGAAAAGGATACATAGTGATGTACAAAACATAGTACAAAATACACAACTAGAAATCAAAATTCTGTAAGAGGATCCAGGAATCCTGAAACGACCATAGAGTGCTACTGGCTGATAGGTGTGGTCGTTAAGAGGAATCATACGAAGTGTTAGTACATCTCCCGTACAGTCTTGTCCGACGACCGGGTGGGGTCAAAGACTGATTCATACCCACCCTGGACTTTCGGTGTAAAGATAACTTAAGAGTCCATTACGGTCTACGAGTGAGTACGACGACCAAATCCCAGTGTGAAGCTCTTAGTGTCTTTTTACTTTTTGTATCTCTGTTCAACAAAGTGGTGACCGTGGTAATTGTCACTGTGATAAACTCATCTTAAAAAAAAGAGAATTTAACTAAAGTAAGTCTTTTACTCACATTATCCAGTCAAGTAACTTTCAGTAAGTAACTTTCAGTCAACTAACTTACATAAGTATAAATTATCCTTGACCCATACGAAAATGATCCTCTTGGAAGATTCACCAAAACTGGTGTCGGTGAGGTGTAAGGTATCACTTAAGACTCGTGTGTCTCCGGGAGCAACTGGGGGTTTACAGGGGGGGTTGGAGTAGAAGGTAATCAGTAGGAGCTGAAATCGTGGTTTTATAAATGAGTACCTAGGGGTGAGAAGGGAAATCTCTACGGGAAGAGACATGGACCTTACGAAGGGAAAGGGTCGTAAGAAGGTTAGTCTGAATTTTGGTGTTAAGTTTATACCGACATACCCGAGAAGGGACTTTTATGATTCGTCATATAGTGAGGAAACACGAAAATCATAAAACAAGAAATATACAATTAATTTTGATACAAATGGATGGATACAATTAATTCAGTGTACTAGGATGTACCATCCATCACACAGTATAAGGTTAAGTTTGGTGACTTTTCAAATGTCACACGACTCGCTATGTCTATTTGTCTATTAACGTTATGTATTTTGTGTCACGGATTGTGTTGTGTACATGTACACAAGGATATTATTTTCTGTCAAATCGTATAACCTGTACACGTCGTCCGAAACTGTGATTTGAGGGACTCAAGTTTGGAACCGAGACGGTAATCGTCACATTACATCTATTTAATGATTGTAGTGTGTGGAATCAATAGCGTGGATATTTTGTACCCATTTGTCTCCACGGGAGGAGTTTCCCGACGATCCGTTTTTACCCAATTATGTACATTTTACAAATCCCAACACGGAACGTGTGAACCAGTTGTTCACAAGTGATCACAATAAAGATGTGACGTTTTCCAAGTTCGACCAAAAGAAGAGTTCTTTTTGTTGGATCAACCCCTTTTACTGTCTTTTAACACTTTCTACATTGTATTTTGTCTTTTCATTTATAATCTACAGTTTTTTAATTCCTGATTACTTTATTTATGTGCAAGAGGATCCTACTGATAAAATTTATTTTAACGTAAGTAGACATACAAATGCAAGTCCACACAAACAATTTTTTATTTCTTTCGATGAGATTATGATCCAACTCAGTATACTCTAGTAGAAACATCAAGTTTCTGGTAGTTCATAACCGTAATTATTAAGCACAAAGTCGGATTTGAAAGATCAATAAAAAACGAGAGTTTTTGACTTCTATTCGAGAAGTGTCTATTTACACCTTTTTCACTCTTTCTTTCTTTCTCTTAATCTATAAGACATATTGTCGTCTTTTATTTCCTTAAGACGAAGGTTTCGTGGAGACCTCCTAGGGATTAAGTTGGGGTATTTCGACATTGTATGTTGATTCAGTTTACAGATCCTCTCTTTGAATTCCATTTATAAGACTTCTCTTATAATCCTTACGAAAAAAAAAATTACTTAAGTCTTTTTAGAGGTGACAGAGAAGTCGAACATATTTTTGTGTCCATAACATACACTAGACACTACTTCCTTCTTTCCCTTTCCTCTCTCCCTCACCCCTCCCTTCTTCCTTTTCCTTCCCTCTTTTTCTTTTTCTGTTAATGTCGGAATAATCGGTTGGTATTACCATGATTTGAGTATGAATAGTGTTGTAAATAGATATATTTATATCAAATATCGGTAGTTGAATTTTTTCTCGTGCAGTTTGAATTACAATTAGTTTAAAGAAAATTATTTCTTTTTAGTTTCCTTAATAAATTGTTTATACGAGTTTACTGTTTCTCCTAAACAAATCCTTAGAATTACTATCTCTACATACGATTCTCATAGTGGTAATTTTTTTTTTTTCTGTAAGTAAGATACTGATCTTTTATGGAGTTCTATTTTTATAATTAAGTTATTCTTTTATAAAGTATAAAGAAATAGTGTCTCTGACATCTAAATTAATTGAGTAAAGATGTAATTCAATACGTCATATGTAAGGAAAGAGATCAACGAGTACGTTTTCTTATCCCTCAAAAAGAGTTTTATCTTGTTCAGTCACGGTTGTCAAAGTTCAGTACTGAATCTCAGTTCGGATCCTCTCGAACCGAACCTTCCGGTAAATATAAGTGGACATGGGACGGACCGGACTATAGTCGAGAGAGGAAAAAATACCAATGTGAGATAATGATTACTTACGAAAAAATATGAATGAGTTGTCTGTTCAATGTTGTTTATATAAATATTTAATTATACCATAGTAAGTTACCCCTCCTCTCATGTACCTTGGATTAACTGTGGGACCGTGACAAAAGTCTTTTTGGTGGAGTAAGGTCGATTATTTATTTTTATTATAAAATTGTTTTACATAAGTAGAACGGATACGCGAAGGAGATTTTACGACACATTCTCTGAATCTTAAGTTATTTTAATCCTATGTTTCTTTATTACTTATGTGGAATTGTTTCCATTCTTAATATTCACTCTTGACAAAGGACATTAAGATTGGTGTATTGGAGTACTCATTGAAAGTCCTGTTAATAACATTTTTTTGTTATTTATGATATTACCTTTATATCCCTAAGCAAATAATGAAAAACCAAATGTTTGTTTCCGTGGGTTATTACGAAGATAAAGAATATTTTCTGATAGCTAAATGTAAATTTTGTTTTTTCGTTTTTTGGGACTTGGTCAAGGATATCTGTTCGTATCTTTTCCTTCTCTTTATTCTAGAAGGGAAGGACGAAGGTTTGAAATAATGTGTCTAAGTCTTTTACAAATAAAATACGGTAGGGGTTCAGTTTCTTACATAACGGTACGAAGAGCCGCTACTCAATAATTTGTATAATTACAACGGTTCAGTTCAAATGAATATCAATGTTACTGAAGTGTTCACTGTTTGCGTATACGGTCTTAATATTCTTAGTTCTCACTTACCCCCCTTTTTTACAAATTTTACATCGAAATAATAGTTTACTCAATTTACTAAATAATCTAAATAAGTTGTCCGATAGGACAATTTTAAACTCAGACACACATTTTTATATTAGTCTTTCTTGATTTTTTGGTCCAGATCGTTTACTGTAGTTATGTTTACTAAAGATTTTAGAAACAAACTCAATTCGAATTTCAGTTCAACCGCTCCTAATTGTTGGATACATACAAAATATGATTAAAATTTTGAAAATTCAAGGTCTTACTGTATAATTAAATAAGTAATCGAAAGAAAACTGTTTTCTTAAGATTTGGGTGTTTTAATTACGTCACCGGAATCGTGGGAGGGTTAATAGTAAAGGAGTTCAATCTAATGTTGTTATTACTGTCTCAAGTTTCGAGGGTACATGAAGTGTACGGACGATTTCAACATAGACTAAGAAAACGTTCTATGTTTCTATTCAGTAGATTCATAACAGTCGTCTACATATTTTTAGTATGTTTACAATCGAATAAAAGTTGTGTAATACCTTTACATGACCTCTCTACCTCGTAAGTTTCCAATCTCGTAGATATCAATTAATACACCCGGTGAAATTTAGTTTCCGTAGTAGTAAATAAGGTAAGAATCTGTGACGGTACCAGAGAGTGTGGAATATTTTCCATACCAGGATCTGGTCTCTGAAATCATAGTGACGTTTCTTATATATATATATAAATATATGTATAAAGAAAATTTTATTACAAAATTTTCAAAATGATGTCTTTTAGACCGAAGTTGTACCTTCGTAAAAGGAAAAGTTCTAATATGTGGACGTACCTTCTTCCACTAAAGGAAATGTAAATTAAAAAAGTGTTATTATTTTATTTGAAGAATATGTAACGTAGACTTAACTACTCTTTTAATTCTAATTTCAAGATACGTTGAAAAACATAACATTTGACTGAAGTAATTTGTATAAGTTCTATGTGACAATTACTAAATTTATATCATGTTGAACTAGTCGATTTAATCTTGTACAATACGACTAGACAATTTGGTTTACACACAATGTTGTCATTCCTTTTAATTGATGATAATTCTAAATTTCCCTTAATATTACATAGTAAATTTTATATGTAGTTAAAAGAATGATAATGAACAAAGATATTAAGTAAAGAAAGATTTTCGATTTTGGTGTACGTGTTTTTTATTTTCCATAGAAATTTGAGTAAGTTGTCAAACGATGAAATACACCATACATTTATTTCAAGAAATAAATTAGAATATGTGTAATAAAATACGTAATAAAAAAAACTTCCTTAAGTCGAGAGTTCCAGTTTTCAATCATACACAAATGTGTGTATACTCTTGTAAAAGAATTACAATACTAATGGACGTTTATGTAATAAGGTGTCATTACATGAAAGTCAAAATTAACCTATCATATTCGGAAAATTTCAGGATAATTATTTTAAGTAATTCCCTCCTCTCGTGTTCATACTACTTAAGGAGGGACATGGGTGTGGACGAACGGTTTCAGAGTTCATTTGTAGGTCGAAGTTTAGTACTTGTTTTACAGTGTCTTAACCAAAAATAAACCAGTATTACACCAGTTCTTTTTACATGAGAATAAGAAAGAATTATGATTATCCAAATCACTTAAAAGTAAAAGGAAGATTTTTGTGTACCGTATACGACTGTACCTAAGAGTTTGAGTAAATCTAGGTCATCCCAGAGATATTATTATATATTCGGAAGACTAATACTTTCATTGACTAACGAATGTCTTTTACTATACATAGTCTGGAGTTTAGTCTCTTTCCTCCTTTTACTTTTACACAAAAAGTGTAAACTCTGGTAAGTCATTGAATGTCCTACTACACTTTTATCAAACCGACATTAAAATTGTTTTGATTTTTAGTGAAGTTGACTACTATTTTTAGTTTGTGACGTCTTAGTTTATAGATGGTTGAATCGATCATAAGGGTAGGTTTATTTACGAAAGGTGACGTGATTTATAATATTAATCTTTTAGTGAGATACAATTCCGTATAAAATTAATCATATAAGGTCTTAACGTGTCAATATGACCAGTCACAAGGATAGAGGGGGAGGACGGGAATGGGTTGGGAAAAGGGGGTCCCTAGTTTTACAATTTAGTACCAAAACTACCGATAATGTCTAAACTCAACCGTATGGTGTCACATAAGTGATGCGAAAATACTCGTATGTAATTTTACAATGTATTTTACATGGTATTAAATGAGGTGTAAGACTCGATTCTACCAAATTACAGAACTGTTTTCCACTTTACTGAATTCATGTAAAATGTAAAATACGTAAATCTGGTGGTATACGTATCTACAAGATTACGATTTAAGAACAGAAGTCATAGAGTATCACGACCTACGAGCCTTCATTCTGTCTTTGAACATTGTGTCTGATTGGTGTTTCATGGTCTACAAAGAGCGGTAAACACTAGAACGTTATTTTTACGCGGTTTAGTCCTAGTGTTCCTATCATAACTTTGGCATTGCATACAAAGAGTTGGACCTTTCGTCTAGTTCTCTATATAACCTATGATAGAAGATCTTTTCTTATGACAACCGATCGTCTATTAAGTATAAGTTAAGAATTAAATTAGTTTCAAGTTTAGGTATACTTAAACTTTGAATGAATTTTTAATTGATCGTTAATCTTTCAATCGTTTGTAGTTTTTGTTGACTGACACGTGTAAGACCTGTCGTCAGGTAGTTTGTTACGTAATAAAGATAATTGTTATTATGTTTCAAAAAACATTGTAAACCCTACATTTAAATGAACAATTGTTCTTGATAATTCGTCGGAAGACATACGGGATTTGACACGATCCGTTGTTCATACAATTCATTTTATCTTTATAGAGAACATTAAGGTCTCGAATAGAGTAGATTTTCCCCTGTAAGTAATATATGTAGTAGGATGTCTGTTTTATTTATAAAAACCTATAGAAATCGACGAATGTTCAACAGTCTGTCTTCTTGAATGAGGAAGTCAATCTCGACAGGCAGTTCTAGTTTTCAGTTGATCTGTTCAGGAGTATGGTACTTACTTTGTACCATGAACGAGATGTGTCCTTCTGGGAGGGTAAGAGTTTCTCGTTCTACGCATAATAGAACGAATACAAAGTTTTGTAAAAACTACAAAAAAATTACCACAATCTTTCCTTAGATTTAAGAAATCCATACGGTATTGTAATGTATTTAAGGTGATTGAATTTGTCCGTTACTTTCTATATCTTGATGTCAACTAAGAATTTGTTACACCCCCAACCCCGTAATTAGGAAGTATGTTAACTTTTAGGTTTATATTGAAATCTCAGTCGGGAAGAATGGACATAAAGACGTAGTCACTTGACTTGGTTGAAGTGTGACACACCATGATGTCATACATAAATAACTTTTTTGTAGTGCATATTTACCTGGGTGTGTCAAGTTTATGTACAATAAGTTACGAATTGACATGTTATATACTTGTTACTCACATCTGTTTTATTGAAACGAGACGGTGAATTGTGTTATACTGGAAAGTTTATGTTGAAGGGATTCAGAGATAAAGAAGTAGATGTGTTGATAGACGGGATATTTCAGAGTTTCTCAACTTTCTCGTTCTTATTACATTTTCAAAACTTTTGACAATATTTTTAACATAATTTTTAATGATACTTATTTTCTCTAATCATGATTAACGTAGAGACCTATTACCTAATTATCATTAAAAAAGAGAATAAAAGATTCACAAAAAATTGATAATCATGTATAATCAAAATATTCTCTGATTCCCTTTTTCTTATTGATAAAATATTTGTTTCTTTTTCGAGATATGACTTATTACATAATAATCTAGAGAAAAGAAGAAGATTTCTACATAAAGTTATTCCATCTTCTTTGAAATGTAATAGACGTCAAATTTTATGTAAAAATAATAGAGGACTATAGAAATGAAGAAGTGATCGTTATTCCCTTCTACTTTCACTATAAATTTTGATTTAAGGTGAACTGAAAGAATGATTACTTATCATATTTGACTACTTTTATCATTCGAAGTTATCAGTATTCAATTTAGTTGTGATGGTCTCAATGTCAGGTTTCCGTTGGTGAAAGGATTTATGTTATATAATAATCGTTATGGAGTTCAATTGTCGAATCCTTTTTTGATCATAAAGTATTCCTTCTGTTCTACTTTAGTTTGGGTATATTTTGAATGAACAAGTCTACAAAAGATCGACGTCCTTCTGGTCTGTAAAGAAGTAAGTCATGTATAAAGAATCAAGGGTATGTCATCAAGAGATATATAAGACGGGTTACATTGACGGCATGTAGTTATAATTTTCAGATGTATTTGTTTTGTTAATGACCAATAAGAGAACTTATTAAAAAAAAGTATTGGTCAGTTTTTAAGTGAAAAAGGTTTCCGATTAAGGTGTCCTGTACGAATGTTTTACAAATGGTATAATTAAAAATTTTAGAATGACGGTGAGTGTTTTTTTCAAAAATGATAAAGTAATAGAAGGTAATTTGTGTCTTTGTTATGTGAATAAAGGTCAAAGGAAGATAGATGTCATAAAGAAGAAAAACTTGTAGAACGTATGATATGTCTAATTAAAAGGATCTCTTATCATAACTGTAATTCTCTTTCTTACACCGAAAGAAGAAAATTCTTACTTTCGACCGAATCCTCAAATCCATTGTCATTCATCCGGTAAACTACTTTTATCATCTATTTATATCTTTTAGTTGGGAATGTTTTTACGATGAAGTACTGTTTTATTCTCCCTATATAAGACGAGTCTCGAGAAGGTGTGTGTTAGTCCATTTAAAAAACCACACTATTTGTCTAATAAGTGTTAAATTAAATGGTAGTGTGAAGAGACTTTTATCGTTCGACATTGTGAAGAGACTTTTATCGTTCGAGATCTGATTTTTATTTTTTCGATGGTATTTATTTAGTAATTTCATGGTGTCGTGACTTTACCTCTGAATTCTATACTCTATTACTCTTCCAGTATGTAAACACACTAACCTAAGGGTATCCTTTTCAATTTTTCTTATCTTTTTTTCGTCATAGACTTTTCTGTTACCGACCTTTAAAAGGTTTTTAACACTCTGTAGTTCGGTGTCTAAATTTTGTGTGTGTATGACATATATGTGTGTACATAGAAATGTATGATCTCATTTTGACGACTTTCAGTTTCTTTAAAAAGAATTTGGTCTTTTCCGTGACATCTAATGGAGGTTTCTTTGTTGATAATCAGACTGGTGACTGTAGAGTTTTCTTCGTTACCTTCGACATTCTAATACTCTGCTACAGAAGGTTCACGAGTTTCTTTCGAACGATTGTATCTTAAGATATCGTCATACCTATAGTGACTTCTTATTTTTATAAGGTTCTTATTTTTGACTCTATTAGATTGTAGTTGTCTTCTGTTTGTGATCTCTTTCACGTGATTACCCATGAGAAATCCGTCTTACTTTTACTAAGGTCTGACTTCAGACTTTAGTAATCTCCTCCTACCTCCTTCTTTATTCTCGTCATTTTTCTGTTGATACGACCATTTAGATATACTTATGATTAACTGATCTAATGTACAAAATCGGAAACGTACTAGGTTCTTTTCCACCTTCATGGTTATAAAATAATCCGGAACGATTTAATTCTTTACTATGACATTTCGTCCTCGTTTAATCGGGGGTCCGAAGGGACTACCGAGTCACCATTTCTTAGGTGGACGGTTACGTCCTCTACGTCCAAGTTAGGGACCCAGTCCTTCTAGGGGACCTCTTCCTTTACCGTTGGTGAGGTTATAAAACGGACCCTTTAGGGTGCCTGTCTCCTCGGATCACTCGATGTCAGACACGTCATCGCTTTCTCAACCTGTGATGAATCGTTGTTGTTGTTGTTTCGACTTGTTTTATTAGTAAAGATTAATACTCTAAATTCATCTTGTGATTTCATTGTATGTTGGTGTATTCAATCACCCCCACCATTAGTCTCGACTTTGTAAAATACCAGGAATCATAGTAATTCCTTCTCCGATATGTTTAACGAGTTAAAAAACAATTCATACGTACAAGTTTATAGATTCCATTTGAATTTTTCTTTTAAGTATTCTCAAATTCAAAGTTTGATTGTCTTTCGTTTTACATCTTACCGTTTTTCATCCAATAAACTTTTCGTTAAAGACTCTGCAAAAGGAGTTTTGAATTTTGTCATAAATCCCCCCTTTACGTATTTTTAAGAGAAACTTGGACTGTAATTTTCTCTTAGTTGTAAAGTTAGTACGAAACTTTTATAAAGACGATGAGAGTATGAATTAATATTTTAAGATTTTATTTCGTTGAAATAATGGTTAATACTAACTTTTACCCTGGGATATTTATCTAGTTGAAAGAATAACGTATTGCCAACATCTTTTATGGGTTAATAAAGAGTCCAACGATTAATCGTATGAGATTAATCATACGAGGAATAAAAGATTATATTTTTTTATGAACGGAAAAATAGAAGTCCCAAATCAACTAAGTAATTGTATAACTGTAACAGTCATAAGGTTTGGGTTCTTAATGAACACTTTATAAGTTCTTTGTGGTATCGAAACACTTCTGCTCAATAACAAAAGTAGTAGGACATAAAATTCTTTTTGACTCTAAGTATTAAACGTATCTATTCCTTTTTAGAGTGGTGGTGGGTCCCTTAACTGTCATTTTAACGTTGTGCATCAAGTTATTCACATGGTTTAGTGATCCTTTATTCTTATAAAGACGTAGAACCTTGTAATATATTTACGTTTTTTTTTTAATTCGTCGTCATTTACTTAAAGTATAACGGGTTCCTTTCAAGACGACTATATACTTTACCTCATAAAGTTCCGGTTTAAAAGATGTATATTATGATTCGTTTATTTACTTAAGTTAATCGTAAGCAAAGGAAAAAACAAGGAATTTAGTGTAAAATCGAGTCGAAGTAAAATCATTCTAAAAGACACTTGAGTATTGTATAACAATACAAAATTAGAGTTGAGAAATCGTAGTACCTTCGTTTCATATGTCTTTATAAGTAAACGGTAAATCAATTAAGAGAGATATATAAAATTTGTTGAACGGGAACTTGTGGTTGTCCGCGGACCTACACGGTACTTTAGTTACTGAGTACAACTGTTGAAAGAGTTTATCTATAAGTTATATAAGGGATTAGAAGGGTTTAGGGGTTATAGGTAGAATTATTTTTATTCTTTCAAGCTATGAAAAAGTAAAGAAAAATTTTCCCACTCCCCGAAATTAGAAATTTAAACCGTAAAATATATAGTACTAAGTGACATTCAGTGACTATAGTATTGTGATTGGTCTTGTCATTGTAGATGTGCTATTATTAATAGTTACTATCCCTCTCTTTATCTTCCGTCTTGAAAAGTTTTGTGTGTGTGGTTTTTAAGGATTAGAGACTATTTTTCTTTTTAATATACACTTCTTTATGAAATTTTCTTAAGATAAATATCAGGGTGTTAATCCTAATCGTAATACGTCAAATCTCTAGGGGTTTAGTCCCGAAGTCTTTACTCTCTTTATCTTCTTTTACTCTTGTAATCTTTACTCCTCCTTTAGTTTTGTCATTGTAATCGATTCGTTAAGACTGTGTAAGTTGTGTAAATATTTCTTTGGGACTTATGTCTTATGACTTTCTTTTACTCTGTTGTACCTGATACATACATTTCTACTTGACATGAAGTAATTTCTTTCATTAATGTTTTATTTTGGAGGTAATTTGTGTCTTAATCACTCGTAGTTTCCGATTTAGATCTGTCCTTATCAAGTTTGTCTTTCTTAAACTTCCCTCCTCTTCTAAATGTTCTAACCAGTAATTATGGTTGATAGTGTCGGTCATATCATATGTACTTAGTGTGTATGTGTGTATAAACCAATTACACCGAAAGACTGTGTGTGGAATAAATTTTTCAAAAAGAAGGATTGAGGTAAAAGTGACTGTTAAGAGTGAATCAGAATAAAAGTCTAAGTGAGTTCACTGTCTTAATGGGATTTTCAGTTAGTCACTAAGGCGGTATTAATGTTATTTTATGACCTCTCCCTCTTCCTTTAGACTTTCCAGTATATATATATAATTCAAGTGTCTTGTAAATAGTTCATTATTTTCAGACCTGACTTATGATACCCTTTATATTTGTCTTTGAATTTTGAGACGGAGTGATCAGAAACCAATTTGTACGAGATTCTCGTCTACGGACCCTGGTGTAACGGTACATACAAGACTCATAAGTAAGAAATAATGTCGTTGGACTTTTTTTAAGAATTTTTGAAAATCTCCTCCCGTTCTAGGATTGCTAGTAGATCAGGTCCCAAAGAGGTAGAGTCGTAATATCTGTAAAATCGGGTCTATGAAGAAACACCCTCCCCCCACGACACACGTGACATTCTTTGAACCGTCATAGAGACCAGAGATGGGTGATCTACGGTCATCGTAGATGGGTCAACACTATTGATTTTTGTAGAGACTTTTGACAGGTTACAGGGAACTCCCTTCGTTTTGACGGGAGGTGACTCTTGGTGTTTTTATTTTTTAAATTCTAAGTCTCTTCAATTTGATCTCTTTCAATTCGATTTATTGTTTTGTTGTTGTTTTTCTTCCGGTGTCTTGGTAAAAAAATTTTTATGGTAATTCTCTTTTATTGATGATGTAAAGTTTTCGATTTCGTCTATTGAATATGACGAAGATATACACTATTATAGTACGTAAGATCAAGGGTCTCTGATCAGTGGTCTTAGGTATACTACGTATAGACTCAACATGAAAAATTTAATATGGGTCTATATGTTATTCAGTATAAAAATAGTTCAACTGGCTATGAGTCTTGTTGCGTTTACTCATTTTACCTGTAGTACTTACTGTACTGACGGTAATCAAATTACGTCTTCGTCCGTAATATAATTCCAGGATTACATTCCACATCTCCGGTGATGAAACGAGTCGTTTATTAGACTTGTTTAAATTATTATATTTAATATTCTGAAATATAAATTGTAAACTCCGGAGGGACCACCGAGTTTACCATTTCTTCGACGGGAGTTACGTTCTGTGGACCCAATCTAGGGACCCACCCCTTCTAGGGGACCTTTTCCCTTACCGTTTGGTGAGATCAAAAGAAACGGACCTTTTAAGGTACCTGTCTCCGCAGACCCTCCGATGTCAGGTACCCCAGAGTTTCTCAGTCTGTACTGACTCGCTGATGGCGGTACATAAATTGTAAATATTTTAACGGATTTATTTTTTAGAAATACAGAGAACAACGAAAATCTGACATTCGAGGGTTTCGTAAGGACCAAACTATAAATCTTTCGGAACATGTCCTGTTTGGAGTCAATTCTTCTGAGAAATAAACTACGAAGGATAAACATCGTTTAAAATTAAGGGTTTCCACCGACGTTTATAATAGAGGGTAGAATATACAAGTGGATGTCATAGTGGAATTGATAATTCTCCAGGGTAATTCTCCACTTCCATTGAATATGGTTGTCTTACTCCACCTTCACTATGACACTGAAGACACCCCTCAATTCTTTTTCATTCCATCGAAAGACGGAACGAGTCACCTTATGAGTGGGAACTTCGGAAGTCTCCAGTACATACGACAAGTTGAGGGGGACTCCGACGGTGTGACACTCCTTCGGGTTTAATCAGGTACACGTCTCTGGTGTAACTTTCCAAGACTCTGATATACTTCTCTCTTTCTACAGACCGGTGGGTCGACGAGCCGTGGGAAGGAAAGGAAATGGTAAGGGATGTCACATGGACCGGGATCAGGGATACTGACGTTAGTGAAGATTCTCTCTTGGTAGGGTAGTTTCGGAAGATCTTGAAGACTGGGTGTCTTACTTTACTAATGACAAAATTCTATGACAGACTACAGTTAAAATAGATTTAAATTTTTTTTTCTAAGATTTAAACTTTCTAAACAGTATGTCGTGTTTATTACCCTTGTCTAGATAGTCATGGCCCTCACTCCCTGACGACATTATTTTTAGATTTTGTACGTCATGACGGAAATCCACCTGTCTTTGACACTCCGGGAACTCTGGTGACTATTTCTTACCTTCCTGGTTCCTACAATCACCTTTTTTATTTTCCCGATATGCCTTCGACGATCACTCTCAAAGTTCCATTCACTCCTTTTATTACAACCTTCAATCTTCTTGTTTTGGTAATGGATACCAGTGTACCTTTTATCTTTTACATAGATTATTTGAACTACTAGATTCGGTTCTAAAGGAGTTTATCCTGTTTCTACTAGACCAAAATCACCTTAAACCTTCTTTACATTTTAAGATCGGTCCTTAAGTAAATCTTTGTTGAAGACTAGTTTCTAGTTTAGCTCTTACGTCTACATTCTAAGACAATCCTGGAGTTTTTCTAATGTCATCATATGAAGTATCTTTGAAAGTCTGTTCAAAGTGAGATGTACGATTGCTATACAGAATGTCTCCGAGATTCTCCGTCCTAAATTCTCGCTTCCTACATTCTCCGTTTCTAAATTCTGAGTTCCCACGACAAGGTATCGTTGAAGTATTCCTTGGGTTCTGTCTCTTCCCATACAGAGTTTTTCTAGACACTCATACCGAAACCAGATTACCTGACCTAACAAAATTTTGTTTATGTACCCTTTGTGTGTGTTAAAATTTCCTTAAGACTCAAATGTGAATATTCCTGTCTCTGTCATGGTTTACGTTTCTCCGGAGACGTAATTCCAGGTCGTTTGGTGTCGAATCCCGGTTTATGTAGATAAAAATTTTATTTCAGACTGACCCTGTGTCAGTACGAACAAGTAAATGTATAACAGACTCCGACGTCTTAGCTCATCAATATTCCACCTTCGATGTAAATTGTCGTCTCCATTTTTCGACGTTGTCTTAGGTATACCGAGTGTCTGACTTTATAAATGATATACCACGAAATGTCTTTCGAACGGTAGAGGCGAGCTTTCTGAGGGTTGAAAAACACCCGTCCTTCATCCCATTCTTCCGATAAGTCAACGTTTGTGTCCGGGAAAAAAAAAAGGTTGTCCTTTTCTTCCTACTGAGTCCTCTCTCCCCCTTACTTTGGGATTGATTCTTTGGTAGTTTGTATGGGACGACCTTACTTCTTAACAATACCTGGTCACTAACGACACACGGAGAATAAAAAAGAGAAAACTTGTTCAGATTTAATAAAGGATACGAACAGAGTGATAATATGCAGTCTGCCTGTCCTCCATTGGACTGTGAAATCAAGTGTCCAAAAGTCTAGTTATAAACTCCTTTACATAGACTTTTCGAAGTAGGTGTTAATATAGTCTAAAGTGATTGGTGTGACCGAAGTTCGAAAACAGTCTCTCCAAAACGCCCCTTTTCTGTTCTCACAAAAGGTACATCCTCCTTATATTTGACAACCCTGATCTTCTGACTGATATCGTTTGACGTGAAAGGTTTTTACCAACGTTGTTATGGAAAGTAGAGTGGTCGAGTAAATGTTCTACTAGAACTGATAAGAGATATAGGGACGAGGACCTTAGAACCTTCTAGACACTGAGCGGACCCTGATTTACTTATTCCACCTTCATCACGACGTACTAAAAGAATCCATCCAGTCTTTTACGTGCAACGAAGGTGGAACGGACGACTTTGTGAAAAGGAACTTCGGAGGTCAACAGTACATTCGTCAGGTTGAGGGGATTCCGCTGGTGACCAGGAACGTTTCCTGGTGACCAGATACTTTTCTAGGCCTATGGTGTACTCCTCTGTTACTGTGGTCGACAAGGTGATGTGCAGGGACTTTCCCAAGGTAGACTGGAGTCAGTGTACTTTCTGGAGATTCGGTTTCGATGGGTCACCTAAGGAAGGATTTAAGGTCTACGACTCTCTTCGTTATTTGGTTTTCTTTATTATTTTACTGTCGACGACAAAATTCGGTGATTCAAACTCTATTAAACAATACGTAGTTATAGATAATATTTAATAAATTAGTTGAGACCAAGAAGTACATTCAAATGATTCGGGGGAAAAGACACATTTCGTACACTATATAAATTGAATAAAATGAAAAACTTGGATCAAAACTAAAAAGACGGGATTAGATGTATATTAGATAATTATAGTTCTATCGTACGTGATAACAAGTTGTGGTGAGTATATAAAGTTATAAATTGTATGTACTACTCTTTGTATTACCTGTTGACTTAGGTGTCTTTTAAGGGATGTACATTGAGTTTAGGACTATGTGATATTGATCGTCTATGGAGCGAAAATAAACTCGTCGACTACTTTCAAGACTTGAGTCGTAGAAGAAATGTGAATTTATGAGTTTAGGACTTGAGAGGTTAGTTTCCGAGGTGATGTTTACGGTTACATCAATTTTTTTATTATAAAAATATCATATAAAGTGATATTAACACCATTTCTGTCATCCTAATGAATTCAAACACTCGAAAGTTAATTTTTTTTCCGGGACAATATTGTTGATATTCTTTACTTCAAAAGTTAAACAATTGGAAGTAAAATTTGATACTGTAATAGTTGGACTTTTTAATCAGTTTTTGACATTAATGTTATAATATTCGACTTACCCTTCGACTCTGTCGAGTTCGTTAATTAAAGGATCTTCGTAGGATCCAAAAAAAGTATATTTTGACATGTTAGGTGAATTTTGTTTTGTAAATTGGGAATTAGGGGATATTTTGAGTGGAGGTTCAATAATTACCCCTCTCTTCCCGAGTTAAAGTCGAATATTATTGTTACTGTTGGAACTGTGACCTGTAAAGGACACTATACCCTAAAACCTCCTAGTTACCGGGTTATTCTACTCTAGGTGTCAGAGGGGTTTATAGGAGTTAAAGATTCTTTACAAGATCGTAGGCCTAACACTAACACTAATTAGTCCAATCATTGATTTCCATTTCGAGTACGATCGCTGAAAAACAGAGAGGTCGTTCGGAGGTGGTGGAATGGTTATGTCACATAAATGACGATAAGAAGAATGGTGCCAAAGACTGGACAGTTGGACTCACGTTCTAGCTCGTTATTACGTCCATGACATACAGACTGTGGGAAGGTTATTACTTCGTTATTCAACAACCTTATTTTGAATTATAACCCCGCGGACTTATGAACCAAATTTCCTAAGTAGAACTTCTTTACTAAATCTATTATAGGACATCCTTTTTATTCGTAGTTTCGTAAAACTTACAAAACAATAAGTCTTTTTTTATGGATTTCAATCTGGATCTTAAGTCGTAAACTGTCATTAAATAGTAGGTTTTAAATCTTGTCTTACTTAATATTGTGATGGAAACGAAAAGACTATTTAAGAATTTAAGTTCTCAGAAGAGTCAGTGTTTTCCGGTAATTCGGAATAGTATTCGTATTTGTTTATGTCTCAATTATACGTCAAATCACATTCGTACCCAACAAATTGTCAGTCTCCTTGTCTATTCTGTCTCGATCAGTGGTAATGGAACCCGAAGAAGGTCAGTAGGACTCCATCTATAGTATGTCCTTACGACCCCGGAATACCGAATGTCGTTAGGTCATTACTATATTTTCCACTAACCTCCAATCTAAATGTAACCCGGCAGACTTCCGGACAAGCTCTCCTAAGGAGAACTTTCATCTTTAATGTACCATAAGACTCCTTCTTTTCAACACATTGTCGAAACTATTATTGGTACATCACTTCAAAACAATTTTTTTTTTTTGAGTACAAAAATGTTTCGCTTTATAAAATGGTTTCTACAGTCTCAAACGAGCAAATTTTTTGTTTGAAAAGATGAAAGATATCATTGATTCCCTTATACCCATAATTTGACGACTTGAGTTCACCAAAATCTTGAGGGTGATAAATACTGAAAATTAATCTACTTACTTAAAAACGATTTTAAGTGAGAATTTTTAGGCAAATTACAAAATGGATATAGTCAAATGTTCCAGTGAAAAATATAAAGTGGAGAGTACTATCGAAGAAAGAAAGACAAGGAGAAAGGTCTAAGAATAATGACATGAATGAAATTTTTCTTTTCCCTTTAGTAGTAGGAAACGAATACTTATTAATTCAACGAGTTTAATTGTATATAGTTGTTCGAATTTTGTTGGGGTTTAATTGAAGACATTAAATAGATCCAATATGTTATAGTTTTGTTAGTTGAGATAATAGTAGATGTAATTATGAAGTTACCTTTACAAATGACTCTATAAGTGATTTTCTATTTCGAGTTGAACTAAAAACGATTTGAAGGATTGTGTTACTTTCTGATATTTTTTGGATTGAGTAGACTTCACAAAATTTTAAGAATTTTCTTGTGTTGATTAATAGTATTTTAATTTTCGTGGGATCTAAAAAAGGGGAATATAAGAGATTGTCAGTTAGTAATTTATCTTTAATTTTACAGTATCTTATTGGAGATCTTATTTTCTGTTTCTAAATGAAATTTTAGTTTTAATAAGGTGTTCCTATTGTTTTTGACAAATTAATCTCTATTTTATTCTGGATCATGTGATTTAGTTGTGACATTTATATAAAATGCAATATAAACTGAATTTTTACTAATTCAAAGTCATACAAGATTCAATATGATAAGGACAAAACTTTGTTCATTGTCGTATGTGTGACGACGACAGTTAAACACATAAATTGTCTAATTATTTACGTTGTCTTTTATCAGACTGTTTTACATAGGATGAACGAATGAGGAAGTCGATAAGGAGAATCCTGTTGACCGATAAAGGACACTATATAGTTGAGAACATCGACACTCACTATGACGAACACTTATCCCTTGTAGTCCTAATTCTTACGGGTACTCCCTTCCTTTTTCCAAATAAAGGTATGGTGCCGATAGATACCCGTAGGACGTCTACCGTCGTCTCTTTGTTATTCCCAGTCTGTTCCCACCCTACTCCTCCCTTATGTGTCGACCCATAAAAATTTAAATACTTTGTAATAATTCCTGGTTTTCCGTCATAATCATCTACAAGATTGTACCGTTGATTTTATTCTTATTTGAACATTGACCCACCGAAATTACGGAGTACCTAATAAGATTGTATTAGTCACTTGTAAAATTCAAATATTTTTAAATAAGATTGTAAGTTTTTATGTCCATTTTAGTATGGTTGAAGTGGGGTCACCTTCCCTAATCACGAAGGACAACATGTCAATATGTGGTACTACAAAGAACCAGACGTTTCTGTTTCTAGTTTCGTTACTTTTTAAAATTTTTCAATTTTGAATTGGTTAGATTTAGAATATACTATGAATTCATCCTTATTTACTCCTGAAAAAATGGTATTTATAAATTTTATAATAGAAATTTCCTAATTAAAAATACAGACTTGTTGATAAATGTGATGGGAAAAAAGGTTAGGATGGTTTTTTTATACATATTTTTGTGTCTGAAGTATAAAAAGAAGCACATGATCGTGTTGACAGAAAAAAAGTATGTCCTTTTTCTTGGTGGAGTCGAGAAGGATAGAGGAAGGGTAAAAGTCTCCGAGATCAATTTTTCTTTAACACTTACCTTAAGCGAAAATGGTCTTTGCATAAGTATATTAGTATAGGGAGGAAAAACATTTTATATTTTCACTGAAGTTTTTATTCCCTTCTAATAATAAATCTTTTTACAGTGACTCTTCGAATCCACAAATCCAAATTCACAATCTGGATATTTATAATATATCATATCGCTTACTACAACGAGTCAACACAGGCTGAGAAACGCTAGGATACCTGACATCGCATGGTCCGAGGAGGGAGGTACCCTAAGAGGTCCGTTCTCACGACCTCACCTAACGGTAAAGGAAGAGGTCCCCTAGAAGGGGTGGGTCCCTAGCTTGGACCCAGAAGGTGTAACGTCCGTCTGTGAAATTGGAGACTCGGTGGTCCCTTCGGGGTACTCAACTAATTTCACATGATCACACGTACAAACTATGTACATTCGACAAGAGATACTTAAAGTTGAGAAATATATACTGTTCAAATATGGTTCAAAATCACACATAATTTTTTATGTAATTTTTCTTTTAGAGATTACTGGAACAGATAGGACGCGGTCATGTGTTCTTAAATATAATTAAGAATAATGACGACTACCTTGGTGAAGTAACCGACACCATTCAGTTGAGAACGTCAACTTTCACTATTATATAGATATATTATGACCATACCCAATTATTTGACTATTTATAAGTAATATCTCCTAAAAAATTGTAATCAAGAGTAGAGTCAATGGTATGTAGATTATTTGCTGTAACGGTAGAGTATATGGATAAATGAGGCCTTATGGTCCGACGGCGTTCTGAGTACAACTGTTGATGTAGATGTCCTTGTTCTAGACGTTCCCGTAACAACCTCCGTGCGTAACAAGCTTCTTAAGGAAAGGGACGGAAACAACTTTAATTTTTGTTTTGAAATTCCGTGTCTTGGGTATCACGTTTATGTGCTATGTTTCTATGTGTCCTTTTTTTTTTGTTTTGTCTTATAAGTTATGTTATTTTCCGAATAATGAATGGCGTTATTTTTCTGGTGAACCAGGTAATTTCAATAGTTAGGTAGGGATTATGGTTTTTAAATTTTTTTTCCTTCCCTCAAATCTTTATGATATTTTAATGTCTAAATGTTAAACTTGAGATATATTGAGGTGTTTGTGTGAACCATCAGAAGATTCTTGATTTTTAGACTGATATAAGTCCGGTCTCATAATGAGGGGTAGAATTTATCAGAAAAGACTCTAACGTTTACTGATTCATTTTATTAAAAGTTTCCCAATGGATGAGAAAGTAATTGAGAGACGTTTCTCTTAAAACGTTTTTCTTCAAATATAGACAGTTTATAAATTCGATTTAATTCTAACGAGTTCAAACTAAAACACGATAAATGATTCCGTCATAGGAATCTAACTTCCTTTACCATTTAAGAGTTCTAATGATTTATTTTGTCTCATTACAGTTTCATTGTTTTCTCTATCATAGTAAATGATGATGATGTCTCTGAATTCAGAAAGGATTTAGTTAAATAAAGTAAAATATAGATGTAAAAGAGAATAAAGTCATTAAGTGTTTATGATATTACGGAACGAAAAGATGTCGTTTAGTCTCTTTAAAAATTAGAAGGAATCGTACACTTGATGTGTTCTTCACTTGAAGAATCTTCTGGACGGAGAAAGTCCATGATTTTTCGTTTACTTTATTTTATTCTAGGATTTATAAGAGTAGAAATAAGGGAAGTGGAGGTGTTCCCTTTGATTAGGTGTTTATTAAAATTTCCGGTTGTTTACCACTACACAGTCACAGGTTAGAGAATAGTTACTGTTTCTTTGAACTTTCCGTACCAGAGGAGACTGAAGTCTGTTATGGTATCGGAAATTAAAAGTCAATTGTAAAATTTTCGAATAGACGTAAAGATATGTACGTTGTAATGTTATGTACGCGGAATGTATTTTCATGGTTATTCTCACAGAGAGATGTTTACGTTTGTTGAAACGGTGTCATTCGGTACATGTCATTTGTTTTGGACGAGAATTTTTTAACGGTTGAGAAAAACATGTTTTAATACTGAATTTTAAGAGTTAAGGTTAATAAATGTTTCTAGAGATCGTTGAATGACCTTTTCCAAGAAAGGTTGACCGTGGTTGTTAACTACCGGAATGTTAGCGGTGTAAATCGAAACGAGGAAGAACAACATGTTGTATAAGACGGTTACGAAAACACATATACATACATAATCCAGACAGAGGATAGTTAAACCCACACTATAGTAAATGATTCGGTAGTAGGTAGGTGGACCATTTGTTTCTTTAATGTACGTTTTTATAAAAGTCTATAACAAAGTGAAGTTTTTTTATAAAAGTCTATATAAAAGTAAATTTTTTACTTTTTGGTGAAACGTATAAAGTTTATACAGACACCGAGGTTGAGTTCACAAACTGTTGAAGATGATTTTTTTTTTTCCTTTAGTCGAAATGAAAGTAATTTATAGTTGGTGTTTAGGTCTACATATAGGTCAAAGATATCGATTTTTGGTTCTCAAAAAAGTATATGGTATGCCATCCATCGTTTTCACTTAGTCTTGACTAAATACCAAAAAAAAAATTTTTTTAGAGATCAACATTCATAAGTATGTGAAGGATACACAAACTGTTCCTCGTGATGGGGCTTAGAATTATCGACTTCAACAAAATATAATGTGTTATCTAATATAAAAAAGATTTCAGATTTATTTAAGGTTTTATGTAAACCGGGGTTCCTTAATTTCTAAACATATATTAGTGGCATTGTCGTATTGTACAATTAATATGTGTAAAATTTACTTGTATGTAAATGTTAATTATATTTTCAAGATCATTAGATGATACTTCAGTATTTTAACGAAGTCAAGAGAGTCATAGAGACTTCTTTTACAGATGATACTATTGGATATTCTCCTCCCACTATATGATCCACTAGAGATATCAGAAAAAGTCAGATTTAAAGATTAAAGTTACAATACATGAACAAAAGTCTATCAAAAGGACAGACAGATATTATGATACGTACAAACATATGATTTTCATGACGATCATATATCACTATGGGCGTGATTGACTACTCCTACATATCTTACCCTGATAGTTCTACTTGAAAGAAGACATACAATTTCATGAAAAAACACACCTTCCTTTCCTTATAAATATTTTAACTTCCATCCAATGATAAGTTGTATTCTTTTTAAGGTATTACCTCTACTTGAAGTTTTTCACCTATTTTCTCAATGTAATTTTTTATTTTATTTTGTCCGAATTGATCCTCTCTGACATCTCGGTCATTCGGAATAGTGACCTCCCTCTAATGTATCAGTTAGATGCTCAATAGGATTTTAATAGACGACCGGTCTAAAGAAACATTTGTTTCTTTCCTTTATTGTCTTATCCAAATATCCGAGAAAGAGTCGTTGAGTCTACAAACCTATCTCTTTTTCATTTTTCTATTTAATTGAACGTGCAAGTTGAAAAGGGTCTCTATAATTTGTGAAGACGGATTACTAGACTCCTTTTACTCCATCTATAAACCTTGATAGATTCTTTACCTCAATCTTTTGTCTTTGGTCCCTTAATTGTATTCTTACAGGGTCTTTCGAGGGTTATGATTGAAAGAATATTCAGATAAAAGAGTATAAAGGTCCTTTTGGAATTTCTTTACCTGAAGATACGAATAAAATCTTCTTTTGAACCTCTTCCTCGATACTTGTAAGACATCGCGGGGACCCTTCATTTTTTAAGTTGACTCTGTTGTCCCCCACCATTGATTCCTCGACTTGGACTTGTCCTAGAGAATCTTCTTCTCTCTGGATTCTCGTTTGTCTCTTATTTCCTTCTTTTTCGAACGTCCTTATAATATACTCTTATTTTTTTGTGTACTTCTATATTACCTATGACCTTAAAAGATATTAATATCAGATATTTTCTTCTTTTCTGGGACGATAAATAAGAACGAAACTAGGATAAACAAAGTGAGTTACTCTTACATGTCCGACTTCGTTTACTTTAGAACAGGTACGGATCAACATAGGTGGTTTAGTGTTGGTGAAGAGTTCGTTATTGACTATCATCCTAAGATCAGGAATCTTTCTATTATTTGTTATTGTGATCCTTATAGTTAATTTCCTAGTACTGAGGAAACTAAAGAATTTTTAAGTTCCGAGGAGACTCCTATATGTCAACTGTGGACCTTTTTGTGTCCCAACCCCGTGACTGAGATGCACGTCATTTTTTAGGGGTACACTGAAATGTCAGTCACGAGACATGGTACCAACGCGTAGTTGTGTAAGTTGGTTGGTGTCTGACACGTCGTACCTCCTGAATAAATGACTTTTTAGACATATCTTCATCTGAGTGTATCAAGTTTGGGCACAATAAGTTCCCAGTTGGCATGAGGTGACCCGTTTTATTTTCGTGTTAGAAAATTATTTAATCTGGAACGATAACTTGTCCGTCAGTAATCAGAGGTACCTATAGTCCTTGAAGAATCACCGATTCTAACTAAGGAACTTTTTTGACTCTGAGATTATGGTACTTATTCGACAAGTTTCCGAAAGGAGGTTGGTAGTGTTGTGGACAAGTTTTCCCTTTCGAAGTGTTACTGAAGTGGATCTCAGTAATCCATGTTTAGTTATGTTATTTGTCTTGTGTCATCTATGTATTATTAAACGACTTATTCCTTCTCTCGTTACGCATGACACCTGCCTCTCTCTCTCTTTGATTCGTCTGTTTCTCTATGTATATTTATCTATTTAGACCTAGGTTTCAAACCCCAGTTTCGTTTAAATTCATTTAAAGTTTGTTTGTATGAGATTTCTTAGTTAGTCGAAGAACCCTAGGTGTCCCCCACCTATCTGATGAAGTAGTTATACGAAAGCTAACGTCATCCGTATACGGCAACTATGTACGTACTTGTGAAGGTCTAAGAAGTAGACAACACGTTCGTCTTATTCGACAGCACATCGTTAATGTAAATTGACTTGTCGTAGAGACATTTTGTTCTTCAGTGTTATTTTTTAACCCTTCGATACAGAAAGTGGAGGATTTTTTTTTGAATAAAGGTAAAATCTCATAGTTTCTGTCTTTCCCTGTTTCTCCATAAACAAAGAAATGTTGATTAGGGAATCGAGTCTAAAACAAACAATAAAATTGTACTTCATGTCGGTAAGATAGTTAACACAAATTTTAAAAAGACTAATAAAATTTATTGGGTCTTTATCTGTGTCTATTAAAGTCAGAAACCGAAAATACGTATGTAAACCTTTAGTAAAATGTGAAAAAAACGTAGAACTAAAAACTTTCGTATGACAAAATACTTTAGTAATATGGTGTATGTTTCTGTTCTTATTCATTAAAATTTTACGATGCCATGTCAGTAGTTAGTCCTGTTTTGTCAGTTTCTTTTGAATTTTTGGAATTTAAAATAATTGTATTTTAGTTCATTTTTACAAATAAAGAGAAAAAACATCGTTAATTCGATTGGTGGAAAAATTCCGTTGTTTACGTTTCCCCACAATTCTTATTTTGACCATGTAAACAATGTTCTCACTGTACGTTCTAGGGTTCCAGATATATATAGGGAAAGAACTTTACAAAAACTCCTTTTTAAAGTGTTTACGTTTTCATATATGCATCTTATTATTGACTATTCCGTGATGGATCTTTATCGTTTTCCGATCTCGAGAAATAGTAAGTGATACTATACTAAATTATTTCATCCATAAAAATTGTGTTACTTTCTTATGTCGGTAATTTTTTTAATACTGTTGATATTTTCGTGGTTGATATTTTCTGCCACTAACGTCGGTACTTTAATTTTCTGCGAATGAGGAACCTTCTTTTCAATACTGGTTGGATCTATCGTATGAAACGGTTGATTCCAGGCAGATCAGTTCTGATACCGAAAAGGACACCAGTACATACCTACAATCTCAACCTGATACTTCTTCCGACTCGTGGCTTCTTAACTACGGAACTTTGACACCAAAACCTCTTCTGAGAACTCTCAGGGAACCTGACGTTCCTCTAGGTTGGTTAGGTAAGACTTCCTCTAGTCGGGACCCTAAAGAAACCTTCCTTACTACGACTTCGACTTTGAGGTCATGAAACCGGTGGAGTGCGTTTCTCAACTGAGTGACCTTTTCTCAGACTACGACCCTCCCTAACCCCCGTCCTCCTCTTCCCCTGCTGTCTCCTACTCTACCGACCTACCGTAGTGACTGAGCTACCTGTACTCAGACTCACTTGAGACCCTCAACCACTACCTGTCCCTCCGGACCGCACGACACTAAGTACCCCAGCGTCTCAGTCTGTGCTGACTCACTGACTTGAGTTGACTTTTCGTACCTTTTTATACACTTATTATAAAAAATTTAAATATGTAGGACTTCACTTCACCCTAATTTTTGTTCTGAGACCTTATTCTGGACCCAAGTTTGGACCGAATCGTATAGATAGTCATAGTGGTTTACCAGTTGTGGCTTTAGTTTGACTAATGTAATATACGTCGTTTTCTACCTCTTCGAGATATGTCAGTTGTTTTTGTTCTGGCCCGCGACTGACACCGAGTCTAGTACTTGAGGGATAACGGTTTAAGTCTGAATTTGACTTCTTTCACCCCTTTTGGTGATCTAGTAAGTCCATACTGGATTTAGTTTAGGGAATACTAATATGTCACCTTCACTCTTTATCTAAATTCCCTGATCTAGACTATCTGTCTCACGGACTACTTGATACCTGTCTTCAAGCACTGTAACATGTCCTCTGTCCCTAGTTCTGGTAGGGGTACCTTTTCTTTACGTTTTTTCGTTTTACTGACAGACTCCGCCGGAACTTTTATGGACACTTTTCTTCTGTTCGCTTTTCGTTTCCTCCTTTCCTTTCTATATTCGTAGACTTACGTCTCAAGGTTTCTTATCGTTCCTCTCTATACTTTCGGTAGGAGTCACTAGTTACGTTTTTTTCTGCTTTTGTTGTCTTACCCTTTCTGATCTCTAGAGAAGTTCTTTTAATCTCTATGGTTCCCTTGTAAAGTACGTTTCTACCCGAAGTATCTCCTGTCTTTACCATACCTGGATTGTCTTCGTCTTCTATAATTCTTTTCCACCGTTCTTATGTGTCTTGACATGTTTTTTATAGAAGTCTAGTTCTATTAGTACTACCACACTAGTGAGTGGATTCGGTCTGTAGGACCTTACACTTCAGTTCACCTGGAATCTTTCGTAGTGATGTTTGTTTCGATCATCTCCACTACCTTAAGGTGAACTCGATAAAGTTTAGGACTTTCTACTATGAGACTTCCACTTTCACGAAGTGAGTTATACGGTCGTTTAAACCTTTTGAGTCGTCACCGGTGTCCTGACCTTTTCCAGTCAAAAGTAAGCTTAGGGTTTCTTTCCGTTACGGTTTCTTACTAGTTTGATGGCATGTTAACGTGAGTAGAGTGTACGATCATTTCATTACGAGTTTTAAGAGGTTCGGTCCGAAGTCGTTATGCACTTGGTACTTGAAGGTCTACAGGGTCTTTTCCGTCTCCTTGGTCTCTAGTTTATAGGTTGTAGGTGACCTAGTAGCTTTTTCGTTCTCTCAAGGTCTTTTTGTAGATAAAGACGAAATAACTGATACGGTTTCGGAAACTGACACACCTGGTGTTATTTGACACCTTTTAAAACTTTCTCTACCCTTATGGTCTGGTGGACTGGACGGAGAACTCTTTGGATATACGTCCAGTCCTTCGTTGTCAATCTTGACCTGTACCTTGTTGTCTTACCAAGGTTTATCCTTTTCCTCACGTAGTTCCGACATATAACAGTGGGATGAATAAATTGAATATACGTCTCATGTAGTACTCTTTGCGTCTCGACCTTCTTCGTGTTCGACCTTAGTTCTAACGGTCCTCTTTATGGTTATTAGAGTCTATACGTCTACTGTGGTGGGAATACCGTCTTTCACTTCTCCTTGATTTTTCGAAGAACTACTTGCACTTTCTCCTCTCACTTTTTCAACAGAATTTCAAGATATAAGTCTTTTGATTCCAGTCCCGTAGACCAGGGTAGTGAAGTACCGTCTATCCTCTAGGTTGGTCAGATAGGATTTCCTCTAGTCAGGACCCACAAGTAACCTCCCTTACTGCTACTTCGACTTTGAGGTTATGAAGCCGGTGGAGTACGCTTCTCAACTGAGTAACCTTTTCTGGGACTACGACCCTCCCTAACCACCGTCCTCCTCTTCTCCTGCTGTCTCCTACTCTACCGACCTACCGTAGTGGCTGAACTACCTGTACTCAAACTCATTTAAGGTCCTCAACACTACCTGTCCCTCCGGACCGCACGACACTAAGTACCCCAGTGTTTCTCAACCTGTGCTGACTCGTTGACTTGACTTGACTTTCAGTGAGTTCGTGAGGTCGGACACAGGCCTCTTGTCCATTCTCTGATGGATGATTCTAAAATAACTTTTAATTTACTTTTTTTTTTTTTTTTTTCGAACGTTCATGAATCGTAATAAGGATTGTGTGAGGGTTTTATCCGTAAATTTTTTATAATGAATTTCCCACTCATCAAAAACACTAGATAATAAACGTACGATTCAGTGAAATCAACACAGAGAAACGTTGGGATACCTGATATCGGACTGTTCCAGAAGACAGGTACCCTAAGAGGTCCGTTCTTATGACCGTACCCAACGGTAAAAGAGGAACCCCCCCCAGAAGGTCTGGGTCCCTAACTTGAGTATAGAAAATACAGAGGACATAATGGACCACCCGAGAAATGGTGATCGTAGTGGACCCTTCGGGTGAAATATAATATGAAAGTAAATATTGTATAAACTCCCCCCTTTTTTCAATTTTGTGAGTTTTGGTCATTATGACACTTTTTTTGACCGTTTCAATTATGTCACAACCACTGTGATAGTCGACTATGTTGACTAGACTTTCTCTAATACTATTTCATGGTCCTTAATGTCTTTATTGTCAATGATTAAATCAATTTGATGACTTTAAAATTGACTATCCTTTTTGAATAAGATTGGGATTAAAAAGTTTTTCTTTCGTTTTAAAGGATGTAAACAACAAAACCCCCTAAAAACCAACGCAAAGAGGAAAACAAAAAATTAACTGCATATGGACTAAATGTCACAACACAATCAAAGACCACATGTCGATTCACTAAGTCAATATATAAATGATTATATTTATAAGGAGTATAAGAAAATATAATGCCAAATAATGTCCTATAACTTATATCGAGGGACACGATATGTAATCCGGCAACAACGAATAGGTAAGACGTATACTCTCAAACGTAGACGATCAGGGTTTGAAAGTAAGGTTGGGAGGGGATGGGGAACCTTTTGTGGTCAGACAAGAGATACAGACACTCAAACAAAGTATCCATTCAAGTAAAGACAGTATGAAATCTAAGGTGTATATTCACTATAGTATACCATAAGCAGAAAGAGAAAGACTGAATGAAGTGAATTATACTATTAGAGATCCAGGTAGGTACATCGACGTTTTCCGTAATAAAGTGGGAAAAAATTCCAACTTATTGTAAGGTAACATACATATGTATGGGTGGAAGAAAGAAGTAAGTAGACAGTTACTTGTAAATCCGACAGGTACAGAACCGATAATATTTATCATGACGATACCTGTGTCCCAACGTATGTAGAAAAACCTAATATCAAAACACGTCTATATACATGGGTCCTCACCTTAACGATATGGTATACCGTTTAGATAAAAATCAAAAAACTCCTTGGACGTATGACAAGAGGCTTCTTTGACCGACGTGGTTAAATGTAAGGGTGGTCGTCTCATCTTCCCAAGGGAAATAAGGGTGTCGGAGTCCTTTTAAGGGATTTAAACGGTACGATTCCGTCACACTTTAATGTCCTATTATTGTACTTTATAGTGTAATACTTTTAGTATATACTTTTTCAGTCTTTGTATCTTTAACAAAGTTATCCTTTTAATATTTAAAATACGAATGTAAAGTACCTTTTGACATAAAAGTTTCTCTTTGGTGTTCTTTTAAATTTTTTTTTTATTTTTATCAAAACCAATGTAAAAGTTATAAATTCTTCTTTTTTTTAGTTGGTAAGAAAATTTTCCGGTCTTATACAGTGTCTATCTTAGACCAGGTGAATTGACATTTCATCACGAAACTACGTATAGTGTAAACGTTTTGTCAGCCTTACCCCTCTCACGACAAAACCTTTTCCATATGTCTTTTATAGGATAATGTCCAAAGACTCCTGTCCTGTTGTTCAAGACCCAGTGATCCTTGTTCTTTATTAAGTACTCTTTTTTGAGAACCCAGAATAAAAAAGAAAATTAAATTGTCATAGACTCTTGGATACTTTTGTCTTTTTTTTTAAAAAAGTTACTTTATTAGACCAACCCCAGAATGTTAGTACTCAAATAGAAAAAGAAAGGAATAGAGTTGACTTCCTCCTTTTAGACAAACTTGTCTATAGGTCTTTTTTCTGTAAAGTGTCTGTCCTATGACAGGTGATCTGACATTCCGTTACACGATAGAAGAAAGGGTAAACGTTTTGTTATCACCATCCCTCTCATTACAAAACCCTCGTTCGGTGTTTCCTATAAAACAGTGTCCGAGGACTCCTACCACTGTCTTAAAGACCCAGTGACTTTTCATCCTTATTGAAATGTTTCCTTCGTGTGGACACGAGACAGACGAGTGGAGAATGGTAAGCAGACGTTGACTCTCGGGTTTGGACTTCCGTAAAACACAGGTGTATTTATTGAGAATTATAGGGACGGTCCGATCATAAGAGTGAGAACAAAATGGTGGTAGGTTAAAGATGTAGAACTTGAAATCCGACTCCAGGACTGTACAATCTAGACTTTCGTAAGTCATCACGATTTGTTTTTATTTTCAAGAGTGATAATAAACCAATATACTTAAGAATTTACGTAAAATACTTTGTGACCGAAAACCACCCCTCTCGTTTTACTTGTTTAGAAACATTATTACCAGGTAGTAATTACGTCTGTGTCTTTAGTGAAGTTATTTCCTCTTTGGAGTTGAACTTGTCGATTATTTAAAAGAATAAGTGGACAGAAGATATAACCTAACAAGTTTGAGATACAACTATTGTGGAGATTTTGTATCTGGTCCCTGAGTAGGAACCGTACTGACTGTGGCCAACTCAATAATTTTTACGTCTGACAACCTGGAGTAGGAATCTGTGAGAGGTTACAGTTTTGACTCAGGACCCTTTGATGTATAATTTATTTAAGGGGTCCGGTAGTACTAGAGAAGGAATAGTGAGAGAAAGGATAGAGACTATTTTATGATGGATGTAGTGACTAATGTTTGTATGATGGATGTAATCACTAAAGTAGTGATTACGACGACTAAAATGAAAAATTAAACTACTGATATATCTTTGTCTACAGATCCCCGGTTAATTAGTTGGTTCCGTCCCCTGGGTCTGTAGACAGTAAATTTAGTGTAGGATAAAGACGGGATTAAAAATTCTAAAGAAAGGAAGATGATTGGGACCCCAAGAAGTAAAGAAGGTAAAGATCAACGAAATCCACATCTCAATCAAATAAATAAACTGAAAAAAGAACAAAGAACTCCATACGAACATAACGATACTTGGAAGGGGAATCGTGACGAAAATGTCACAGGGTGTCCAAAACCCAACAACACAAAAGCAAAAGTAAACAAAGATACGTATAAAACTAAAGAAAACATTACAACCATTGTTTTCTCTGGTATCGTTTTTAATTGTTTCGGTTTTCGACCAAGAAACTCTTCTATTTATTTTAACTGTTTAGTAATTGGTCTGAATAGTTCTTTGTTTCCCTCTTTTTAGTTTAGTTATTTTAATCTTTACTTTTACCTCTCTAGTGTTCTCTGTTGTGTCTGTATGTTTCCTAGTATTCGCTGATGATAGTCATTGATATACGGTTATTTCACCTGTTGAACCTTCTTTACCTGTTTAAGAATCTTTTCATGTTGAAAGGTTTTGACTTGGTCCTTCTTTATCTTTTAGAAGTTTCTTGGTAGTGTTCGTGCCTTTAACTTTGACATTAGTCTTTAGAAGGTCGTTTGTTTTCAGGTCCTGGTCTGTCGAAGTGTCGACTTAAGATGGTTTTTAAATCTCTTCTCGATTGTGGATAGGATGAGTTTGAGAAGGTCTTTTAACGTCTCCTTCCATTTGAAGGTTTGAGTAAGATACTCCGGTAGTAGTGGGATTATGGTTTTGGACTGTTTCTACGGTGTTTTTTTCTTTTGATATCCGGTTATAGTGACTACTTGTATCTACGTTTTTAGGAATTGTTTAAGATCGTTAGTCTTAGGTTGTTGTGTAATTTTTCTAGTATGTAGTACTGGTTCACCCGAAATAGGGTTCCTAAAAAGTTATAGGTGTTTCGTTAGTTACATTATGTGGTGTAATTGTTTAACTTTTTATTTACGGTATACTAATAGAGTTATCTACGTCTCTTTCGGAAATTGTTTTAAGTTGTAGGTAAATACTACTTTTGGGAGGTCTTTCGTCCTTATCTTCCTTGTATGGGAGTTGTATTATTTTCGATATATACTGTTTGGGTGTCGTTTGTAATAGGAGTTACCACTTTTTGACTTTCGTAAAGGGGATTTCAGTCCTTGTCCTGTTCCCACGGGTGAGAGTGGTGATGATAAGTTGTATCAAAACCTTCAAACCGGTGTCGTTAGTCTCGTCTTTTTCCTTATTTTCCTTAGGTTTATCTTTTTCTTCATTTTGAGAGTGACAAACGTCTACTGTACTAGGAGATGTATCTTTTGGGATTTCTGAGGTGGTCTTTTAATGATCTCGACTACTTACTTATATCATTTCAATGTCCTATATTTTAGTTGTGTGTCTTTAGGGAACGTAAGGATATGTGATTGTTATTCTTTTGTCTTTCTCTTTAATTCCTTTGTTAAGGTAAGTGGTAACGTTTCTTTTCTTATTTTATGAATCCTTATATAGGTGGATTTCTTTGATTTCTGGATATATATCTTTTGATATTTTGTGACCACTTTCTTTAGTTTCTCCTGTGATTATCTACCTCTTTATATGGTACAAGAACTTAGTCTTCTTAGTTGTGTCACTTTCATTCATATGATGGGTTTCGTTAGATATCTAAGTTACGTTGGGGATAGTTCGATGGTTGTTATATAAAGTGTCTTGATCTTGTTTATTTAAGTGTTAAACATACCTTTATGTTTTTTGGAGCTTATCGGTTTCGTTAGAACTCTTTCTTCTTACCTTGACCTCCTTAGTTGGACGGACTGAAGTCCGAGATGATGTTTCGGTGTCAGTTGTTCTGTCATACTATGACGGTGTTTCTGTCTTTATATCTAGTTACCTTGTTTTATCCTTCGACTCTCTAAGGTGCGTGGATACCTGTGGAATAGAAACTGTTTCCTCCGTTCTTATATGTTACCTCTTTTCTGTGAGAGAAATTGTTCACCACGACCCTTTTGACCAGTTGGTGAACATTTTCTTACTTTGATCTTGTGAAAGATTGTGGTATGTGTTTTTATTTGAGTCTTACCTAATTTCTAGATTTGGATTCTGGTCTTTGATATTTTGAGGATCTCCTTTTGTATCCGTTTTGTGAGAGACTGTAGTTAGTGTCGTCCTAGGAGATACTGGGTGGTGGTTCTTATGACCTTTATTTTCGTTTTTATTTGTTTACCCTGGATTAATTTTAATTTTCGAAGACGTGTTGTTTCCTTTGATATTCGTTGTACTTTTCTATCGGAAGTTTTACCCTCTTTTATTATCGTTTACTTCGTTGACTGTTTCTTAATTAGAGTTTTTATATGTTCGTTGAGGACGTCGAGTTAAGGTCTTTTTATTTACTGGGTTAGTTTTATACCCGGTTTCTTGATTTGTCTGTAAAGAGGTTTCTTCTATGTGTCTACCGATTTTTTGTGTACTTTTCTACGAGTTGTAGTGAGTAATAGTCTCTTTACGTTTAGTTTTGGTATTACTTCACGGTAAAGTACGGTCAGTCTTACCGACACTAGGTTTTCAGATGTTCGTTATTTACGATATCTCCCACACCTCTTTTCCCTTGGGAGATTGTGACAACCACCCTTACGTTTGGTCATGTCGGTGATACGTCTTGTCACACCTCTAAGGAATTCTTTGACCTTTGTCTTGACGGTATGTTGGGTCGTCAGGGTGACGACCCGTATGTGTGACTCCTTTGGTTTTAACTTTCTCTGTGTACATGGGGTTACAAGTAGTGTCGTGACAAATATTATCGGTCCTGTACCTTCGTTGGATCTACAGGTAGTCGTCTACTTACCTATTCTTTCGACACCATGTATATGTGTTACCTCATAATGAGTCGGTAATTTTTCTTATGTAAACTTAGTCAAGATTACTCTACCTACTTTGACCTCGGATAATATGTCTCACATCATTCGGTCTTTCTTTTTGTGGTTATGTCATATGATTGCGTATATATACCTTAGATCTTTCTACCATTGCTATTGGGACAAACGTTCTGTCGTTTTCTCTGTGTCTACATATCTTGTCAGAAAACCTAAGACACCCTCTCCCGCTCCCACCCTACTAAACCCTCTTACCGTAACTTTGTATTATAATAGTATACACTTTGCTTAGTGGTCAGGTCCAAGCTATATACTCTGTCCCACGAGCCCCGATCACGTGACCCTACTTACTGGGTCTCCCTACCCTACCCCTCCCTCCACCCTCCCTCCAAGTCCTACCCCTTGTGTACATGTGGACCCCGTCTAAGTTCAGTTACATACCGTTTTGGTTATGTTATGACATTAATCAGAGGTTAATTTCATTTATTTAAATATAATTTTTTTATTTTATTCAGTGTAGGATCCAAGAAGGATTTTTACTCCTAAGGGCGAATAATAGAGTTTTGATGTCCTAAACTTATACCGTTTGTGTCAGGTTCTAAGACGTAAAATTTGTGTAAGAGGTCATTAAGAATTCGAAGTATTGTGTGAGATTTCAAACTCTTAGTCACCGGAATTTGACTTGTCAAAGAATTAGAAAAGATTAATACCTAGAAATGAAAATGAGGAAAGCCTTGTGGATGAGAGTATAAGGATGGGACCCCAAAGAGTGGGATTTGACAAGGTAGAGATTTTGGAGTATGACACTTAAAAGGGGTGTGGTGTAATAGACAGGAAGGTAAAGACGTGAATTCGGACAAAATGTAGGAGTAGTACCAGAGATCAGAGAACTATGAAGAAATGAGAGTTGAGGTAACCGGGACGGATGGGAGTGAAAGGAATTATGAATTCCCTATGGTCTAATACTGCATTGAGGGAAAAAATAGGAGTTATAGTGAGAGGAAAACAGTCATAAAGAAATATTAAAAATTAGAACTATAGGTAAAGAGGGGTGAAGTTCTAAATATCTGGTGGTATACACTTTTTATTTACTCGAGACGATGGAGAGTTGAGCGTATCGTGAAATTGTATACGAGAAGTCATTGAGGTGTAAAAGATAAAATACCAATAAATTCGCATAAGATAATCTGATATACCTGAAACGTTTAACACACGTCAAATAAGACTAAATAGGTTTTTATATCAAACCCCTCACTTTAGATCTAAAAAAAACGGGACCTTCATTTCCGAAACTTGGTAAAAAATAAACACCCGATTTTATTTTTCACCGATATTTCTTATTAACGAGACTTCGTTGTTTCCAAATGACATATCGTGTCCCTTGGTGTATGTCAGTTATAGAACATTGTTGGATATTACCTTTTATTAGAATTTTTATTATATACACATATACTTATTGACTTAGTGGAACGACACGTGAACTTTGTAACATTCCGTTGATCTAAAGTTATTTTATATATAATTCTTTTTTTCTGTATTTTTACGATTGGTAATTTTTTTTCTTATTGACGAGACACTTTTCATCAATACAATTGGATGTCATAAAATCTTACAATATTATAGTGGTGAATCTGTAGTTATAGGTAATTTTAACGAAGTATCTTTTGTCATGAAAGTTACATTGTTGACCCTAATCCACTTATTTGTATGTACGGAACCGTTCCTTCTCTTCTTGTTATTTACAAGTAGTTAGAGATCACTTTCTTGTTTATTATCATTATTATTATTATTTAAAAGGGAAACCAATTACCATTACAACGAATGGGATTCCCTTTCTGTTTCTCCTTTCTTTTACAAACGGGGCTTTCATAATGTGAACCTAGGAAAAGTATTCCGATAAATCTACTCGAAGTGGACTTACTTACAACGGACAAACGTTTTGTTAGAGGGAAGACTTTCTTAGATTAAAAGGGAAACTCCTAATATGGTGTTAATAGTTCATACTTATATGGAAAAGGAGTTTTGTGAAAGTATTCCAATACACTTGAGAAAAAACCAATACTTTCGATCTTATTCTTTTTTATCTAACTGATGAAGTATTATTTTTGGGTGGATATTAGTGTGATAGGTTTATATTATTGGTCGGTTATAATTTTCTATATACATATTTTGTGCATACACATGTGTGTATAAAATACTTTTACTCTAATATGATTCAAGATTATTCTAAGAAAACAGTGAATACTTAGAACTTGTGTATTGACGACGTATTTTTCTTGATTTTTCATTTATTTATTAATAGTGGTCTAGTTTTTCCTATTTCGGTTCTAATCTTGGTTCCATACATTAAGGTTTCGCGAACAGAAAAGGTGATGTATCACGACAGAGTCGAAGGAGTTTATATTTTACCTAAACGGGTAATATATTTCCACCCATTACATTCGTGTCTTACTTTATTACTCACTCTTATGTGGAACTTTGATATTTTGTAACAATTTCTTTGTATTCCCTGATAATTAGTAAAGGGAGTGGACTTGATATTCGTCTTGAGTGACATTACAAAACCACGACTTGACAGTACAGTGTGTCACAGTTAATTCCAAACGTGAAGATGTCTGTTATGCCCCCTATTAGAGTTTCAGGAAATATTAGTCTTGACTTGAATTTTTGTAAAATTCTTCGGGAAGTTCGTTAGTACTTTGGATTTTTTATATGTGGTAAGATTGACTAGATTCTGGTATATTAATCTAAAATAATATTTTGACATACATTGTAGTTTTCACAAGACTTAATTCGTAGTAATAAACTTGACGTATATGCACTCTGAAGAATTTTGTATCACTGGTAAACCTTTCGATACAAAAAAGAACTTTATCCATAGAACTTCCTTCAGGTTTGACAAAAATTTCATTTGGATATAGGTTACATGGGATAATTGTCACTATGGTTTTAAAATTTTGTTTTTGTTCCATACTGAAGTTACATATTCGGTAAAAAAGAAAGAGACGTTTTGGACTCGGATTGATAAATTATAAATTATAGTCTAGTTATACGCACTTCATCTTTTTATTACGACGACCTCATATGTGAAGACTTTCTTACCTCCCTTTTCCTTTATTTACGATAATCAACAATTCTGATTATGAGGATGGGTTTCATTTCAAGAAAGAAGATTAGGTGTGAAAGGTAAACGAAAGAGGGACGGGGTATAAATTTAAGTGTTGTTGATGAAGATTCTTTGTATGTAATCGTAAGGGTACAAAAATTGACAAGTCTCTTCCTTTTAAGAAAATTGTGCGACATCCTATGACTTTCGATGTTGTCTCTCGTTTGTAAAAGTTTTACTGAACTGATTGTTCATCTTAAGTTTAATCTAGAAAATTGACATAACGTCAAGTTTATAGTGTATTTATGGAAATGAATGGAGTTTAAAAGTAATTTAGAATGACATCGACGTGTCACCTTATATTATAATCATCTTAGATACTACTAGAGAAATAGAAGAAGTGATTCTCGGTCAAATCCAACCCACTCAAGTGACAACTAACGATATTAAAAGAGGGATTTTAGACCTAAAAGTAGAGAGTTAGACAGTTTTTCGATAGTTTTCTCTTTTTGTAAAATCCCGTCATAAAAAGTTGAAGGATTTTAGGTAGTAGTGGTAGAAGAGGGGGTTCCTAGTCATAAAAAATCTAAAGTTGATACGTTTAGGATTCCAACGAATTTAACGATAGTAAGACATACCTTTTATGATAGGGGTAAAATGTCTACTCCTTAGACTCTTTGTCTCTCCAATTCATTGAGTGGTTCCTGTGTCTCCATCGTCAAACGTTTCAATTTAAAATTGACAAATACGGAAACAAGTAATCTGACATACTAGGGAGTCGTATCTGTATTCGTCATATATATAGTCTAATTACAAATGTTACTAGTCTAAAGATTTTAGGTTTGGAATAGTGAAAAAAAAAAAAAAAACCGACGTCAGGAGAAATCGTCTAATCTTATTTTACGGTAATTGATGTGAGATTTAGGATCTTTTTAAAATTTCTCCTTTTTTTACATTCATATAATTTCCTTTTTTTTTCAAAAATTCCTTTATAATTCTAGTCTTCGACCTTTTTGGACATTTCATAGTATATATATCCTAAGATTAAACTTTTATCTTTTAAGTTATAAGGAATTCATATAAGTTTCCTTATTTAAATTGATCTCTTAGTCAGTCTAGGGTTCTACCAATGTCATGCTTGTATGTAAATTGACACTCAGTTTAAATTAAAAAATGGGGTCTAAAATATCTACCCTGGAGGTTTAGTGACAAGATAATGTGGGACTGAGAGGTTAGGTAAATTTTAGGTATGAACATCAAATTCGTCTCAGAATTTAGACCCCGTTTTTTTTTTTTTTTTGATATTTTGTGTGTACCGTGAGTGAAAGTGGAAGGATATACTGAAAATCATTCATTATCAGAAGAGGTGGAAATCCATTACTGAAGTTATAATGACAAAAGTATCATTAATTATTTTTTGAATGATTCGTAAAGTTTATTTTATTCATGACAGGTATGTGACTCTTTTGTTCTTTTACTGGAAACGGAGTTCAATAAATTCGATAATATCCTTTTTAATTTGTTCCTTTGTCAATTTTATATCACAATATTCATTATTTTGTCCCGATTGTGTTGTCACAATACTCTGACATGCCCTCGTTGTTGAATGGGACGACCCCTTCCTGAACTCTAATATTTCATCTTCTTGTCACAAAGTCTGTTTCTTTCACAGTGTATATTGGTGGACTCTCATTGTCTCGTAAATACAAACCCTTTAATTTTTATTGAGATTCTGAACCGGTTACTGTCCTCTTCCTTATTTCTTATGTTTGAGGTACACCTGTCCCTGGTGTAGATAACACGAGTCGTGTGTCCGGGGTCTATTGTCTCACGACTGTTTGTGAACATACACTTATTTGAGTAAGCCACCTTTGGTGACCTTCTTATGGATACCTCTTCTCAAGTCAAAACAAGTATAACTGACATTTCACAGTTACTCTGAGGTGTCTTCTAGTCACGGTATCTCCATTGACCGAGACACCCAGGACTCAAGTCCCTTCTCTCTTAGTCTAATAACTAAGATATTTGGTGTGTACATCGGGACCCTCTCATAGTGAGTCATCGTTGTCATTACTCGTGGGTTCCAGGTCTAATGTACTTCCAAAAAGGTTTAGATAAAATTTTATGTTGGCAAGTAGAGTGTATGTTCTCTTCCACGACTCATTAGAGGATTGACCTGGATCATTCTTCTCTAGATCCGGATCCTGTTTGAGACTTCTTATAAATTCCCCTATCGTCTCTTTTTCCTCGGGCTCTATATTGGTCTTTTCATGAAAATTGTGTGACTTAAGTGGAAAAGTAAAAGGGTCTGACGGTTACTGGAAATTAAGGAGAAGTATAATCTAATAGAGGTGGTGATGGTGGTCTTAACCAGTACGACGAAGTGTTCAATGTAGAGTTCGAACTACGAGGAGGGAAGAGATCGGTGGTACAATGATAAGTTTCGGTAGAAAAGGTTACGAAAATTGGGTGACCATGGGGTTAATCAAGGATGAAATGATTCAGATGATTACGGGAGAAATTACATGAAAGAAGAGAAAGGTCTTAAATAAAGTATCAGTCTATAAAATTAAGTTAGGAACGGTCGTTACTCCAAATAAAAGGGGTCCTATAACGACGTATAGTGAAGAGTTTAACCCCGTTGAAATCCGGGGTCCCTTCTAAACCACTACAGATTTTCCAGTCAAAAGTAAGATTAGGGTTTCTTTCCGTTACGGTTTCTTACTAGTTTGACGAGGTGTTAACGTGAGTAGAGTGTACGATCATTTCGTTACGAGTTTTTAGACGTTCGGTCGGAAGTCGTCATGTACTTGGTACTTGAAGGTCTACAAATTGGACCAAAATCTTTTCCGTCTCCTTGGTCTCTAGTTTGACGGTTGTAGACGACCTAGTAGCTTTTTCGTTCTCTCAAGGTCTTTTTATAGATAAAGACGACATAACTGATACGGTTTCGGAAACTGACACGCCTAGTGTTATTTGTCACCTTTTAAGACTTTCTCTACCCTTATGGTCTGGCGGACTGGACGGAGAACTCTTTGGATATACGTCCAGTCCTTCGTTGTAATCTTGACCTGTACCTTGTTGTCTGACCAAGGTTTCTCCTTTTCCTCATGTAGTTCCGACATGTAACAGTGGGACGAATTTGAATATATGTCTCATGTATTACTCTTTGTGACCCGACCTTCTTCGTGTTCGACCTTAGTTCTAACGACCCTCTTTATAGTTATTAGAGTCTATACGTCTACTGTGGTGGGAATACCGTCTTTCACTTCTTCGTGATTTTTCGGAGAACTACTTTCACTTTCTCCTCTCACTTTTCAACCGAGTTTTGAGTTGTAAGTCTTTTGCTTCTAGTACCGTAGACCAGGGTAGTGAAGTACCCTTTATCTACCCTTTTGTCACCTTTGTCACCGTCTTAAATAAAACCCCCCGAGGTTTTAGTGACGTCTACCACTGACGTCGGTACTTTAATTTTCTGTGAATGAGGAACCTTCTTTTCAATACTGGTTGGATCTGTCGTATAACTTTTCGTCTCTATAATGAAACGGTTGTTTCCAGGTAGATCAGTTCCGATACCAAAAAGGACACCAGTACATACCTACACTCTCAACCTGACACTTCTTTCGATTCGTGGTTTCTTAACTACGAAAACTTGACACCACAACCTCTTCTGAGAACTCTCAGGGAACCTGACGTTCCTCTAGATTGGTCAGGTAAGACTCCCTCTAGTCGGGACCCTAAAGAAGCCTTCCTTACTACGATTTCGACTTTTAGGTCATGAAACCGGTGGAGTACACTTCCCAACTGAGTAACCTTTTCTGAGACTACGATCCTCCCTAACCCCCGTCCTCCTCTTCCCCTGCTGTCTCCTACTCTACCGACCTACCGTAGTGGTTGAACTACCTGCACTCAGACTCACTTGAGGTCCTCTACCACTACCTGTCCCTCCGGACCGTACGACGTTAAGTACCGCAACGTTTCTCAACCTGTGCTGACTCGCTGACTTGACTTGACTTGACTTTCTGTTAAGACGAAACAGTGTTGACCCTACAACTCCTTTCCCTCGACGACCGTAAATCACCCGTGTCTGGTTCTTACGACTGGTGGGATGTTACGTATCCTGTCGAGGAGTGTTATTTCTTAATTGAGAGGATTTTACACTTCTCACGACTTCAACTCTTTAAGACGATCTTCTGTTATAGTGTGATGTCATATACGGGATACGAATACGAGAAAATAAGGACAAAGTTTTAGTATCATCTGAGATAAATTTACAAATTGTTGAAATTCACATGTATAATTAACGACGAACTATATTTTTCTTGAGTAAAATAACTAAATCGTCGATGCGGTATATATACACTCTTACTTACTGGGATCCTTATTAGTCATCCTACACGGCCCCCCTTAATTTTTTGTACTATATTATAAAATTCCGTATTTTATTTTACTGTATTAAAATGTCTCATAACATCAGTCTATAAATCTGTTTATGAACCCCTGACATGCTAGGAAGTCGTGTCTGTATTCGTCATATATATATAGTCTAGTTACAAATTTTACTAGTCTAAAGATTTTAGGTTTGGAATAGTGATAAAAAAAAAAAAAAACCAACATCAGGAGAAATCGTCTAATCTCATTTTATTACCGGTATACAAATTTGATGTTTTAAATTTATTTTAAAGTCCGAAATACATCTTCTATTAGTAAAGGAAATGTTTATTCCGAATGACCACTCCTTTTTAAGATCTTCGTAATGGGACCTCTGAGGTCTCTTCTACGGCTTGAGAAAGTGTAAAATGAATCCGGGAGTTAAGGTTGATTCTGTCGTCGAAGTTATTAACGAGGATAGGTTAGAGAGGATTGTGGAGATATGAAAGAGAAGGAGTTGGGGGAAGAATTTTTGAGACATCTGACATCCAAGGTAATTTCGTTGCTGAGAATGAATTAGGACTTAATTTGGGAAATATCGTTCAGTTTACGGGTCGTGACTCGTCCGTGTTTTATATAAAAGACTTTTTATTTTTTACTCATTCTTTTTTATTGGAGAGTTATCTCCTTTTTTCACACAACCCTTTGCTAATAATCACCAATATGGTTAATATCCCCAAGGGACCACCGAGTTAGTCGTTTTACAGATGGCCGTCACGTCCTCTGGATCCAAGTTAGGGCCCCAACCCTCTTAGGGGACCTCTGCCTTTGTCGTTGGGTGAGGTCATAAGAACGGACCTCTTAGGGTACCTGTCTCCTCGGACCGTCCGATGTCAAGTACCCCAACGTTCTCAGTCTATACTGAATCACTGATTTGGTAGTATGGTTAATATTAATGTGGTTAATATTCACCAAGTATTATTTTGTACTCATTTGTTTACCGTCTCTACCGTTGTTTTGTGTGTTCGTCTGTAATAATGTATTTTATCCGGAACACCAGAATTTCGGGGGAACTACGGAGGAGGGAAAAGCTTTCAAAATTCCCTTAAAAATGACGGTTCGAACCCAAGTTTAATTAAAACCTATAGACCTTTTCAGTCGAGGGAGGAATTTCGTATTTCTAAAAACGGGGATAACCATATAGGGATTCTTACACGGTCTTCCTACAGGGATTTACCAGATTCGTTGTGACTTGGGAGAATTAGGCGTCGTCAAGAGTTTCACACCATTCAAGGATCCTCAGAAAGTCTGATAAAATCCATGGAGTGTTTCAGTTTTGAAAAATAAAAGTATTATTTTGATTTTGTAATCAATAAAAAGTGAAAGTAAGAGAGTGTTCATATCTCTCCTTAAAAGGTTTCGATGTAAACACTACTGTAGTAGTGAGAACTACTGATTACCTTACACACGAACATGTATATAAGAGAAGGAAATTTTTACAGAGACCAAATCTTAGATGATACTATTTACAGTTATTCTATAAACTTTGTTTTGGAGTGTTCTTGTTTTGGAAAAACTTCAAGAGTTATTAAAAATTTTCACATTTCCCCAGATCTCTGGTTTTCAAACTCTTAGTAACGAAATTTACCAACTTCTTAGAAAGTTGGATAAACCTCCTATACTTTTTTATGTCACTATATTATTATGATAGACGATGTGTGACGTCAGTTATATGTAATAGTTTATTAAACGAGTTCTCAATGTTAATTTTCAGTGAACTTTTTTTTCGATATTTAATATAGTACAAAAAATTTTTGTAGGAATATGATCCGATGGTTTGTCAAAATTAAAATTTTACTGTAACTTATGCCGACTCAGTTAGAGTCGAGAGTGTTTTTTTGACTTTTACTTGAAACAAGGATGGTGTGAAATTCTCCGTCTAAGAAGTTAGTATCAATAATATATCGATCCAAAATACCACCATTTATGACTTCATAATTGAGTGTAGAAAAAAACAACAGATATGTCTTAGATCGGTACTTTAATTCTCGGAACGAGGGACCTTCTTTTCGATACTGTTTGGATCTGTCACATAAATTTTTCTCTCTGTAATGAAGCGGGGTTTTTCCAGGTATATCAATTTCGATACCGAAAAAGTCATCAGTACATACCTATACTCTCAACCTGGTATTTCTTCCGGATCACGGTTTCTTGGCTACGAAAGTTTAACACCATTACCTCTTCTGAGGACTCTCAGGGAACCTGATATTCCTCTAGTTTGGTCAGTTAGGATTTCCTTTAGATAGGACTTATAAGTAACCTTCCTGACTACGATTTCGGACTTCGACTTCGAGGTTATAGACAGGTGAACTACACTTTTCGGCTGGAGACCTTTTGTGATACGACTCTTTCTGATTTCCGTTTTCCTTTTCCCCCGTCGTTTCCTACTCTACCAATCTATAGTAGTGGTTGAGATGCCTGTACCTAAACGCGTTTGAGGTTCTCTATTACCTCTTGTCTCGTCGGACCACATGATGTCAGGTACCCCAGTGTTTCTTAACCTGTGTTGACTCTCTGACTTGTGGAGATTACGTCTCATCCTGAGTATATAGAATTACCTTCCTTCCTGTTTCCCCTTCTTGTGTTCACGTACCCTCAGACACCGTTGCCCCTCTTATAACCATCTCATATTGATGGGAACACTCGATATATCAGTTGACTCATCGGGAGTTTCTCGATCTAAACAAAAAATTTTGATTAAGTCCCTTTTCTTCAAAAAGATCAACTTCATTCCTGATAAATTTCAAAAGTACACCTCTGTTTACCCTATTTTCATTCATAATAAAAATAAGAAATTACAGAATGATTATCAAAGTTTATTAAATAAAAATTTTCCTTTTTGATCATAATTAAATGTGGAGTGATAATTTTGGGATACCCAGATCTTAATGGGGAATTACTTATTCTCCTTTTATGTTTGTTCTTTTTGTACTTACGAAGTGTTTTCTTTCTTCAAATAGGAAGACTTAGTTTTAATATAAACTTACCTTTAGTAAAGGTTTGTTATATTGTGGAACCATTTCTTTTGTCAGATTTATATAGTTATTAAATTGGAAAATTAAATAGGATTCAGTAACATCACTTATAACCACTGACATAAAATAATATTACGACATTAAAATTCTTTTAATTTTCAACATAAATTTGTGAGGGTGTGAAGATATGTCCAGAATGGGACATACCACGATAGAAAAGAAAGTTAACTAGAAGACAATAGTATGAATCCCGAAGGGACTATCGAGTTAACCATTTCTTAGGCGGACGTTACGTTCCTGGGGTGAAGTTAAGGACCTAGTCCTTCTAGGGGACCTCTTCCCGATCCGATGGGTGAGATCATAAGAACCTGAAGGAACACCGAGTCTACCATTTCTTAGGCGGACGTTACGCCCTTTGGACCCAAACTAGGGACCCAACCCTTCTAGGGGACTTCTTCCTTTTCTGGTGGGTGAGGTCATAAGACCGGACCTCTTAAGGTGCCTGATATATCAAGTACCCTAACGGTTCTCAGTCTGTACTGACTCGGTGAAAGTGAAATAGTATGAAATAGAGAGGATCCTCTATTCGAAGGATAATGACGGGATTAGGTATTTGACTGAGTAAGGACGACAACAATTGAGACAAAAAGAGACTAGAAGTGGCTGAAGAAAGAACGAAAACGGTAGAAGAGAAAATTAAAAACACTTTTTCCATGGTTCGAAAATCGGTAACGGAAACCCTTTAATTCGATAAAAGTGAGTCGTACATGGTCGATGTTGTAAATGGTCATTTCATAGGTTGAGAGTTCTAATGAAAAGGGTGACTTAGTGTTTCGGAAGGTAGTAGAAACGGAATGAAAGAATAGATGACTCCTTTATTACGATATTTCATCTTTCCTTAAACAATAGTTCAGTAGATACAATATAGGTCGTAGATAATCGATGTGTTGAAGTCTATTTTACTGTTGAAGACTCTGAGTGACAGGTATGAACGTTTTACCCTACAAAGTTGTAAACACGGATGGTCTCGTACTCGAGATTCCAGGTTAGTAATTCTCAAGTATTTGTGACCGAGATTGTGATTGATATACTAGACCATCTTACCCTCATTGTGGTTGTGAATGGAAGTTCTCAACGACATTATTAATTTATGTATGTGTTTTACAAAACGTGTATCACGGACCGTGTTCCATTCGTGAGTTATTTCCAGTCGGTGATAATTGATACCTAAAGATGACTTTCTAGTTTGGTCTTACCTTATATTTAATAAAGATTATTTAATAAATAAATAATTAAGATTCTCTCGACAATTAGATCTTAATTAGTATAGAAAACTATGAAGAATCGTTAAGAAACTGACGAGTCTCATTGAGTTCTACAAAGACCAAAACCAGAGAAAAAAAAAATTATATTCAGTGTCGACGGGATCTTCCAATTTTCCATAGTTTATGGATAGATCATTGATTTTTTAATGTATCGATGATATGGTTTCAATAATTGTTGTTTACAGTCTATTTAGGTAAGTAAAACTCTTTTAAGTTTTCGAATACTGGTACTTTATTAAAATGAGGTCGAGTAGAGGTAAAAAGGGAGTCGTTACAAAAAGATTTCCAAATTTACATACTATATGAGACATAAGATATACTGGGAAGACAGTACAATAATCAGTTTGTCCTCATACACTAAAACGGTGAAGGATTATAAAAGTACCCCTCGTTAATCACGAATGTTTTAAAATTGACAACAGTTTCATAACATATAGTATCGTGTCATTCTTAATCTTTCGTTGAAAGTTCATAATAATAAGACTTTTGATAAATTTCGCAGATCATTAATGTCTATTGAACGGAGTATATAAGATTTTTGTGTAATTTGTATATTGTATTTCCATGAAATCTTGAACAATATGTTGAAATAGTACCTCCTTTCGAAAATAGAGGATGACTAGTCCTGAGTATAAGTCAAATGACGGTAAGAATATCCTGAAAGATGATTAAAAAAAGGTCCTATGATCCGACAACTACTAATATTATTATATGTGTGTTTGTGTGAGAAAAGAGAGAAGAATTACTAATGAAGGGTATGAATGGAACGTTGATTACTGAAGAAGATGAGCGAGGACCCCACAGACAGGTCGAAAGACGGAGTGGTTTTGTATGTGACTTAAGTGGAATCCTGTTCTGGAGTCGTTGAAAAGGTCTTCATGGAAGGGATCCTTTGGTCATCGAGGTCACTCCTCCTGTAAGAACGGAAGTATCATAAGACCCTACCTTTGGTAAGACTAGGATTTCTTTTGTACTGTTTATTCATAGTCAAGGTTCTAAATACGATTAAGAATAGATGATTTTTGGAGAACCATAAGTTCATAAAATTTCCTGTCCGTTTTTAGGTTCTACTTACAATTGTTTTGTCTTGTAATAATTTAAAACCAAGTAACCTCATTCCATCTTTCATGTTGCTTGACGATCGAAGATTTGGGACACAAAGAAAAGGGACCTAGTGGAGTTAGTTCAGTGAGTGGAAGAGACCGGGACCCAAAGAAATTGTGTCGAACATGGTTCACTGGAGATTTTTAAGGAAGTCGTTATCCTTGTCTTTAGAAGTGAATTTGGAGTCAATTTGAGGTTTGTGTTTGCTTACCATAAAGAGACAGAGGTTTTCATAAATATTGTGGTTTATCTCCAGTCGTCGTTCTGAGTTAACGAATCGAACATATTGTACCACTCCACAGTATAAGTGGATAGTAGTGGTCAACTTTGTTCTCCATTGTGGTTCAGGAAAGAAAATATACAGACATCACTATTGTATAGGTTTTCCATGAATTCAGAGGGAAAAATTTTTTCAGGATCATACTTTATATATCCGACTCAATAGAAGGAATGGGTTTAAGGTGACTTTGTCCTCTTTTGTCTCACTCATACGATTCTCTTTTGTTTATTTTCTTGATCCCAATTCGCCTTTTTGGTTCTACGTCTTTCTAAGTACGTCATACAGTGATAAATTCCAAGTTTGTATAAGTTTTCTTACGGTAAATAACAAATCTTTACGTGTGTGTACTATTAGAAATACCCACGTAATCTCTCTCACGTTGTGTTAGTCTCTTACTCCTCGACGTTGACATAAACACAAAATAAATTCGATTCATTATCTATGTACATAAAATGGGGATTTTAAAAGTGTTAATATTTTTTAAGTAATGTAAGACTTTTGGCTAATTGTTCGTCATTCTTTTCTTCCTTCTACCCTTTTTTATTTATTTACTCCGATTTTACTATCTCTTCAGTGTCGTCTTCTTTATTTTGGATTCGTTTTGTTTGTATCCTTTCCTGGTTTTACTCCATTCTCGATAGAGTTAGCAGATTTCTCTTTTGAGTTTAAGTCCTAGTTCTTCGATTTAATTTCGTATCTCATTAGGTCCATTGATTTCCAACGAGTCTCTTTTCGTCTCGGTGAGGGCTGTCAGAATGAAGGAGATATTTAAAACCGAGGGACCGAATCATAGGTCTTGACGACTCTTGTGGGTCGTGCCCGTGGTCCCTACTTTCTCTTTTTCTCTTCCTCCCGACTCGAACTTCGACGAGATTTGTAGGTGTTTACGTCCATCCCTTCTGCCCCGTAACTTTCTTTGTTTTTGTTGGTTTTGTTTTCTTCAGAAGTCTCGTCAGCTAGGGGTCTTTACTTAAAATCCAGGGGTCCGATAGACTTACGACGACCGGGAATTTTGTTTAAGTATGTCTCGAGAGTTATTAAGGTGAACCTCTCTTTCGAGAGAACCTTTTTGTCTGAAGTCTTTTGACTTTCCTTCGGTCATAGTCGATGGTTTTAGTTGGTAAGATCAGGAAGTATTTATACCTATTGGTCTGGTACCGCAGCGATTCTCAGTCTTTGCTGACTCGCTGAAGTGAGAGTAAAAAGTGAAAGTACGTAACCTCTTCCTTTACCGTTGGGTGAGGTCACAAGAACGGACCTCTTAGGGTCCCTGCCCCCTCGGACCACCTGACGGCAGATACCCCAGTGTGTCTCGGCCTGTGCTGACTTCGCTGAATCGTCGTCGTCGTCACAACTTCTTCTCCCCTTAGTCGTGACTACTGTCTCAACCTGTACTGACTTCGCTGAATCGTCGTCGTCGTCGTCGTTCCTAGTAGTCTATAAATTCTTTTAATTCTTCCTGGTTTTACTTTTCGTTGTCTTAGTTAGTGTTTCTTATGATTTCTTCATTTTTTAAATTTCTTTTAAATTTAAGATTATTTATGGGAGATTCAGTAAGTTGTTCTTATGGCGGGTAGGTAGTTTATTATTTGATGATACTTTTTCCTTATCTCTTATTCTTTCGTGACCTTTAGTATTTACGTTTACACACGTCTTTTAAGTTAGTTATTTATAGTCTTAATGGTTGACTTAAATTCTTCCAGTGGTCAATATTTCAAATATATATATATATATATATGTGTATATATATTTACATAGAGACGATTGACGATTCAGTGAAGTCAGTACAGGCTGAGATACACTGGGGTATCTACCGTCGGGTGGTCCGAGGGAGCAGGGACCCTAAGAGGTCCGTTCTTGTGACCTCACCCAACGGTAAAGGAAGAGGTTACATACTTTCACTTTTCACTTTCACTTCAACGAGTCAGCACAGGTTGGGAATCGCTGGGGCACCTGACGTCGGGTGGTCCGAGGAGGTAGGTACCCTAAAAGGTCCGTTCTCATGACCTCACCCCACGGTAACTGAAAAGGTTTTACATAGAGATATGTGGTCGTTTTGTGTCCTTTGTTTCAAATTTTTTTTTTGTTTTTGATATGGTGAATGTTATGGTATGTTTTCGGGGGGTTTAATACCTGTTATTGATCGTTAACTATTCCTATATCTCATTGATCTTAAGTACATGTGACGACTTCTCTTACTTTTTACTAAGTCGACTACTATCCTTTCAGACCGTCAAAGAGTTTTTCAATGTGTGTATTAAGAGTACTGAGACGTTAAGGTGAGGATCCAACAACAAATCAGGGAGTCAGTACAAGTTGAGAAACGTTGGGTTACCTGACGTCACGCGGTCCGTAGGGACAGGTAGTGGTTGAGGACCTCGGATGAGTTTGAGTACAGGTACCGTAGCCACTACGGTAGGTTGGTAGAGTAGAAGACATTAGGGGAAGAGGAGGACGGAAGTTAGAAAGGGTCGTAGTTCCAGAAAAGGTTGCTTTACAAGAAGTGTAGTCCGCCGGGTTGATAACCTCAAAGTCGAAGTTGTAGTCAGGAAGGTTACTTATAAATCCTGACTAAAAGAAATCTTAACTGTCCAATCTAGAGGAGCGACAGATTCCCTGAGTGTTCTCAGAAGAGGTCGTGGTGTTAAACTTCCGTAGTTAAGAAGACAAAAGTCGGAAATTTCAGGTCGAGAATGTAGACATGTACTGATCACCTTTTTGGTCTCGAAAGTGATATGCCTGGCAACGTCCGTTTTATTATAGAGACGAAAAATTATACGACAGATCCAAACGACAAAAGAAGGTTCCTCGTTCACAGAAAATTAAAGTATCGACGTCAGTGACAAGTGTCACCAAAACCTTGGGTTCTTTTATCAGACAGTGACAAAGGTAACAAGGAGTAGATAAACGGTACTTCACTACCGTGAGGATCTATATATGGGGTTTTCTTGACGTTTATCCATGAGTTTTTTCATGTGCATATGTCATGCAAATGTCATCGTCACAAGTGTTGTCGGTTTTTATATTTGTCGGGGGTTTAGTTGTTTACTTACCTAGTTGTTTAGTACCATATATGTATCTCCCAGATGAGTAAGTATTTTTCCTTACTTCATATTACTTTACATGATGTGTTACTCCTACTTAGAGTTTTTGTATGATTGAAATTTTCCGGTCTATATCTTCTAGTGTATGATGTCCTAAAGTAAATGTACTTTATTGGTCTTATCTATTAGGTATCTCTGTCTTACGTGTGATCGTCAACCGTCCCCGACTTCCCACTCTTTGGATATACGTTCAGTCCTTCGTTGTCAATCTTGACCTGTACCTTGTTGTCTTACCAAAGTTTATCCTTTTCCTCATGCAGTTCCGACATGTAACAGTGGGATGAATAAATTGAATATACGTCTCATGTAGTACTCTTTACGACCCGACCTTTGTCGTGTTCGACCTTAGTTCTAACGGCCCTCTTTACAGTTATTGGAGTCTATACGTCTACTGTGGTGGGAATACCGTCTTTCACTTCTCCTTGATTTTTCGGAGAACTACTTTCACTTTCTCCTCTCACTTTTTCAACCGAATTTCGAGTTGTAAGTCTTTTGCTTCTAGTACCGTAGACCAGGGTAGTGCAGTACCGTCTATCTACCCTTTTGTCACCTTTGTCACCGTCTGAAATAAAACCCCCCGAGGTTTTTAGTGACGTCTACCACTAACGTCGGTACTTTAATTTTCTGTGAATGAGGAACTTTCCTTTCAATACTAGTTGGATCTATCGTATAACTTTTCGTCTCTATAATGAAACGGTTGTTTACAGGATCTGCCAGTTCCGATACCAAAAAGGTCACCAGTACATACCTACTCTCTCAACCTGACACTTCTTTCGACTCGCGGCTTCATAACTACGAAAACTTGACACCACAACCTCTTGTGAGAAATCTCAGGGAACCTGACGTTCCTCCAGGTTGGTCAGGTAGGATCTCCTCTAGTCAGGACCCATAAGGTACCTTCCTGACTACGACTTCGACTTTGAGGTTATGAAACCGGTGGAGTACGTCTCAACTGAGTAACCTTTTCTGGGACTACGACCCTCCCTAACCCCCGTCCTCCGCTTCCCCTGCTGTCTCCTACTCGACCAACCTACCGCAGTGACTGAACTACCCGCACTCAAACCCATTTGAGGCCCTCAACCACTACCTGTCCCTCCGGATCGTACGACGCTAAGTACCCCAACGTTTCTCAACCTGTGCTGACTCATTGACTTGACTTGACTTGACTTCCCACTTCTCTCACCCGTTACCTCCTTTTGATGAATTCCTCAAAATGAAACCTCTCTGTCTTTACAAATCCTTGATCTGTTTCCGTTATCGACGTGTTGTAACTTACCTTATTTACAATCACTTAAAAAGTAAAATTTTACTAGTTAAAATATAATAAACTTAAGATGGAATTACTTAATAAAAACTTTTATGGTTTTTAATCTTCATTTACATTTTCTATGATTGACTTTTGATTTTTTATAACTCTCTTCAATTTATTATGAATTTATTCATCTTTCTACATATATGATATAAGGAGTCTAAGTTGTGTAATTGGTTTCAAATTCGACAAAAACAAATCCATATCTTTGATTCGGAGATTTTACTATGTCTTTACATTTCCCGGTTCTCATCGGTTCTGTTCGTTATTCTTGTTTCGACCTCTTGAATGTAATAGTACATAATTCTACATAATATTTCGATGTCTTTATACCATAACCCTGTTCTTCTTTTCTGATGTCATATAGTATGGTACGTGTTTTTACTTAAGGTCCATCTGATATGTAGGTTTACACTTTCCGTCTGATCTTATACTGTGTCTTGTAGAGGTGTCGACCCAATCCCTTAGTAAATAATTTATCCTGTGTTCATCATGATTAGTTTTTCCTTTTTACGACTGTTTGACCTTTGGTGATTTTAACTCAAGTAGAGTGTGGTGATAATTATCTGTCTTTTCCGTTTGGTCCATTTTCTATAAACATCATCGTACGTATTACGTTAATGATGGGTCTTATATACTTCTCGATGTTTAAGTCATTTTTCTTTTCTTTTTGCCCTTTCCGGACTTCTCTATTACTTCGTATTTCCTCTAGAAGTGAACGAAGTCTACAATCAGTTGGTTCAGGTCCTTCGTGTCTCTCGGAGTCCGTCTTATTTGGGTTCCTCCTTGTGTGACTCTGTGTGTCATTATTTTGACTGTTTTTAATTTCTATTTCTATTTACTAATTTTAGTTGTTCCTCTTTTACTGTTTATTGTATGTTCCTTTCCGGATGTTCCAATAGTCGACTAAAGAGTTATCTTTGAGATGTTCGGTCTTCCCTTAACGTGTTATGTAAAATTCACTAATTTCCATTCTTGGATGTTTGTTCTTGTGAGTCGGTCTCAGATCAAGTCTAAACTACCTCTTTAGTTTTCGAAATGTCTGTTCATTTTCAATGGTGGTTTGGTGGATATTTTGTTTATGATTTTCTTGAAGAATTCCGTCCTTTGTGTTCTCTTCCTTTTCTGGATATTTTTTATTTGGGGTTTGTTTACTTTTACCATTATCCTAGTATTTGTCACTGTTAATGGAATTTACATTTACCTAATTTACGTAGTTGGTTTTCTGTGTCTGACTGACCCACCTATTTTTTGTACATACGTAAGTGAAGGTAAATGGTGTAGTGAGATAAATTGGGGGGTTTGACATACATTAATAAAATGTAACAATCCAATTAGTACAAAGGTAATACCGAACGTTAACATTACTAGAAAATAAAAAACAGACCGATAACTAACACTTTTGACTATTTGTAGAAAATGAAGACTCTAATACAATGATAACAAGTAAAATTATTATGACATAGGACTGACCAGTTGTCTTTTATTGTCCTAAGATATAGTGATTTTGATGGTAAATTATCTTTTTGGACATTAATGAAAAATTTTGGGTCTACGTGTAATCTTAATGGAGCCTTAAAAAAAAAAATTAGGTTTACGGTGTCCATAAAAAAAAGATGTTTCGAGGTCTACACTAAGATTACTCGACGGTACAAATTTTCGTTGACCTGAAAATATTACTAGAAAATGAAAATAGATCAAACAAAGTGAAAAGGATAAACATAATTCATGAGAGTAAAGTAAATCAAACACAAAAGGTTAAAGGGATAGAGAAAAAACAAGAAAGAGTTCAAAAATACTTCACATCTTTTAGAAAACTATGTATATTTTTCTCTCTCATATATATTTACATATATAATATCCTTTGAAATTTAAAAACGAATGGATTTTTTAATTACTGTAAAACCAAGATGAACAGATTCATCCTTATCTTACGGTCTAAAGATTAAATATAAGTGAGTTTTGAAAACTATATCACCTAAGTAAGACCGTAGATCGTAATGAGGATCTTCAGAGATCAAGTCAATAATAAAATCCTAAAAAAAAAATTAAACTTACTCCGAACTTTAGAGATTAGGTTAAGACTTTTGTATTTCTTTATAACACAACATTTTTTGTTTTGTCCTTTGTACTATGTCCTAATTGATTCCATGTCTAAAACAAGTTTGAAGTGTTTTAAAATACGGTCACAGGTGATACAAAAGTATGAAAGTTCTAAGATGTAACATAAAGCAACATTGCTTGTCGAAGTCGATATACGTTGTTTATGACTATTTAAGAGAAGTAAAAATAACAATGTTTATAAAAGATGAAAAGGAATATTACCGAAGAATCTATGTAGGTAGTAAATTTTCTTCTGAAATTTAAAGGTTTATGCTACCCCAAAAAAATTACAGGAACTATAATTAAAGAGTAAATTTACGAAAGAAGAGACGTTAGTGGGAGACAAAAAAGGTCAGAAAATTAAAATACCTTCAAAAGTTACCAATTTAGTTTCTAAAGAGACCCATTTACAGTTTGACGTGAACTTTTGTACATCCAATAAAGGTTGATAGAAAACTATAACTTAAGATTGTATTAAGATGTCACTATTCTCTTGTTTGAGACATACTAAAGTTATGGACATCTGGTACTTTAAAAACGTGGAACAAAATCTAGGGAACAAAATCAAAGTCACAAAGGACCAAATATCAGATACCCTTGAACTTGTCTTAAACATAGGACAGCACACTTTTAACATATTTAGAATTAGTACAACTTAATCAAGTGTCACGAAAAGTTCAGATGATGTAGGAAGATGAAAGGACAGATAAACAAGATAATTAAAAATTCTCAGACTATAACTTTGAGGTTGATTTTGAGAAAATTATAGATGAATTTTTCTATTGATTATATATCACTTCGATATACATTGACAAAAGACATAAAAGGTTCAGAGGACGTTTACATAATATTGTGAAAGTATTAAATTTTTTAATTTTTTTCTAGTCTTTATTTATTTTTCTGATAAAGTTCTGAAACGGTTGGGGTTAAATTAATTTTGATATCTCGGAATTTCAACAGTATCCCCTCTTTACTTCTTATTAAGACGTAGTTATGTCGATTGTTTAGACCATTTATGATTATTGTTGATGTATGTTTATATACAGTTTGTGTCATAGGACTCGTTTGCTGGATCTTGTTCAATAGATTAAGAGACTCGAAGTAGAGGAAGGATACATTTTTAGACAAGTTGTTTATAAATAATTCGTGGATGGTCTATGGTCCGTGGTCTTTCAAAAGGTCTCCACATGTGTACGTAAATTCTGTCTTTTTCTATGATTCGTTTAAAAGGGAAATTAGTGACTCCTAAATATCGGACTTATGTACGAACCGAGTCAGGATTTTTATTGTGTAGATTCATGAAAGAAGGAATAGATAGTCCCTCTTGTGGGAGGGATGTTTCGGATTTATCGGTCAAACAATTGTAGTTTATTGTTTTTAAAAATGGTTTGAATTATGAGAGAGGAATTCTCATATTTCTGATTCTTTCGATATTTTACTTTGACGAATAATCAAAGTCCATAAATCGAATTTTGATAGACGTCCACTAAAATAGAAATCCCAAAAGAAGTACCTTCTTTCTTGTCTAAAGGTGTTAAGGGGTTGAAATAGTGTTACGTTGGTGTTTGAAATGTTCGTGGTTCATAAAAGTGTAACAGAGGTCCATAAGAACTAGGGGGGTGGGTGATTATGTGAAATGGGATAATTGAATGACCGTTTCGTTCATGTTTACTCTTAAAAAAATTCGTTTCAGATCTGACTAGCGTAAAAGGTGTCTCAGCACAGTCATACCGACTTTTGATGGTCTTTTCGTCTTCGGTCCTCTCTTTACGACGGTTAGGAAGGTCTTGTACGTCAAAGCTAAGAATGACACACTAAAATGACTTTACTTTTCTATAGATTGCGAGGATACTAGTCAACTTTTCATAGACTTCGTGACGTTCTTAATCTTTTCGTCGTCATAATAAAGGTACACGGTCCCGTCTCTTCGTCACTTTGTACTGAGTATAAATAAAAGTGACAAGAACTCGACAGAATCCTTTTGGTGGCTCGTCACCGTCGACCCATAGAAGAAGTTTTTCATGGAATAGGAAATACCAAGTTTTCAATTTCTCCGTCTTTAGAAAACCTTCTGGTCGTTTTACTACCCATGGTTTATAGTGTTAATGAAAGTTCCGAAAGAACGATTTCACCCAAAACGATCACCCAAAAATAATACGTACATTTGAATGTAATTCTCTTGTATAATGTTTCGATGACTTTGATTCTATGTAAGTGAACGATCTTCGAGTTCAGGTCCGAGACGGTGAAACTTCGGTACTCTAGGATTCTATTTTGATGATGAGACTTGGACAAGGGAATAAGGATTTTCCTCTTGTACGTCCAGAGTACCCGTTTTTCTCGGACTTTCCCTTTGTCTCTTTGGTGTCTATTAAGATTCTGTTGTGGGTGGGTTAGTTGTATTTGACGCGGACACATTTTATTGACATAAGAGAATTTCAGGATTATAATTACTTTTCGGTTGATACAACAGGGTAATGAAAATCTTTGGATCAATTCTATTTTATTGATCTATTCAAAAGAGAGTAAAAGTTGGACATTTTTCTCAATAAATTTATTTGTTTCGTTAGTTTCACTCTCTGACTCCATGATGTTTTGGTTCTTTTGGTATTTTTAGACGGGGGTTTTTCATCGAGAAATCACGGTTCTTTACCCTCAAGGAAACGGATATAACCCGAAGGGATCACCGAATCTCCCATTTGGTAGGCGGACGTTACGCCCTCTGGACCCAAGTTAGGGACTCAGACCTTCTAGGGGACCTCTTCTTTTACCGTTGGGTGAGGTCATGAGAACGGACCTTTTAAGGAACCTGTCTCCTCTCAGCCTCCGACGTCAGGTACCCCAGCGCTTCTCAGCCTATGCTGACTCACTGAAGTGAAAGAACGGATATAATTTCGATTCTTGTTGAGTTTAATTTTAAAATTGTGTAAAGTTCATCAACAAAGTCTGTGAACGATTCGGCTTTCTGTGTACACTTGTCATCCTCTAATCCTATACCACCCTCCTTCCTTGTTCCGTCTAGGTACCCGAACTTCATTTCAAAATATCTTCTGAGTGGTCACTATTCTTTTTATTTATTATTTCCGTTCTGTCCTTTTCCTCTCTAATTCGTGTTTTTTGACAGAGAGAGTACGAAAGTCTATGTTAAAGGATGTTCAGAAGAATTATTAAAAAGAACGAATTACGTCCATCTGAGAAATTATCAATTTTGAGTTTCCGACATCTGAAATGGTTATAAAGGGACTTCCGGTAAAGGTCTCCGTGGGTTGTTTCTCTTACTCTTTCCTTTTCCAGATGACAGTTTGAGTCTTAAACTGAGTGTTCCGGTGGTTCCACCTGAATTAATAATGGTAATAGTCAAATTTATTTTTCTGTTGTAAGAACCCAATTCTTCATTTGTAAATAGTTTCCAATCACCTAAATAAAGGTTCAGATGAGATGGGCTAGGTGACTTTCTGAAAAGGATTTGTATTAATAAATAACCTTATTTAAAATTTTTTGGTGGAGTCCCATCATCTCCATTATTCTATTCCGTCTGTTCTTCGAGACTCTCGTATTCCAGAACGAATTCTAACTATTGTTTTGAGTTTGTACAAAGATGTTTGTGGACATTGTTATATATGTTTATAGATATGGATATCTATTTATTTATGATGTATGATGTGAATTGATGGAAACTTTTTGTCACTCAAAACACATTACCTCGTACCCGAGTCTTCAAAGTTGAGGGTTTAACAGTGATTACCGTGTACCTAATGAAACTCGACTTCCTTCACTCTAGATTGTATACGTCTTTCTTAAGAAGAGTCTGGAAGAGAGTAAACTAATTTTCGTCTTTGAAGGTTCTTTACTCCGGACGGTATTACTCCTGAGAGACCCACTCAAGATACCACTATTTCTTCTACCTTTCAATCGTGGTTCTACGTTTTTGAAATGATTTTATTGGATATAGAAGATAATCAAAAGGGTGTATAAATGGAAGGGTTTTACATAACGGGGATTTCAGGTTTGAGGAAACACAGATCAGTGCAGAGGTATTAAATATTGGGAAAAATTATGCCATATATTCGAGAGTTCAGAGTTCCACTTTTGGTGGAGAAAAACCCAGAAGTGAAAAGACACTACGGGAATACGTTCGAATTTTTTACATACATACGGAAAAGCTAATTAGACAGAAAACAGAAAAACTAAACGTTCGGAGTCTGTATCTCGTATTTCCCTATCTTCTTTTAAAAAGGAGGGGATGTATTTGATAATTTTTTGATTTAGAGATCACTCCGGTAAAAGTCATAAGATAACTTAGACCAGGAGAATGTCTGACAAAGGACTATTCAATCTGAGAGAAACACCTTGTTAGGAAAGTCTGTTGGGTTACGGTATTACGTCATCCCTGGGCTCAGACCGTCCCGACCCGACTTTAGGTCCACGTGAGTAAAGAGAACCCCCACTAGAATGAATAGACAAACAAAGACGTCAAAGGAGTAGAGATCTTTGTATATCTGTCGTATATATGGAGGGTAGGAAGTGAAGTACCGCAAACACATTCTAATTCCGACCCGTGTATTAATGTAAAGACATAAGTAGAAAGGAGATGAAGAAACAGTTACTAAAGAGTCATATCAGGGAGTTGTTAATCAGACTAGATATTATAAAGTCAGATTTTTCTTAATTAGAAAAAAAAGGACGTTTAGTAGTAAATGAATACCCGTATTAAAAATCTGATCCTTTTTTTTAAAATAATGGTTTCATTTTTACGTTCACTTCAACGAGTCAGTACAGGCTGAGAAACGTTGGGCCACCTGACATCGGATGATCCGAGGAGGTAGGTACCCTAAGAGGTTCGTTCTTATGACCTCACCCAACGGTAAAGGAAGAGGTCCCCTAGAAGGGTCGGGTCCCTAGCTTGGGTCCAGAGGACGTAACGTCCGTCTGCGAAATGGGAGACTCGGTAGTCCCTTCGGGTTAAGTATCGATTAATAGAGACCTAATATATGATAATATCAGTGTACGTGTATTTGAGTAAAAAATTAATACTCTTCCTTTAATTACTAAAATCCTCCAAATTTGATTTGGAGACTCCTGACTTTTTCTCTTCTCCACCAAGTCGAATATGACTGCACTTTGTGTCTAACTACTAATTAGAGTTTCCGGTTCTATATTATATGACATACTATATGGTGGAAAATACCTTTTTCTTACTTTTTTACTTACGTATACAAATATTTATTTATATAATAAGATCGTTTTTTTCGGTCTTTGAACTATTATTGTTAACGGAGACCCTCCCTCTTGACCTATTGAGTCCTTCTCTTTAATACCTGTAAACAAAAAGTGATATATAGGTCACGTACACAATACATAAAAATTTTTGGTGATAAAAACATTTTATCTTTTTAGTCTTCCGTGGTTTTTATAAACTTTCTCATATAAAAGGGTAGTTAATCGGTCTGAGGTAATAGAAAACAGGAGATTGTTAAATGTTTGAGGGAAAGTAGATTCTCCTTTTTTTTGAAACTTTTTAGAAAAGTTTCACTTTTATCTTCCCATAGTAACGCATTTCTATGTGTCATAAATCGAAAGAAGACCATTAGAAATACTGGACTCGAAAAGGAAAAAGAAAGTAAATAGAAACCGACACGTGTAAAAGTAAATAAAACCGGAAACGACGATACACTCAGAAGGAGGTCGACGTCGTTCGCCCCCGATGAGAGATCAACACCACACACCCGAAGAGTGACGTCACCGAAGAGAACAACACGTCGTGTCCGAGATCCCGAGGACCTGAGATCTCGTGTCCGAGTTATCAACACCGTGTTCCCCGAATCGACGAGGCGTACACCCTAGAAGGGTCTGGTCCCTAGCTTGGATACAGAGGACGTAGCCATCCGTCTGAGAAATGGTGACTTGATTGCCCCTTCGGGAGGTAAAGAAATAATCTACCTTTTGGATGATTTAATTTTTGTTCTTCCACGAAATTGACGTTTTGACGACAAATTATTCTAAAATTGTCCGACCTAAAGGATTTACCTTACACTCTTTAAGAAGGGGGTAGTCCTATTGTAACTAGAAACCTAGTCTATGGGGAGAGAGGGTAGAGGACTCTCCTGGAGATGTAAGTAATACGAGTGGTTCCTTAGTTCATGTGTTTTCATGGTTTATAACATCACTTCCAGACGTCACTCTAACCGAGATGGACATACAAAAGAAAGACATGGTCATAAATGACTTGTGTCTGTCATTTTCGACTGTTCTATCAATGTCAAGATTCAAAATCGACGATATTTAAACAAATCTTTTTGATTCGTGGCTTATGCTTTCAGAGATCTGTTACAGGTTTGTAAGTAAGGTCGAAGGATATTTAAGGGTGGATGTCAATATGGAATTTCATCTTAGACAAATCGACAGAAGGAGAATTTTTGACTGAGGAGACACGGAGATTGTACATTGATTGGGTTTCATTTATTGGATGGTTACCTCTGTCACCCCTTTTGTTTCTTATTGGATGAAGAGATAGCAAAGTACCCCTCAGTGACTGCTGAGGGTCAATCCCTGTTAAGACACGAATTGTGTCAGTGTAGGTTACGACAAGACAGTGTGGTAGGATGTGGAGATTCGACCCCCTGTTGAACTGTCCTCATGACTTTCTTTGAGTTCTTCGTCGTCCTGTCCTACGACTCGACTTACCGGAAAATTATAGGGAATCTAGGATACTGACTTTTTGTTTTGGTGTTGTTTTTTTTTGAAGTTTATAAGAATTTTCCCCCCTTAATTAAGGTTTTATAAAACTTGGTTCTCAACCGTTTCCAAAAGACATTTCCCAGTTCATTATTTATAAAAGCCGCACACCCGGTATGTTAGAATCGTCGTTGATGAGTTAAGACGGTAAACCCCGTGTTTTAGTCGGTACTGGTTATTCGTTTATCTGTACCAACACAAGGTCATTTGAAATAAGTGTTTTTGTCCTTCTGTCAAGCATCCGGTATCAGACGGTTGGGAACAATAAAGATTTATTTCTAAGACTTATAAAGTGTAAGTCTTTTTACTTGATTCTTTCCATAGTTACCCTTTGGTCGTGTCAGATTTATAAGTAACGGATACTCAGGTGATAATGATCTCGATTACACGTATAGTGATTTTACCTGTCATTTATGAACTGACAATATAGAAATTTTTTTTTTTTAGTTATTTACTTACGGTCCGAAGTAAATATGTCTATACGGTGTTTGTTTCTGTACTGGCTATCGGAAAAAATTCTGTCTGATTTTTATAGAAATAAAAATTTTCCCTTCAGGTAATTCAACAAGTCCCGACTTCGGACCCGTTCTGACAAAAACCTCTTTTCCGATGTTTACTTCTTCTTGTACCTCATGTGTTAGGTCAGTATTCTGAGGCTTTGGGATCTGGTGATGGTACAAATTTTTTTAGAACTATGTTATTAGTTTTTTATTGTGTCTTCCATTTCTCCAGTTCGCGATTGGGGTTGTGACACCTTCTATGTTTCAAACAAATATAAGAAACATCTCGTGTCCGAGTTATCAACACCGTGCGACCGAAAGCCCGAAATTCATTATCCAGATTTTCATGGATAAGAAAAGATGTATTTTCATAATGAACCGATTTCCTTACCCTAACCTTCGTCTTTTCTCTGATTTCACTTCTTTCACTTCAGCGAGTCAGTACAGACTGAGAAACGCTGGGGTACCTGACATCGGGTGGTCTGAGGAGGCAGGTACCCTAAGAGGTCCGTTCTCATGACCTCACCCAACGGTAAAGGCTGCGTCCCTAGTTTGGGCCCAGAGGACGGAAGGTCCGTCTGCGAAATTGGAGACTCGATGGTTCCTTCCGGTTCGTGTATCATTTATAATGGATTCATACTTTTAAGGGGGTTTTTGATGTGACTCAATGTTACTACTGGTACTCCGATAGGGTATATGTATTGAAGACGAAGAAGGAGAAACAAAAAGGTAAACAAAAGGTGATTTTCCCTTTAACTCTAATCCATAGACATTGACGATCCTTAATTATAGAAAGATTAGGTCTTCAAGTACTTGTCCTAACGCACCTCCACCCATAGGTTCCTGTGAATCAAAGCACTTTTTATGAAAAGACTCACACAAATATATACACACACATGTTCACACGTTAGGGTACGAATATAGAGATGTAAAAAGATCTCCTTTTTTAGGTGACGAAAATAGTCTAAGAGTTTTCCCAGTTATTCAGATTGTCATTTTTTTATGATAGTTTAAAATCTTTATGATACACACATACGATCTCCCTTCTCCTGGATTTTACGTCTCTTGTCTCGAAGAAGTTCCAGTGACTAATTTTTGGGGTAAGTGTAGATTAGACCTCACTTTTCACTTTCACAATCAGTAAGTCAGCACCGGTTGAGAAACACTGGGGTACCAGACAGGTACCTTAAGAGGTCCGTTCCTATGACCTCACCCAACGGTAAGGGAAGCGGTCCCCTAGAAGGACTGGCTCCCTAGTTTGGACCTAGAGTAGACTCGATAGTGTCTCCGACCTCATTTTTACACACTTGCCAAATTTTGTATTAATATGGCTAGAGAGAGCTTCGGACAATACCTAACCTAACACAAGGAGGATTTTTCTGTACAACTTTAGGATTAGGGATCCTAAAGTCTTACACTGAATAAACCTTTGTCCCAGTGACTGCATATTAATCAATTCCATTTACTATATTGTGACCTCGTTTTACCCAGAGATTGAGTTGTAGTGACCACAGGAATTCTCCTGTACGTCAGCTTCTGTCTCTATGTGTCCCTCTTGAGGTGGACTATTGTCTTTGTTTTGACCTCAATGTGTAACCTCGATGTTCGTTTCCTTATGGTTTTGACGATTCTTTTTTAGTCGTTCTCCGTTCCTTCCTGAGGGAATGTCCAAAGTCTGTGTGGTACCTAAAACCTGAAGATTGGAGGTCTTGACAATCTGTTATTTAAAGACAGTAAAATTCGGTAGGTTAAACATCATGAAACAATGTCGTTGGGGTCCTTTGATTGTCTTCCAGTTTATAGTATCATTGATTTTTATTTCATGTTTTGTTTTCCGAAAGATTTGTACTAGTACACAGGAATACTGGATTATTTGTGTAGTACCCGTGAAAGGTTGTTTGTACTGTCAAAGTTAATGGTTTTGTGTGAGATGCTTTATCAATTAATTCTCTACCTTACCGAAAAGATTTCCCCATGTCCGTTCTTGTCTTCTTTTTTCAAAATACATAGTCTTTATTCTCTGGTTTTATTTCAATTTCTAGTCTAGGGTCTTGTTTAGTTACCCTATATAGTGACTGACAAGTAGATTTATGACATATGTCTATTTGTCACATGTGACTATTTAAAGTCATATGTCATCGTCTAAGTCCCTTTCGTCACAAGACTAATAGATGACGATACATTGTTTTAGTGTGATTTTGAATTACAGACTTTTGTTGTGTTATGTGTTATTAGTAAAAATAGAACAGAGTGACATAGAGTTTGAATCCTTAAACCTTCTCGAGATTATTCGTCAAAATCGACTTGTCAAGGTCGAGGACGACAATTGTCAGTACATGAGACAGGTGTACTCCGTCAGACCCTATCGTACGGTTAGAGTCCGATATTGGAATTTCCGACGACTTCTGAAGTTTTGGTCATAAAACAACTCAACCTATCCCTCGAGTGGAAAAGACTGGTGTGGAATAACGAGTGTTCACGTAGTGTACTAGTGGGTTTAAGTTCCCTTTCCCCGTATTTTACGGTGGAGTCCTACTCTCTTATTAGTTCCAGTGTGGTTTTCTTGTATACTCTTCCTTCTATAACAATGTTGATGGAAGTCTTTTACGTTAGACGGTGTCTCTTATACCCTTTCACTGACTATAATGAGAACTTTACCAGTTGGGAAACTTTGACAGGGTGTCCAATAGTTTGACTACTGATTTTCTTTAAGAACTCGAACAGAAGTCAAGTCAGCGAGTCGGCACAGGCTGAGAAACACTGGGGTACTTAACGTCGTACGGTTCGGAGGGACAGGTAGTGGTAGAGGGCCTCAAGTGGGTCTAAGTGCAGGTAGCTCAGGCACTACGGTAGGTCGGTAGAGTAGGAGACAGCAGGGGAAGAGGAGGACGAGGGTTAGGGAGGGTCATAGTCTCAGAAAAGGTTACTCAGTTGAGAAGCGTACTCCACCGGTTTCATGACCTCGAAGTCGAAATCGTAGTAAGGAAGGTTTCTTTAGGATCCCAACTAGAGGAAGTCTTACCTGACCCACCTAGAGGAACGTCAGGTTCCCTGAGAGTTCTCAGAAGAGGTTGTGGTGTCAAGTTTTCGTAGTTGATAAGACACGAGTCGAAAGAAGTGTCAGGTTGAGAGTGTAGGTATGTACTGGTGTCCTTTTTGGTATCGGAACTGATCTGTCTGGAATCAGCCGTTTACGATAGATCCAACCAGTATTGAAAAGAAGGTTCCTCATTCGTAGAAAATTAAAGTACCGACGTCAGTGGTAGACGTCACTCAAACCTCGGGTCTTTTTGCTTCAGACTGTGACGAAGATGACAAAGGGGTAGATAAAGGGTACTTCACTACCCTGGCCTACGGTACTAGAAGCAAAAGACTTACAACTCGAAATTCGGTTGAAAAAGTGAGAGGAGAAAGTGAAAGTAGTTCTCCGAAAAATCGAGGAGAAGTGAAAGACGGTATTCCCACCATAGTAGACGTATAGACTTCAATAACTATAAAGAGGGTCGTGAGAACTAAGGTTGAACACGAAGAAGGTCAGGTTGCAAAGAGTACTACATGAGACGTATCTTCAATTTATTCGTCCCACTGTTATGTGTCGGAACTGCATGAGGAAAAGGATAAACCTTGGTCAGACAACAAGGTACAGGTCAAGATTTACAACGAAGGACTGAACGTATGTCTAAAGAGTTCTCCGTCCAGTCCACCAGACCATAAGGGTAGAGAGTCTTAAACGGTGTCAAATAACACTAGGTGTGTCAGTTTCCGAAACCGTATCAGTTATTTCGTCTTTATCTACAAAAAGACGTTGAGAGAACTAAAAAGGTACTAGGTCGTCTACAACCGTTAAACTAGAGACCAAGGAGACGGAAAAGATTTTGGTCGAACTTGTAGTCCCTCAAGTGCCAAGTGTATAACGACTTCCGACCGAACCTCTTAAAACTCGTAATGAAATGATCGTACACTCTACTCACGTTAACACGTCATCAAACTCGTAAGAAACCGTAACGGAAAGAAACCTTAACCTTACTTTTGACTGGAAAAGGTCAGGACACCGGTGACGACTCAAAAGGTTTAAACGACCGTATGACTCACGTCGTAAAAGTATCGTAGTAGAAAGTCCTAAACTTTGTCGAGTTGACCTTAAGGTAGTGGAGGTGATCGAAACAAGTATCACTACGAAGGATTCCGGGTGAACTGAAGTGTAAGGTTCTACAGACCGAGATCTAATCACTAGTGTAGTAGTACTAATAGGCCCAGCACTTCTAGAAAAAACATGACAAGAAGTCACATAAGAACGGTGGAGAAGAATTATAGAAGACGAAGACAATCCAGGTATAGTAAAGACAGGAAATAGCTCGGGTAGAAACGTACTTTACAAGGGAACCATAGAGATTAAAAGAACTTCTCGAACAGAATGTTTTGTCGTTGATTCCCTTGTGGAATAATTTTTGGGAAGACGAACCTTAGACGAAGGTAGTTAGTTTGAGTAGAAGTAATAAAGAAGACTGAGAAATTTGTGGGCGATGTCTATATGGAGACCTCTTACCCAGGGATGTCATAGTCTCCGAATACGACGAAAAGTCTTTGAACCTCAGTCGAGAATAGGTCAAATTCGACCGATTCTAAAAACCGACCCTGGTGACTGTGATCTTCCCGAAGGGACCACCACCTCTCCAATTTCGCAGACGGACGTTCACCCTCTGGACCCAAGCTAGGGACCCAGCCCTTCTAGGGGACCTCTTCCTTTACCGTTGGGTGAGGTCATAAGAACGGACCTCTTAGGGTACCTACCTCCTCGAACCACCCGATGTCAGGTGCCCAGCGTTTCTCAGCCTGTGTTAACTCGCTGAAGTGACTGCGATTTTGACCCGGATACGTTCACAGGTTGTTTACTACAGTCTCCCGAGTTTTTAGGTGGGAATCTAGTACGATTAAACTTGTACGTAGAGTTCTTCGTCGTACATCGAATCTATGTGGACGTTACTTATGACTAATGGAGTCGAAAAGGGATGGCCGTAAGTGGAAAGGGGTACGGATTATGGTGGGGCGAAGAAATAAGGTATTTCTGACGTTTGGGGAACGGAAGTCCCTTCACTTAGACTCTAGACAAGAGGATGTGGAGGAGTGAACCGACGGAGGACTTATTTGAGGAGATGACGTTTGGAAACCCAGACAACGTTCGTAAAACCGGATGACGTATATTCCGTTTACTTGGACCAAATTGTTATGTAAATTAGGTACAGACTGGATAAAGTATCCTTTATAAATTCGGCGGATTTTACGGAAAATTTTTGTGCCGGGTACCCAGAGTATAAAATTTCATGTCTACTAAGAACTTGTTGTGTTCAAATTTGATGTACCCATGTTAATACGTGTCTAAAAAAGGGTTATTTACGTATGATGTCATGACATATTGTATCAGCCAACTTGGACTCCTAGGTCTTAGTATCTCACGACAAAGAATCAGACTGAGAACCGTTAGGGCACTTCTGACATCGGGTGGTCCGAGGAGACAGGTATCCCTAAGAGGTCCGTTCTTATGACCTCACCTGACGGTACTGGAGGAGGTCCCTTAGAAAGGTTGGGTCCCTAGCTTGGGTCCAGAGGGTGTGATGTCCGTCTAAGAAATGGTAGACTCGGTGGTCCTTTCGTTCGGGTGTCTATGTCTCCCGGTTGACATTTTAATGTGTATCTAAAAAAAAATGTAGGTACTCCTGACCGTGGGGGTGACGACGAGGTCCCAGTTGACTAAAACGGATTGTTTATTAGAGTAAGTGAATTATTTTAAAAGTAAAGGGGTATAAGTGAATTGACACTTAAAGATTGGTCATCTAAAGATGAACCTCAACTGTATGAACGTCGGTTTTTGTTGGGTTAAGTAAGATCAATCTGATAATTCTCCTGAGTATAACATTCACTCGTATATAAAAGAAAATTTTAAAAACTATCTGAGAGTAGATCTCCATATAACTCTTGGTGATTACAGAAAATTGATATAAAATTATTGAGATCTTAGAAATAAATATATTTCTAATTTCTAATTGAAATTTTTTTATTGAGCTCAGAATTCAGAAAACGAATTCTGAGTTGTATTTACTTTTGGAGGAGACATTCACTCGACATTTGTTGTTTTTTTCCCGCTTTTAGGTTTGAGTTTTACATGTTCAACTATTCTTATCACCCAAGGAAAAACGAAAGTTTTTAATTCCGAATGTTTCGTAAAAAGGGTGTTTGTTTTCTTATCGAGATCGTAGAACCAAAAGTTATTTTCTACGGTCACAGATTGGGACAACATTCGTGGGTAACTTCATTTATATTACCGGTGAGACAAACGGATGTGTCTATGACTACGGTTATAAATTGAGAGATATAGGTTAAAAGGGGTTACAGATCCTATGAAGAGTCATTCCTTAGAGTCATCCAAGTAGTCAGGAATCCCGTGATGTGTTGATAAAACTTATGACTGTAACGACACAATTCGTCCCGTGAAATTGTTCAATTTTACCGAGTAATAGGACCTTTTAATGTGTAATTCTTTTTAGTTCTGAGTATTAAGGAAACTTAATATTTTTAATTTGTGTGTTTGTAGAAATTTATAGTTCAAAATGAAGTAGTCTCTCCTTTACAATTAAAATGTCGTAATTTTAATGGTCGACTGTTCTTTTGAATTTAAGAAGTCGTTGTGGGCAAAAGACAGGAAAGACAGGGAAAGAAAGACATGGTCATCCAATTGTAGAGATGGTATTTCGGATGTCTTCTTCCTGACACGAGAACAATTGTGCACACCAGTTTTCGTTAAGGTGACGAACGTTTTTGTACGTAAGTTAAGGTAAGACCCTCTTTTGTTAAGAATTTTTTATTAGAGGTTTCAGTGTGTACTAAAAAGAAATCTAGTCATTAACACGATGTCCGAGAGGAATGGAATTATTTTTATAAATGTACAATTCTGTACATTGAAGATAGGATTATGAAAGTTTGAGTCTTTTCACTTTATGGCATATGTTTCTATAGGATTATAAAGTTCACATAATGGTTTCTATTCTAAAGAATTTGTAGATGTTTTGTCTCTTTAGTTTTATAGGATAAAACGAATTTTTAAGTACTTTCAACAGGTGGACTTTCAACAGTGTTATATGGATTTTAATTATATTTTTATAAAGTGAGAAAAGGAGAGACCGACGAAATTCTAGTCATTGGTAGTACTTACTTTGTCATTAAGAGGTCTGGTCCCTCAAGTACTGGTTGGTTTTTGTTTAACAGTAGTTGTAGGAAGTGGGACCCTTCCGTTTTCATCGATTCTATCTTTAAATCCATTTTGATCGGTTTTACATGTTCTGGTAAGGTCTACAGTAGAAACTTAAACCTAAGTTTAGGTAAAACCATCACCGTTCTGTTGACCGAAACCGTCCAAAATGTCTTTCTTTTTACTTGGGTTTGTGACTGTACGTTCTATACCGGATATATTCTTTTCTGGAGTTTTTTTGTCGTTTTCCTTGCTTCTTGTCCTACTTCCTTCAGTTCGCCTGACGTTTCCGGTTGGAACCACGACCGTTTTTCACTCGACCTCTGACCTGTTGTCTTCCTCATTTCTAAGACGTCACTGACACGTTTAAAAAGTACTCCACTAATTATTTGATTCTTACAAATACACTTTATTTATATATATATGTGAAGTTTAATAAGTCATTTTAATTGAAATTGTCCTTTTACAAGGTCCATATGGACTAGTAGTGTACATCTGATGTGTGTTCAAATAGGTTTCTTGACTGAGTCCGTCTAATGATTAGTACATGGGATACACCAGATTAAATTTCGATAACTTCGGATAAGTACTTCTAATCATTAAAATTCTTGTTCTACTGTCTTAGTCTATAAAGTGACCAATATCTTCTTCAGTCTGAAACAAATTTTCTCAAAATAAATCAGACTAATACTATCGTTTACAGAAATTGTTATATTTTCACGAAACTTCTAGGACGATATACGACATAAAGGACAAAGAGAACACAGTGAAAGAATACTTCGGAAGAGTTAGACAAGGGTTCCGACTTGAATTTTTGTCCGAGATGAGTCGGTTCCGTCGTAAAAGGTTTAGCACCATTTACCCTGACCCTTTGACATGTAAAATCGGGATTGGTCCTCTCAATGTTTTATGTAATCGTGTAGTTTCTGGATGTTTTACAGGACTCCATTTCTTTGAGTCATCTGGAGAAACTTTTGGACGACGATTCAGTGAAGTCAGGACAGACCGAGACACGTTGGGGTATCTGCCGTCGGGTGGTCCGAGGGGGCAGGGACCCTAAGAAGACCGTTCTTGTGACCTCACCCAACGATAAAGGAAGAGGGAATTTATGTTCTTATGTCAGAGAGTCTTTTGGAGGATAACTCTGTGTCTTGAAGTCTAGGTTCATTTCCTTTTATAGAGTCTAGAAGTTTCTAAAAGTTTACCTCCTTTCCTTCGGTCCAACTTTCTTCCACCCCCTCCGTCTCCTCCCCCGTTTTTCCACCGGAATGTCTGCAGAGGACGGTGGACGTCTATGGGTCCGCAATACCCTGAAATGGGACCCGGAGGTCTCTTCGCTCCTGACCTTGATGGCCTTTAGTCTTGGTCTTAAGCTCAAGAGACGGCTCTCCTCCACTAGTCAGAGGTTGGGAGTCGAGTCCGACTCCGGGAAGTTAAGGACACAGGTCCTGGTCCCCTGATCTTTTTGCCCCTTCTCATCTTTCCCAATTCCTCTCCTTTCTCTCTCCCTTCCCCTCTCTCCAGTTATATCAGAGAACAGGGAATGGTCAGCCCCGTGAGACCGGTCAACAGACACAGTCCTCCTCTGGTCCCTGTTTTCCCAGGGTCAACAGATCCAGACCAGGTAACCGTCCGTTCGACCGGGGACTCATGGGGCTCACCAGTCTTACAGTCACTTCTTCTCAGGGGTGGTCTTAACGGTAAACAACGTCCTTTCCCTTGGGGAAGGTCCCGGACTTTGACCCGAGAACAGATTGTGATCCTTTACTTAACGGGTTCCTCTGTGTACACGACTGTTTCGTTCTCTAAAATAACCCCTTCCCGTGAGCCCACCTCTCGTCATCCCATTCCCTTTCGGACCGGAAAGTGTTTAAAGGTTTGTGTCGATTCATTCGTTTCACGGACTCTTCGAGTAACTAATGGTGTAGTCGGAAGACTCCATTACTGACATGTTTGTACTCGGTTTGGAGGGTGTTTGATGTGTACTAAATCTTTCGTACTGGAAGGTAACTAGGAGTTCTGATGAAGACTTATTTGATATTTCTGCCAATAATTCTCAACGTTTTTTTTTTTTTTTCAACGTTTTTACTCATACGATAATCTTACATGGTTTCTGAAGTCAAACATGGGTTAATGATTAAGACCTACGACTTTGAGTGTTACGTCGTTTCGAAGATGGTTTATGTGTGTGAGTTTTGTACCTTAAGACATTAAAAGTTCTCCTTGTTAGTTAGTAGCAATCACTTTGACACAACAGAAATCGACCAATACCAAAAATTAATATTAATAAGAATAAGGATTAATTTTTAATGGTAATCAACTTGAAGTACGAAGGGACCACCGAGTCTCCTATTTCGTAGACGGACGTTACGTCCTCTGAGCCCAAGCTAGGGACCCAACCCATCTAGGGGACCTCTTCCTTTACCGTTGGGTGAGATCATAAGAACGGACTTCTTAGGGTACCTGTCTCCTCGGACCGCCCGATGTCAGGTGTCCCAGCGTTTCTCAACCTGTGCTGACTCGCTGATGTGAGTGAGTTATTTGGACATCTTACACAATGTGTCAAGGTAGTGGTCAAATAAACTCTGGATGGTAAGAGATCGATCAGATTTGAAATTCTATTCATATAAAAAAACAGTAAGTTAATCCTTGGTAGGTATAAGGATTGACGACTTCTTTCAAGGAGAGGAGGTTTTACGAATATGGAACTGTTAAATCAACGATGATGAGGTGATTTTTCTTTCTTAATGACTCGATGTCTTACTGGGTCGATTTCCCGACCCTAATTTTCTCGACCTCCCAGTGACAAGATTTTCAGGAGTGGAATCGATACCCCGGTGATTACATGCCCGTCCAGAAGAGGGACCAGTGGTACAGGTGTGGTTGGTTTATACCGTGTTCCTGAACCTTAGTCCCGGGAAGCACCTTCATTATTATCGAAGAGAGTAGAACTTACAGTTACTAGGGAGATCAGAGTTCAAAACCCATCCTTCGAAGGTCCTTCCAGAATTTTGTTGAATTAGGGTATTGCTTCAGAGAAGAGTTTTTAGAAAAGGACCAGATAGAAATTTTGAAAGGTCCAAGACGAGAGACTACTGACCCCCTCACCCCACTCTCTTCAACCCCGTCCCCTCCCCAACCCCAAGTTCTCCCTCCCCTACATACATAGTAATACCGACTAATTACAACGACATACCGTCTTTGGTTGTGTTGTAACCTTTCGTTGATAGGAGGTTGAAACCTTTTTTTTTTTTAAACGGTCCAAGTATACATGTCGAACGTTGTTTTACGACAGTTCGTGTCTTTCTATGTCTTTTTTCCTCCCTTCACAAACTACTAAACCCCCTAAGAATGGAAAAAGATCGAGACTTTTACTGAATTACGAAGATTCTTCGGATGGGATAATTCGAACATTGGTTTCCAATCCCTAATCTTGTGTATGTCGTTTCATTTTTATAGTCTCAAATTTTTAAGTCTCTTAAGGACCAGTTAAATAGTTAACTCGTAGTTTCAGGTTTCGATTTTTGAGATCAACAATTCTCTAGAGGAAGAGGTCTTTGACTCCAGGTGTTACTTTTCTCAGTTCTATCATTCTCGTTGTGACGTGGACTGGAACCCGTTCAGTTAATTCACGAGACTATTAGGTGTCTTAAATGACTTCTCCTCCGATTTGGTGACTACCTTAGGAGGAGATCAAGAGTTTCAGATCGATAATGGTACATAACCTTCTACGATAAAGGGTTATTGTGTACTCTATGAGTCTTTTAATAATTGAGTTTACCCAGTGTTCCCAATAGTGAAATTTCGGTATGTGGGTTATAAGTAACTAGAAGTTTGTTAGATACGGGACGAGACGTCTCAGTTTACAGGGTAAATCGTCGATTGACTAGACAAGGATAGAGGATTCCTAAGACGAGTACAACGACGACGACGACGACGACGATTCAGTGAAGTCAGCACAGACTGAGACACGCTGGGGTATTCCCGTCGAGTGGTCCGAGGTGACAGGGGTCCTAAGAGGTCCGTTCTTGTGACCTCACCCAACGGTAAAGGACGAGCACGATTATGGGTATTAATACTAATATAATCCAATCGGTTTTTCAAGTGAGTCTAAAAGGGTATTCCACCATGTCTTTTTGACCTTACTTGAAAAACCGGTTGGGTTATGACAATCGATATTAAGTGTTCAAAAATTTTGGGATATGAAGAGTCTTTACATAAATCCTGATAGGAAGTTTGATCTACGTGTTATTTGTGAATACTAGAGTCCCGAGATGACTTTTAATTAGGAAACAGTCTAGTTATGTACAAAGATTCGGGGACACATAGTATAGATCCTCAAAAAAAAAATTGTGTTTACACTTGTAGTTTTATGAAAATTGTCTAGTAAAGGTGGTGTCTGGACTTGATAAATTCTCTTTGTTTTCAGTTTCTTCAAAAAAGGAAATGGAGGTTTTCTCGTCATAAATACATAAATAAGTAAGAAAAAAAAAGAAAAAAAAGAAAAGAAAAAATAAAAAAAAAAACAGAAAGTATCGAAAATAAAAATAAAAATAAATAAATAAAAAAAATTAAAATTTTAGAAATTAAGAATGTACGTAAGGGTTTGTACTTGGGGGGAGGGTGGAGGGAGGGGTATTGTAGAGAGACCCAGTAGGGGTACGTGGTCGGGGTTCGTACGACATAGGACACAGTCTGTATCTGACCACTAAGCTAAGAATGTACTATCATATGTACAATCTTACGGTAAGAGGGTTTAGTAGGGTGGGAGAGGGAGAGGGAGACTCAGGTTTTCAGGCAATATGTGTAGACACAGAAAAAACGACAGAACGTATGTCCCAGCAGTAACGGTAGAAAGATTTAAGGTATATATACACAATCATATGACATAACCACAAAAAGAAAGACCGAATGAAGTGAGACATATTAGCCGAGGTCAAAGTAGGTAGAGTAGTCTTGACTAAGTTTACTTAAGAAAAATTGCCGACTCATTATGAGGTAACACATATACATGGTGTCGAAAGAATAGGTAAGTAGACGACTACCTGTAGATCCAACAAAGGTAATAAATAAGTAAGAATTCAGTATAAGATAGAGTACAATTAAGTCCTACCTGTCGTCGGTAATATATTTCAAGGTATGTGAATAAGGTTTTAGAAAACATTTTAGTAACGATGTATGAGTAATTTAACCGAACAAGAAGGGGTTCTTAGGTTGATTCTTACACAGAAAATTTTTGAATTCGTAAACGTACTGCTTTAAATATTAAAGTGAGTTATTACTTTTTGTGAACAAACATTGTCCAGTCCTCGTGTGTCTTTATTTAAATTCAACTTAAAATGGTCATACGACAGACGGATTTGTAATTTCTTGCTTAATAATTTGGTCTTAGAGATAATATGTTTGTGAGTTTCTATAGACTTACAAATTTTTCCGAATAGTCGGGGGACTTTAATATACTTTTTGACACGTATACACATAAAAAAGACTCCTTTTCTCTATCGTGTTTCTATACTCCTCTACGAGTTTCCCCGAATACTGGAAACTGATTTTGATGTAATACCCTCTATAAAATTTTACAATTAAAAGTTGATTATCAAGGTTCAAAAATTTAGTTATGAGGTTTTATTACTATGTCACCATACTTAAGGAATGTAAGTTCTTCCTCAAGAGTTCACTGACGGTACGGTTGTCAAAAACCGTTTTTAAGGTATTTCTGTTCTTACTGGATCTCCTCTATAAAGTTTCATTAGAATTTTGACAGTTTACCAATTGTGAATGTGTATGTGCATAGTGTGTGGAGTGGTTACAGTAAAGGGTAAATCTTAGAGATTAGGTCCGTGTACTGGACTACAATGATATAAGACAAAATATATGTCAGTTCAGAGAGGTTGATGAATAGGGACAGTATGTCGTTTAATGTAGATTAAAGAGAACGAGTTTTGTGATATTGTATGTTTAGAGTTTATATAAATGTACTTCTTTAAAGGTGAAGTCAATCTAATCGTACAGGTGACAATATGAATAGTTCGGTATGTCATTGTTGACCATTTTTGCAGATCCTGAACGAAGTTTTAAATTTTCCGTCCCGCCACCCCCCGTCACTCACTCCTATGTCTATTTTTTCTAAGTGGTGTTCGACTTTTAACAATTTCGACCACTATACGTACATATTTTTATATATGTTTCTTCTTTCGAGGACTTAGACAGAAATTCTTCGAGAAATAAGATGATCTTGTTTATTAAAGTGTTAAACATACCTTTGTGTTTTTTGGAACTTATCGGTTTCGTTAGAACTCTTTCTTCTTACCTTAACCTCCTTAGTTGGACGGACTGAAGTCTGATATGATGTTTCGATGTCAGTGGTTCTGTCATACCATGACCGTGTTTCTCTAGTTACCCTTTTTCGTCTTTCGGGTCTCTATTTAGGTGCATGGATACCTGTGGAATAGAAACTGTTTCCTCCGTTGTTTTATGTTACCTCTTTTCTTTTAGAGAAATTGTTCACCACGACCCTTTTGACCCGTTGGTGGACATTTTCTTGTTTTGATCTTGTGAAAGATTGTGGTACCACCACCACCACCAAATCTGCGATTCAGTACAGGTTGAGAACGTTAGGGTGCCTGACACGGACGGTCCGAGGAGACAGGTACCCTAAGAGGTCTGTTCTTATGACCTCACCCGACGGTAAAGGAAGAGGTCCCCTAGAAGGGCTGAGTCCTTAGCTTGGGTCCAGAGGACGTAACGTCCGTATACTAAATGGTTGAGTTTTACCTAATTTCTAGATTTACACTCTGGTCTTTGATATTTTGAGAATCTCCTTTTGTATCCGTTTTATGAGAGACTGTATTTAGTGTCGTTCTAGGAGATACGGGGTGGAGGGTCTCATTACCTTTATTTTTGTTTTTATTTGTTTACCCTGGATTAATTTGAAGTTTCGAAAACGTGTTGCTTCCTTTGATATTCGTTCCACTTTTCCGTCGAAAGTCTTACCCTCTTTTATCATCGTTTGCTTTGTTCACTGTTTCTTAATTAGAGGTTTTATATGTTCGTTGAGGACGTCGAGTTATGGTCTTTTTATTTACTGGGTTAGTTTTGTACCCGGTTTATTTATTTGTCTGTAAAGAGGTTTCTTCTGTATATTTACCGATTGTTTGTGTACTTTTCTACGAGTTGTAGTGAGTAATAATCTCTTTACATTTAGTTTTGGCGTCATTCCATGGTAGAGTGCGACCAGTCTTACCGACGGTAGTTTTTCAGATGTTTGTTATTTACGATCTCTCCCACACCTCTTTTCCCTTGGGAGAATGTGACAACCACCCTTACGTTTGATCATGTTGGTGATGCCTCTTGTCACACCGTTAAGGAATTCTTTGACCTTTATCTTGACGGTACACTGAGTCGTTAGGGTGACGACCCGTATGTGTACCTTCTTTGGTCTTAACTTTCTCTGTGTACATGGGATTACAAGTAACGTCGTGACTAATGTTGTCGATCCTGCGTTGGATCTTCAGGTAGCCGTCTGTTTATTCCTTCAACACCATACATATATGTTACCTTATAATGAGTCGATATTTTTTTTTTTCGTAAACTCAGTCAAGATTACTCTACTTACTTTGACCTCGGATAATGTGTTCACTTTATTCAGTCTTTCCCTTTGTGGTTACGTCACAAAATTGTGTGTATATACCTTAAATCTTTCTGTTATTACTACTGTAATATACGTTCTGTCGTTTTCTCTGTGTCTATATTTCTTGTCTGAAACCCTGATACACCGTCTTCCGTTCCTACCCTGGTATACTCTCTTTTCGTGATTTTGTACATATAATAGTATACATTTTGTCTACTGGTTACGTTCAAACTACGTACTTTGTCCCGTGAGTTTCGACCACGAGACCCTGTTGGGTCTCCCTACCCCACCCCTCTCTCCATCTTCCCCCAAGTCCTACCCCCCTTTGGACATAGGGACACCGACTAAGTACAGTTACACACCGTTTTTGGTGGTGTTATAACATTAATCGGAGGTTAATTTATTAAAAATTTTTTTCTTCGAGAGACAAGATAGTACGTTCCGTCGGAAGAAGTTTGAAACATAAAAATACAAACGTTAAAAGGTATTATATTTCAAATTTCTTCAGACGGAACGGATAATCTTGTCTCTCGAAAAATTTTTGTCTAAGTCCTTGAAAGAAGAAACATGTAGACGGGTCATTTCTCGTTTATGAATGAAAATATTTGATTAAAGTAAGAAATACACTTTCTCTCGTCATAATGAAGAGTTACTTTGGAGTTGTTGAGACTACTATAAAATAAATTTGCTAAGAAAATAATTGGGTTTATTTTGTATAAGTATTGATGAATGACAAATGGATGAAAGAGCCTATCAGACAAAACTTCTTCTATATTTTTCATTAACTATGAGAGATTACTTGGTTCTTAGACTTTTATGGGAGTTCCTAGGTCCCTTTTTACCCGTCCCTTCCTTCTGTCACCTACTTCTCTTTTTTTTCATTTTTCGTTGTTTATGGCAACAAATTCTTTTCCGAAATTCCGAAAGTATAAAAAATTATTCTTTTTTCCGTATGTCAAAAGAAGTTCGATCTGTCCAGAAAATTCAAGGGGAGGAGTAGGACAAGATGTCTACTCCTTCGATGTCGCGTCTCTCTCCTTCACTGAACGGAGTTCAATGTGTAGTTCAACGATTGTTTTGGTTGTAATTTTAAGTCTAGACGACTAAGTGTCATGTTACATTTGAAAGACATAGTTTTAAAAAAGAAGATGTGATATTATAAGTGATGGACTTCTCTTACTGATGAAATAATAATTATACGTGAAGTTAAGACATAATATGGTATGACTTTTTTTTCCTTATCTGCTTCATTTCCACTTTCTGACCCTTCTTTTACGTTTCTTTGACGATTTTGCCAATCTGTGTTTCTGATGTAGGTGTATGGTGTGAAGGAAGTAAGACTCTGTGTAAACCGAAATTCTGTATCATAGGTAAAGTGTAAAAAATTCTTTATATCTGTGACATTTTAAAAGTAAAGTTTTTTATGATTTTACACTTTGGTATGTGGAGATTTCGTTATTTTATATGACATGGGAGATTCTGTGTTTTTAGTGACAATAAATTTTGGGATACAGTGTTCCGTGTTTGTGTGTCTAGTTCTCAGGGTAGAAGTTTCCATTCCTTTTCAATGATTTATGGATTTCGATACACCGTAAGAAAAGTCAGTATACATAATTATTTGTTCAGGAAGATCGGTATGTAGAGTACTCGATACCCTGGTCCTTTCGTTTTAAACTTAGAGTCGGGACGGTGAATCGAGAGACCTTATACCTTTCAATGATTTAAGAGACTTAGAGTGAGAGAAGTATTTTACTCTATAGGTGGAATCTCTTGACGTGCTCTTAATTTACGCCATAATTATTAAATAAATTCCTCGTATCATGTCACCTATCTACTTTATCGAAGGAGGATGTTAAGGATACGCGGTTTACTTTAATTTGATTTTTGATGTAGGGTAAGAACTGAATGTTCCAACCTTATTTAGATATGATCCTGTTTATAAAGATTAAACGAAACCTTACTAATAAACTATTCTTTTGTATTAAAAGAACTTTACATAGAGTAAAGAAGAAGTTTAACCCTTGTCTTTTGTACTGTTTAACATTCACAAATCCAATTTAAACATTTTATACATTTGAGTCGTGAAAGTACATCGATATAACGTGAGTTATACGGTCGTTCAAACCTTTTGAGTTGTCACCGGTGTCCTGACCTTTTCCAGTCAAAAGTAAGCTTAGGGTTTCTTTCCGTTACGGTTTCTTACTAGTTTGATAGCGTGTTAACGTGAGTAGAGTGTACGATCATTTCATTACGAGTTTTAAGAGGTTCGGTCCGAAGTCGTTATGCACTTGGCACTTGAGGGACTACAAGTTCGACCAAAATTTTTTCCGTCTCCTTGGTCTCTAGTTTAACGGTTGTAGACGACCTAGTACCTTTTTAGTTCTCTCAACGTCTTTTTGTAGATAAAGACGAAATAACTGATACGGTTTCGGAAACTGACACACCTAGTGTTATTTGACACCTTTTAAGACTTTCTCTACCCTTAGGGTCTGGGGGACTGGACGGAGAACTCTTTAGACATACGTCCAGTCCTTCGTTGTCAATCTTGACCTGTACCTTGTTGTCTGACCAAGGTTTATCCTTTTCCTCATGCAGTTCCGACACATAACAGTGGGACGAATAAATTGAAGGTACGTCTCATGTAGTACTCTTTGCGACCTGACCTTCTTTGTGTTCGACCTTAGTTCTAACGACCCTCTTTATAGTTATTAGAGTCTATCCGTCTACTGTGGTGGGAATACCGTCTTTCACTTCTCCTCGATTTTTCGGAGAACTACTTTCACTTTCTCCTCTCACTTTTTCAACCGAATTTCGAGTTGTAAGTCTTTTGCTTCTAGTACCGTAGGCCAGGGTAGTGAAGTACCGTTTATCTACCCCTTTGTCATCTTTGTCAGAGTCTGAAATAAAAGAACCCGAGGTTTGAGTGACGTCTACCACTGACGTCGGTACTTTAATTTTCTACGAATGAGGAACCTTCTTTTCAATACTGGTTGGATCTATCGTATAAGTTTTCGTCTCTGTAATGAAACGGCTGATTCCAGGTGGTTCTGTTCCGAAACCAAAAAGGACACCAGTGCATACCTACACTCTCAACCTGACACTTCTTCCGCCTCACGGCTTCTTGACTACGCAAACTTGACACCACAACCTCTTCTGAGAACTCTCAGGGAACCTGACGTTCCTCTAGGTTTGTCAGGTAAGACTTCCTCTAGTTGGGATCCTAAAGAAACCTTCCTTACTACGATTTCGACTTCGAGGTCATGAAACCGGTGGAGTACGTTTCTCGACTGAGTAACCTTTTCTGAGACTACGACCCTTTCTAACCCCCGTCCTCCTCTTCCCCTGCTGGGTCCTACTCTACCGACCTACCGTAGTGCCTGAGCTACCTGCACTCAGACCCACTTGAGGTCCTCTACCACTACCTGTCCCTCCGGACCGTACGACGTTAAGTACCCCAGCGTTTTCAGTCTGTGCTTACTCGCTGACTTGACTTGACTATGACTTGAATATGAGATTCGGATAATGTTTGGGTGACTTCTCTCCTTGGTATTTAGGTGTTCACCCTCGTTCCTTCCCGATGTACATCCAAATCCCTTCCGGTTTTTCTATCTATTTTACTGAGTCACACACTAGACATTCCAGACCAAAGGAGTTGAAATTCAAGTAAGTAATCTGTTACAAGTCTTTTCGGTTCTGGTATATAGATACTAAGTCTCACGAAATCATTGACCTAGGAAGTCTAATCCGTTTACATGTCAAAGGTCAACAAAGGTTATTATTAAGTAAATGTTCTCCCTTGACACGGGTGGTTTCACCGAGTATACGTCGTCTGTGACTTTGTTTGGATGGAAGGAAGGATAGGGTTTGTATCTGACGATTCAGCCAAGTCAGCACACGCTGAGACACGCTGGGGTATCTGCCGTCGGGTGGTCCGAGGGGGTAGGGACCCTAAGAGGTCCGTTCTTATGACCTCACCCCACGGTAACGGAAGAGATTTGTATCTGATCCGGTGGGTGTATAAGGGAGTGATAATCAAGTAAAATCAACTTGTCAAATGGGGGTGATTAATATTTTTATTGTTACGAACAAAAATATTCGACCTTTTTAGGTTTCTCGTAGTCGTAAAAATTTAATTAGTAGTGGAATGGTCGGTTATTAATTTTATAATGTTTCCCTGTATGGTTGTAAAAAGGATACTTAAACTGGTATTAACACTAGTATGGTTTGAAATTTAAACATATCTCGTGAAGGTGATTTGTGTTAATTGATGGTCGGAAATAGATTTACAGAAATAAAACCGAAAGAACTCTAATTTAAGTGTGATCAAAAAAGGAATGAATTGAGTTACCAAAGGAGAGTTAGAAACAAGAAGGCTCAGAGAATCGATGTATAAAACGATGACTAATGAAGGAGAAATCATATTGAGATAGAATTCAAAGGGATTTGTCATATAAGGAGTTACAGATGTTTTCAGAGAGGTTGATTAGAAAAAGATAAAGAAGTGACCGACAGAAGACAATTGAAGACTGTTAGAGATTTTTACCAGGTCCGGACTGGAACTTAAACGAACGGTTGAAACTTAGAGGTCGTGAATTGTGTTACAGACCGTGTTTCATCCACAAGTTAAGTGTAAGCGAATAACGGAAACGGTTGGGACTGGACGGTGAATGATCGACATACTGAAACCAATTTAATTTAGAGAGACTTGGAGTCAAGAGAGTAGATATTTCATCCCTATTAGTTTCCTTCTATTCCGAACCTTTCAAGTTTTATCGAAGACCGTGTATCATCATGGGTTATTTAAAACGATAATTATAGTTGTATTAGATCGTGTCCTTAGTTTTTATAAAAAATAATAATATATTCGAACTTGTGATTTAGATTGACACTTGTTAGGTTGAATGAAAGTGATATAAGAAGAATGGTATCGATAGTTTTTTATAAGAACATGAGTAAAGAAATAATGGTAGAGGTTCGGTAGTAATTCATAAGATTCAAGAGAGAGACATCGGTGGTATGTTTTGGTAGTAAATAGTTAATCAGATATTGTTCTGAATCAACTAAAGGTGTGGGAATTTAGAAGTTAGTTTAGATTAAGGAATTTTGGTAAAAATTAAACAGTGAGAACGGGTGTCAACGAATATTGTACAGGTATGATGACCTTATAGTAGGACAGAACGTTATTGGGTGTGGGGTTGAGGATCAAGTTTTCTACCGAGTTGTAAGTGGAGAAAGTCCTTTGAAAGGGACTAATTAAGGTGTGGTGAGTCTAATGAGGAGACGAGGGTCAGTGGAGTCGTGGAGTCGTGAATCCATGACAATATGATTCTCATTTTACACTAGTCATTTATCGTAATGGAAGGTGTTTTCATAAAGATGTAGGATTTCTTACCAGGTAATGGATGTTACGAAACCACTACACCAATTGTTTCTTTGTATGTTGTTTACGGGAGAAACCAAAAGCAGGAATTGTGATATAGTAAAATACAACCATTCACTTACTCGCTTTCAGCGACTCAAGACAGACTGAGAAACGTTAGGACACTTAATATGTATCTGTCAGGTACCTTAAGAGGTCCAGTCTTATGACCTCACCCATCGGAAAGGGAAGAGGTCTCCTAGAAGGGTTGGGTCCCTAACTTGGGTCCAGAGGGTGTAACGTCCGCCTAAGAATTGGTCGACTCCTGTTCCCTTTGAGATACAACCATTTCATGAATTAAGAAGTATTACGAAAACGGGATGGGAGTTCGTCATTAGTGGAAGAGGACGAATTTAGGTTACCTTTACGTAATTAAAGTAAAAGATGATGGAAAAGAGAAGAGTGTAGGGGTTTATTTTTAAGCTTTCGAAATTTGTCATTCCGTCATCGTTACTATAGTTCAATTAGAAGGGAGATTCACTTTTGTTGAAACTTGGATAGATTGATTTTTTGAGAAGGGTTCCGACTTGTTAAAGGGTTTTTGGTACTATGTGTTAGTTTAAGATGTAGTTTTACGAACTGAGAATATGTCGTTGTCCTAATACACACAAGTAAGAATAACCCAATGACATTCTCTAGGATATAACGAAAATATAATGTGTCTGTCAACTCTTTGAGGGAACGTACCGTCTTAAAGAATTCATAGGAGAGCACAAGAGAAATTTCGTTGTGTAACCTAATTTACTAAGGAGTGACAGTAGGTTAGTTTTCGTTTGTTATTAACATGGTAACGAAGACCCTCCTACTCAAGGGCGACTCCGTTTTGTTACTCTCAAGTAGTTGTTGCTCACAGTGTCCCCAACCTCCTCCCAACCCCTCCTCCTGTTAATGGGAGTCTCCACTCTCAATTGTTCAGACTCGCAAACCGGTATCTACCGTTTATCTGCCCCTTTGTTACCTACCTTTCTCACTCTCTGATAAAGGAACCCGAGGTTTTAGTGACGTCTACCACTGACGTCGGTGCTTTAATTTTCTGTGAACGAGGAACCTTTTTTTCGATACCGGTTGGATCTGTCGTATAATTTTTCGTCTCTGTAATGAAACGGTTGTTTCCAGGCAGAGCAGTTTCGATACCAAAAAGGTCATCAGTACATACCTACACTCTCAACCTGATATTTCTTCCGACTCCCGGTTTCTTAACTACGAAAACTTGACACCACAAGCTCTTCTGAGAACTCTCAGAGAACTTGACGTTCCTTTAGGTTGGTCAGTTAGGATTTTCCCGACTACGACTTCGACTTTGAGGTTATGAAACCGGTGGACTACGCTTCTTGACTGAGTAACCCTTTCTGGGACTACGACCCTTTCTGACTTCCGACCTCCTCTTCCCCTGTAGTCTTCAACTCTACCAACCTACCGTAGTGGCTGAGCTACCTGTGCACAAACTCATTCGAGGTCCTCAACCCCTACCGGTCCTTTCGGACCGTACGACATCAGGTACCCCAGTGTTTCTCAGCCTGTGCAGTTATTGACTTACTACTTTCTGACTTAACTTGACTTCACTCGACACTTACTTGGATGACGGGACCGAAAGACTGAGGATGGACTAGTTTACCTGTCAATAAGGACGACTGAATGGGTATTTTCTAGGTATAGGAAGTCGATGGTGTGTATTTGGATAGAGGAAACGACGGACATATGAAAGAGAATTGACCGGAGGAGTAGAAGATCAGTTTGTCGCACGTGGGTGTGGAGTGGATTTTGGAAGCGGAGAGTCAGTAGAAGGCCGAAATCCTTCACGGAGCATGAGGTCTAGTTGCACAGGGTTCGGAGAGGAGGGAAGTGAGGGTCAACTAAAGGAGGGTCAAAGACAGTCACGGCTGAAGGCTCTCCGGTTTGTGCGCGGAACCGAGGCGTGGAAGAGGCTCCTGAGGGAAAAGACTCGTAGTGGGATAAGGGTAGTGAAAGAAGCAGGGGTCTAGGTCTTAGGAAGGTAGTGTCCGGAGGAAAGTGACGGTGGGAGCTCGCGTGTTTAGACGAGAAGGCAATTGATAGGACGGGGTGGAAGTGGTGGAGATGCGTCGAAGGGCCGGGGTCCGCCGCGGGGGTCCGAGGCGCAGACGTTTGGTCCGGGGAGGGATGCCGAGGCGAGACCCAGGACCGGGAGGTCTCCCGCCACCGGGGCCGTTCGGCGCGCCTCTGGTAGGTCGTCTTCGAACGTGGGGGCCGAGGCCCGTCGTCTCCCACCCCCAACCCCAACTCCGCCCCCGCCCCGCCGCCCATGACGAGGGCGGAGTTGGCCCGGACTGAGGTGTCGAGGGTCTCGGCGCCGGGCCCGGTCCGCTCCTCCCCGGGTTTCGGGCGGAGAGGGCGGACCCCAAGGGCGGAGAGTGGATCAGCGTCTCCGAGACCGGAGCGAAAGGAGGACCGGCAGGTCGCTCCCGAGTCGGCGGCAGCGGCAGCGCGAGAGAAGTGAGCGAGAAGGTGGCGGGGGCTGGCCGACGACTTCTCGCCTGACCATCACCGCTCGGGTAACCGACACCGGGCATGAGCGCAGTCGGCCGGGGCTGGGCCTGGAGCCTTACACTGACCGACCGCGCCGCGGAAAAGAGGTTCAGAACAGGACTAACCGAGAGGGCGCGGGGAACGGTCTCCTGGCGAGTGGGAGGAGGCCCAAGACCGGAGGGTGAGGGAGTTGGGGCAAAGGTAGGCCCGCCCTCCCCCTGCGCTTCCCGGTTACCCTCCCGCCTCTCTTCCGGCCCTCCACCCGAGACGTCGGCCGGTCGGGCGCCCCGTTCAAGTCGGTTACCCGCAAGGCGGGTGTAGGGCCCGAGTCCCCGCGGGGGCGACCGTCGGTCACAAGGCCGCCCAGAGCGGGTGCCGGTGCGGGCCCGACGGGCAGCGGACCTTCGCCGTGGCCCACCTTTCCGATCCTTCTACGCCGCTTCGCCCAGGCTCTCTGGCGCCCATCGGTAACACCGCACGAGGTCGTGACAGATGCACTCCGGGTCGCGAGCGGAACCGCTCCGACCAAGCCCAGCCACTCTCGGCTCGACGCCGAGACACCAAGGGATCTCGGAGGCGCTCCACGAGATCTCTCTCCCTCGGCTCGCATGCAGAGCAGGTCGGGGCGCCCTGACACCCGGTTTATAAAGGTGAATTGTGAAGAAGGTCTTATTAAAGTATACTTTGAATAGGTACCATTCTTTTTAATCTCATTACAAATGGAGTGCCTCCCTTCTCCCCCTTTACCTTCCCCGGGTCCCGTGGAAGTCCCATCGACCCTCGCAAACGGAGAACTAGGTCCACCATCAATTGACTCCACCACATACGGAGCCATTTTTAAGAGGCTCAGCATGTTAATTCTACAACACGTGGGTTGCGTGAAACACATATTTATAGAGTTAAAAAAATTACTATTTTCTTAACACTCTTTTTGAAAGTATTATAATGACATTGGAATCCGAGGTACCCTGTGGGTGACATATTTGTTAGGTGACCCTAAATTGATATTAACTTTTTCATCTTTGATCTCCTCCCTTTTTTTTTTCCTAACACTCTTAAATTTTGCTCACTTCAAGGACCGTGCGACTTATTTTGTGTCTAACCACGAAAGTCAAGTCAAGTCAGCGAGTCAACACAGGCCGATAAACGTTGAGGTACTTGGTGTCGTGCGGTCCGGAGGGACAGGTAATGGTTGAGGGTCTCAAGTGAATTTGAGTACGTGTAGCTCAACCACTATGGTAGGTCGGTAGAGTAGGAGACAGCAGGGGAAGAGAACGGGGGTTAGGGAAGGTCGTATTCCCCGAAAAGGTCACTCAGTCGAGAAGCGTACTCCACCGGTAACCACGAGATTCCCACCCGATTTTGCCAAGTCTTCTAAATGTCGGACAAAGTCACTGACTGTGAGTCATCTTGTTTTCGGGGATCCCACAAAGTGGATTAACTTTTGATGTATTCGAATGACTCGACGGATGAAACACCGGATGGATTCAATATTTGGGTCCTTTGAAATATCAAGACATTTATTTTCATTTAACGTGGTTCAGTTTTTACAATAATAGTATCAAATGTCGGATCCCAATATATAACGACTCTTATATGTATCCTTATCTGTGGTTTTTGTGTATACGATGACTATTTCAACAATATCGACAAATACGTAAGGAAGTCTGAAAGAATTGAAGAAATTTTTGTCTTCTGTTCTAGTTCGAAATTAAAAAAATAAGTTTATCATGGAGAAGCCCGACACTCCTTTATGAAAAGAATACCATATATAATTATTGTAAAAGATTGAGTATATAACAAGACAGCCCCAAAGTAATTTGTCAAGAAAACTCCAAGAAGTGAGGTAGAAATGTTGTTGAGATACGTTGATAAGTAAATAAGTAGACTTAAAACACCTTCTCTTTTAACCCCGAGTTACTCTGTTCATTAAACGGGTTTTAGTGTATAGACAATCCACCGTCTTCACCCCAACTTTAGATCCAGATAAACTACGTTTTAAGGTATTAGAAAGATGTCACGGTGTAAACGGAGGAGGGTTTGTTTTGGTCCAGTAAAACGAAACAGGAATAAGTAGAAACATAAGGGGTGTTACTCATTGTGTCTTAGAACGGATACAGAGACTACCTTGAGTACCCCAATTATCACTAATAGTGGTACGAAATAAAAATATCTAAAGTATTGTTTCACACTTGATGAATTTTCATTGAAGAAAACTAGTTTGCTTTCCCTTGTGTTAAAACATCGACGTCATTTGTTGGGTAATGTTGATAGATCTTACGTAGTTTTTACGCGAAAGTATCATATCTGACTCGTGTCGTATCTTTCTCAAAATCCGTCGAAAACACTTCTGTCAGTTTAAAGATCACTCGTGTCAATAAGAGACGTTAAGAAAACCACAAGAGATGGAACTGACGTTTCTTTCCGTTTCGGTCTCTTACGAGTTTGATGGTTTGTTGACGTGAGTAGAGTGTGCGATCATTTCATTACGAGTTTTAAGAGGTTCGGTCCGAAAAGTCGTTATACACTTGGCACTTGAAGGTCTACAAGTTCGACCAAAATCTTTTCCGTCTCCTTGGTCTCTAGTTTAACGGTTGTAGACGACCTAGTAGCTTTTTCGTTCTCTCAAGGTCTTTTTGTAGATAAGCCGACATAACTGATACGGTTTCGGAAACTGACACACCTAGTGTTATTTGACACCTTTTAAGACTTTCTCTACCCTTATGGTCTGGTGGACTGGACGGAGAACTCTTTAGACATACGTTCAGTCCTTCGTTGTCAATCTTGACCTGTACCTTGTTGTCTGACCAAGGTTTATCCTTTTCCTCGTGGAGTTCCGACATATAACAGTGGGACGAATAAATTGAAGATACGTCTTCTCTCTGTAGTACTCTTTACGAGCCGACCTTCTTGGTGTTCGACCTTAGTTCTAACGACCCTCTTTATAGTTATTGGAGTCTATGCGTCTACTGAGGTGGGAATACCGTCTTTCACTCCTCCTTGATTTTTCGGAGAACTACTTTCACTTTCTCCTCCCACTTTTTCAACCGGATTTCGAGTTGTAAGTTTTTTGATTCTAGTACCGTAGACAAGGGTAGTGAAGTACCGTTTATCTACCTTTTGTCACCTTTGTCACAGTCTGAAATAAAAGAACCCGAGGTTTTAGTGACGTACACCACTAACGTCGGTACTTCAATTTTCCACAAATAAGGAACCCTCCTTTCAATATTGGTTGGATCTGTCGTATAAGTTTTCGTCTCTGTAATGAAACGGTTGTTTCCAGACAGATCAGTTCCGATACAAAAAAGGTCGCCAGCACATACCTACACTCTCAACCTGACACTTCTTTCGCGTCACAGCTTCTTAACTACGAAAACTTGACACCACAACCTCTTCTGAGAACTCTCAGGGAACCTGACGTTCCTCTAGGTTGGTCAGGTAAGATTTCCTCTAGTCAGGACCCACAAGTAACCTCCCTGACTACGATTTCGACTTTGAGGTTATGAAACCGGTGGAGTTCGCTTCTCAACTGAGTAACCTTTTCTGGGACTACGACCCTCTCTAACCCCTGTCCTCCTCTTCCCCTGCTGGCTCCTACTCTACCGACCTACCGTAGTGGCTGAGCTACTTGTACTCAAATTCACTTGAGACCCTCAACCACTACCTGTCCCTCCGGACCGTACGATACTAAGTACCCCAGTGTTTCTCAGCCTGTGCTGAGTCACTGACTTGACTTGACTTGACTTGACTTGGAACTGACGTATGTCAATACTGTAGGTCTTAACAAGGTGAAATTTGTATTTCAGACAGATAATTTTTTTGTCTGTTTAGTACACTACTGTCGTAAATCTCCTTGGATAGGGTCTTCGACAGGACTTCTCTGTCGAGTCTCTTGGTCCGTCGGGTCTTTGGGTCCGTACTTCTAATTAGGACGACCTCTTTCCCCAAGTAATAACACCTACTGGACTTTGCGAAGGATATATTAATGGTTCACAACTTCCCGAGGTACGATGACAACACAGTCTCTACCTCTCGAATAGTAATTTCACTGGTCACTATTGTGAGGTCTCGTACGAAAGAACAGTCTGGACCAAAGAACAGATGAAAACGGGAATGTTCCAGAAGGGATCACCGAGTCTGCCATTTCGCAGACGGACGTTGGCCTCTGGGCCCAAGCTAGGGACCCAGCCCTTCTAGGGACCTCTTCCTTTACCGTTGGGAGAGGTCATAGGAACGGACCTCTTAGGGTACCTGTCTCCTCGGACCATCCGATGTCAGGTGTCAGGTGTTCCAGCACTTCTCAGTCTGGACTGATTCGTTGAAGTGAGAAGTGAAAGGAACGAGAATTTTTCTGGTTCCCCCTTTTGAGCCTGAAAGCTTTTTCTTTGCACATAGTAGACAATGATATTGTGTATGGTCCACCAACTTAAGTTAGGAAATGGAATGCACCACTCAAAGTATCGGTCGTCGTTACGATTATGTCATGATTGACAGTCGGATCTTTTCCTTTAACACGGTAGTAAACTTCTTAACTCTGTTTAACACCTAAAGAATTAGACCGTCAAAGAATGGAAGTAGCATAGTCTGTGTGATAGTTAGGTAGTCAGAAATCCGGTGTTGTTCCTTCCCGGGGAAAAGGTGGAATGCGACCACTTTCTCGGATATCTATCTTAAATACTTGTCCAACTAACAATAGAAAAGAACACATCCCGAAAAAGAATAAATCACTCTAGTGTCTTCCAAGTTAGATAGTGTCGAGGATACGTCAATCAGATCAGTGGTTTATACATACTCTAGGATAAGTCACCGAGTCTTAGTTTTACTATGAAACTAGGTGAACTCGTTACTTGACGCGTTATACATGTTATAACATGTTATACGGTACGGATGTCTTACTTCGTCTGAGAAAAATAACACTTATTACTCCCGTATAAAAAGAAGTATAATGAAAGAAACGTAACTCATAATCCTTCTTTTTTACCGAACAACAAAAAGTCAGCGATTCAACACAGGTTGAGAAAGACTGGGTTACCTGACATCGTACGGTCCGAAAGGAAATTGGGAGATAAAGGGTACCAAACGAGTTCAAGTACTCATAACTCAGTCACTACGACGGATTGGTAGAGTAGGAGACAGTAGGGGAAGAGGAGGACGGGAGTCAGAAAGGGTCGTAGTTCCAGAAAAGGTCACACAACCGAAAAGTATAGTCCACCGGTTTCATGACCTCGAAGTCGAAATCGTAGTCAGGAAGGTCACTTATAAGTCCCAACTAAAGGAAATCCTAAATAATCAAAATAGAGGAACTTCAGGTCTCCTGAGAGTTCTCAGAAGAGGTCGTGGTGTTAAGTTTTCTTAGTTAAGAAACTACGGGTTGGATAAAAACACCAGAAAAAAATTACCGAGTCGTTTTTGTTATTTTGGTCATATTAGTGACCAAAAGGAAACATGTATGAAAAAAACCCCACATTCCTCAGAATGATTGACTAAACTAAGAAGGGTCTCTCACGACGAGAAATTACCTTTACTTTTGTGGCTTACAAAAAAAATAAGGTGAGACGAAAGATATTGGTTAGTCATAAAAAATTACAAACACACAAAAAATATTTTAAATCAACACTAAGTAATAACTTAAAACAAAGGTGACAATCAAACATTTGTATCATCATATCGGGAAAAAAAGTATATTCATATTTACTTTATCATAAAAAATTTTCATGTCAAACTCGTGACGTATTCAAAAGAGAGGGGGTATGACAAAAGTTTGTGAATTTTTAATATTAAGTAAATTAAGTGAGAAAGATGGTGTACTTATTTACTAACAAAAAACAGACAAGACCTCTGTTGAAATGCATTGTAGTCAATCAGTCAGTCAAGTCAATAAGTCAGTACAGGCTGAGACGTTGGGGTACCTGACGTCGTGCGGTCCAAGGGGACAGGTAGTGGTTGAGGACCTTGGACGAGTTTGAGTACAGGTAACTCAGCCACGACGGTAGGTTATAGAGTAGGAGACAGCAGGGGAAGAGGACGGAAATTAGAAAGGGTCGTAGTCTCAGAAAAGGTCACTCAGTCAAGAAGCTCAGTCCACCTGTTTCATAACCTCGAAGTCGAAATCGTAGTCAGGAAGGTTACTTATAAGTCCTGACTAAAGGAAATCCTAACTGACCAACCTAGAGGAACAACAGGTTCCCTGAGAGTTCTCAGAAGAGGTTGTGGTGTCAAGTTTTCGTAGTTAAGAAACCGGGAGTCGGAAGAAATATCAGGTTGAGAGTGTAGGTATGTACTGATGACCTTTTCGGTATCGAAACTGATCTGCCTGGAACAACCGTTTCATTACAGAGACGAAAAATTACACGACAGATCCGACCAGTATCGAAAAGAACGTTCCTTACAGAAAATTAAAGTACCGACGTCAGTGGTAGACGTCACTAAAACCTCGGGGGGTTTTATTTCAGACAGTGACAAAGGTAACAAAAGGGTAGATAAACGGTACTTCACTACCCTGGTCTACGGGACTAGAATCAAAAAACTTACAACTCAAAATTCGGTCGATGAAGTGAGAGTAAAAAGTGAAAGTAGTTCTCCGAGAAGTCAAGGAGAAACGAAAGACGGTATTCCCACCACAGTAGACGTATAGACTCCAATAACTATAAAGAGGACCATTAGAACTAAGGTCGAACACAAAGTTGGACGGACCGTAAAGTGTACATGAGACGTATATTCAATTTATTCGTTCCACTGTAATATGTCGGTTCTTTGTTCTACCGTCTCATCTTCCTACACACGAGTCTTTGTTCTACCGTCTCATCTTCCTACACACGAGTAGAAGACACTCTTGAGGTTTTCACGTTGAGTGACGACTTGTTGGTAACTGTCGTCTTACAATCCAGGTTGGTTTTTCTCTATGGGGTGCAGGTCCCCGTTTCCTCTTCGGGGTTGTTTTGTCATCCTCCCCACTTTAGCGTAAATCTTAGTTTGCAGTATGGGTGATAGCTACGAGTCTACCGAGTTTGTTTTGAAACACACGTGGTCCTGGATCTCCGGTGTGTCTCTGACTCGGTCTGAACGGAAACTCACAAACTCACAGAGGACACCTCCGTACCCAGTCGTCACTGGACGGGGACCCTGTCTCCTAGATCGACGTCGTCTGGACCCTGTGGGTCGCACACCGTATTCGGGAGAACCTCCTTCAGTGGGAATCGGGGTGGTATCTCGATGGTTCGATGGGTGTTTGAGGTATTTTTAATATGGTTTCTTTAAGAGTGTGACAATTCCTTCAAGATCCTGGGTGTTGACTAAAGGATTAGAACCCTAAACCGTTTCCCTGACTCTTGGGGGTCCCTCAAACTGAAACCTCCGGTTACTCTCTGGACTCAGTCTGGACGGACACGCACAGGTCTTCACCCAGTTGTCACACCGGAGTCCGGTTTGTTGTCCCTCCCTTGTGTCGGGACGGGAAGGTTGTCAACTTAAGAGTCCGGATCGGTTTTTCGGAATTCTTCTCCGTTTTAAAACGGAGGGGATGTTAAAGAACCACTATTCCAACCCTAAAATTGTCAACCCTGTGAGTCTATAGGACTGTTTTTGGACCGTCTTCCATTGTCAAGAATGTGTAACCAGGAAATTTAGAGACGGACGTACGGGGTTGGTTTTGTTCTTTTTATTCAGAGAGGAATAGAAAAGGGAAAGATTTACATCTAACAGTCCTCTTTTTATGTACACTTTTAATCAAGAAACTTAACACTGAAAACATTTAAACCAAGGGTCATGGATAACTGTTATTAGGTGTCCGAGGAATAGAAAAAAAAAAAAAAAAAAGACAAAGAAATCATCATAGACAGTATTCCTCTTTTTAGTATTTTACTCTACGGGGTAAGTAGAACAAAGAACAGTAGTCTCGAACCGAAACACTGGTCACTTTTATAAGATAGACCAGAGGTGGTCGACCTGACCTGTCATGTTCACAGCCGAACTCAATTGGTTTGTCCGATCTTTAGTTCTGTGTTTTACTGTTCGTCGTAAGAGTAACAGGTTGGAACGGTCGAAACAGAATTAATCTCTAACGTTGGGATCCCTCGGAAACAAAATGGAAGTAACAGAAGGATCTCGACGACGACGACGACGACACAGTGAAGTCAGCACAGGCTGAGACACGCTGGGGTGTCTACCGTCGGGTGGTCCGAGGGGGCAGGGACCCTAAGGGGTCCGTTCTTGTGATCTCACCCAACGGTAAAGGAAGAGGTTACGTACTTTCGATCCTTCGGGAATAGGATCATAACGGGCGACCTACGGTGCCTAATCGATCAATTACGACCTTCGTAAAACCTTAGGGACATCCTTCGTTCTCTGTTGTCAAAGTGTTTGGGACAAGAATGATGAACATTGTCACTTCGAGAAACGTAAGAATCCGATTTAGACACTCACTTGAAACACCCAGAAACCTCCCGACGTAAAAAAGATGAGAGGCCCCTACGGACAGTATAGACACCAATTCGGTATTTTCCAAATAACTTAAAATTCGGTATTTTTCCGAACAACCAAAACTCAGTATTAATTTTATCCATACAGCACAGACTGAGAAAACGTCGGGGTACCTGACATCGAGTGGTCCGAGGAGACAGGTATGACCTCGTCTACGGTAAAGGAGGAGGTCCCCTCGAAGGACTGGATCCCTAGTTTGGGTGCAGAGAACGTAACCGTCCCTCTAAAAAATTGAGACTCGGTCGACCCTTCGGGGATTTTATCCATATAAGAACTTATAAATTTGAAAATATACAGTCAAAAAAATCGTGGGTGGGATTTATGTATAGGGTAACGATGGATACCCTTCCAGTTTAACTTTCCTTTTTTATTCTGTTTGCATTGAGAACAAATTCAGACATTTAAAACGAAAAGACATAAATGTGGATTGTGTACCGATTCTAAATTTTACTTTTGACATTGTAGAGAAAAGTATAGACAGAGATATACAGATACACATATACATTATAAAAAGATAGAGACATACTATAACGGTTTTAATGAAACATTTTCTCAAGATAAATTAACCGAATTTTGTATTTACGAATGTATTTAATTCATAAGTATTTTGAGAGTCTTTACATCTTTGATTGGGTTTACAAAGAGTCCATGTGTTGTAGACCCCACTTTCGATCGAATTCAAACAACCAAAATCATTTTCACCAATACAGAGGTTTCAACAGTCATAATCTACATTACTTTTGTGTCTTACATAAGATAATTATAAACCCAAATGATCAGTCTTCTTAAATACAATAGAGTTGATCTACAAACTCTAACATTTTAAAATTTTAGTCTTACATATTACTTTTATTTAATGAACTACATACAGTTTGTGTTGTTATACAAATTTTTCAACCTCTTTCAGTACAAAATTGAAAATCCGAGAAACGAAGATACCAAAATTTTTTTATAAACGGACTAAATAGATGTCCTTTTTATTAAATATGAACAAAAAAATGATTGTTTGTCATTGTGTTACTTTATAATATAGATGAATTTTTATCAAAGGTTTTAGACAAGACTTCGAGCTCCGACACTTCAACATAATACAATTTAATACCTATAAGTTTAGACATACGAACAGGTCTTCGTAATGTTGACCTGTACCTTGGTGCCTGACCAAGGTTCAACCCTTTCCTTATGCAGTTCCGACACATAACAGTGGGACGAATAAATTGAATATACGTCTCATGGAGTACGTCTTACGGTCCGACCTACTTCGTGTTCGACCTTAGTTCTAACGGTATAGTTATTGGAGTCTATACGTCTACTGTGGTGGTAATACCGTCTTTCGTTTCTCCTTGACTTCTCGGAGAACTACTTTCACTTTCTCCTCTCACTTCTTCGACCGAATTTTGAGTTGTAAGTTTTTTGATTCTAGTACCGTAGGTGAGGGTAGTGGTGTACCGTTTATCTACCCCTTCGTTACCCTGTACTGACTCGCTGACTTGACTTGGTTTGACTACCTATAAGTAACTTATAGATCTAGTAAAGATTTACTCTATTATGTGATTTTGTAATTAACGATTTGGATTCAAATAAATGAAAACCGAAGAATTAAAAATCCATTTCCTAAACTTCCATTTCTTAGACGGATGTTACGTCCTTTGGACCTAAACTAAGGACTCAGCCCTTCTAGAGGTCCTCTTCCCTTACCGTTGGGTGAGGTCATAAGAACGGACCTCTTAGGGTACCTGTCTCCTCGGACCGTCGGATGTCAGGTACCCCAGCGTTTCTCAGTTTGTACTGACTCGTTGATTGTAAAGAATTAAAAACGTTTCTCTTTTTTCTATAAACTCCCAGACAATGATATGTATAAAAAACGGTGTAATTTTTTTAACACACATACTTTTTCGTATATAGAGATTTTGAATATCTAAAAATATTAAAACACGGTCCATATGGAGTAAAATAATGTGAAGTGTAATAACAAGTCCTCTGACGGACGTTACGTCCTCTGGACTCGAGTTAGGGACCCAGTCCTTCTATGGGACCTCATACTTTACCGTTGGGTGAGGTCATAAGAACGAACCTTTTCAGGTACCTGTCCCCTCGGTCCACCCGAGATCAGGTACCCTAGTGTTCCCCAACCTGTGTTGACTCATGTATGTGTGGGTATTCTACAAAAATTTACTAACTTTATTATGCACCTATCTTTGCTCAATTTAAAAAAGAGACAATTGTACTGTTTCAAATAATCTAATAACCAGACGAAAACATTTTAAAAATTTAAAAAATTATTTCAAAAATTTCCGACACGATGCAAACCAGACGAAAATTATGTTCTAATATTTTCCTACAAAAGAAATCAAAACAAATTAGACAGTTCCTTTATTTATAAAACACAAACTAGTTTTATTAAAGGATAAAGAGTGTGACATAAATAATCCAGAAACGAATGAATGTTTTTGTCAGAAGTCATAATTTTATCGACTACCCAATAAAAAAAAAATTTGTGGATACATTAAAAAACGCAAAGGGAAATTTTAGAAAGTTATCAGTGGAATTAATCTATAGAACAAAAAGTCAACGGACACTATGATGAATTCACAAAATTTGGAAAACTGTTAAAACTATTTAAAGGGGGTTAGTTTAAGTCTACTTCTGAAAAACTGGAACTTGATTGAACCTAAAAGGTATACCGGGGGTCTTCTAGAGTTTTCTGAGCAAGGGAGAGGCATTTTTCTCTCTCTCTCTCTAATTAATCGAATAAATTACACAATTTAATGTATCTTTCGTAACAATTTTTACGATTTGTTGAAACTAAACAAATATAAACATACCGGTATACAACGATTTAAAGTTCTTAAAAGGTCTTAAAGATCTTTAAACAGTCACAGGAATAATAGACATGTTCATCAGTATTTGGGTTAATAATAAAATTTCGTAAGGTACAGTGTCTTTATTGGTTTACAGGGACTATTAAAATAGTAAAAAATTTATCACTTGAGAATGGTCTAGAAATTGGTACCGATAAAAATTTAGAAAGAAGTAAGTGTCAATAACTACTCAGACTGAGAAACACTGGGGTACCTGACGTCGTGTGGTCCGGAGGGACAGGTAGTGGTTCAGGGTCTCAGATGAGTTTGGGTACAGGTAATACAACCAATACGGTAGGTTGGTAGAGTAGGGGTCAGCAGGGGAAGAGGAGGACGGAAGTTAGAAGGGGTCGTAGTCTCAGAAAAGGTCACTCAGTCAAGAAACGTATTCCACCAGTTCCATAACCTCAAAGTCGAAGTCGTAGTCAGAAAGTCACTTATAAGTCCTGATTAAAGGAAATCCTAACTGACCAACCTAGAGGAACGACAGGTTCCCTGAGAGTTCTCAGAAGAGGTTGTGGTGTCAAGTTTTCGTAGTTGAGAAGTCGTGAGTTGAAAGAAATATCAGGTTGAGAGTGTAGGTACTGATGACCTTTTTGGTATCGAAACTGATCTACTTTAAAACAACCGTTTCCTTACAGAGACGAAAAATTATATGACGAATCCAACCAGTATTGAAAAGAAGGTTTCTCATTCGTAGAAAATTAAAGTACCGACGTCAGTGATAGACGTCACTAAAAGCTCGGGGGGGGGTTTTATTTCAGACAGTGACAAAGGTGACAAAGGGGTAGATAAAGGGTACTTCACTACCCTGGTCTACGGTACTAGAAGCAAAAGACTTACGTCTCAAAATTGGGTTGAAAAAGTGAAAGGAGAAAGTAAAAGTAGTTTTCCGAGAAGTCAAGGAGAAGTGAAAGACGGTATTCCCACCACAGTAGACGTATAGACTCCAATAACTATAAAGAGGGCCGTTAGAACTAAGGTTGAACACGAAGTAGGTTACGTCGCAAATAGTATTACATGAGACGTATCCTCTTCCGTTACCGTGGGGCGAGGTCATGAGAACGGACCTTTTAGGATACCTACCGTCTCGGACCACCCGACGTCAGGTACCCCAGCGATTCTCAGTCTGTGTGACTCGCTGAAGTGAAAGTGAAAAGTGAAAGTGTGTAACCTCTTCCTTTACCGTTGGGCGAGGTCACAAGTACGGATCTCTTAGGGCCCCTACCCCCTCGAACCAACCGACGGCAGGTACCCCAGCGTGTCTCAGCCTGTGCTGACTTCACTGAATCGTCGTCGTTGAGACGTGTATTCAATTTATTTGTCTCACTGTTATATGTCGGAACTACATGAGGAAAGGTATAAACCTTGGTCATATAACAAGGTACAGGTACAACGAAGAACTGGACGTATGTCTAAAGAGTTCTCCGTCCAGTTCACCAGACCATAAGGGTAGAGAAATTCTTAAAAAGTGTCAAACACCACTAGGTGTGTCAATTTCCGAAACCTTATCAGTTATTTCGTCTTTATCTACAAAAAGACCTTAAGAGAACGAAAGAGCTACTAGGTTGTCTACAACCGTTAAACTAGAGACCAAGGAGACGGAAAAGATTTAGGTCGAACTTTCATATAACCCATGGAGTTCTTCTCGTCTTAAGTGGATTTAGATACCTATGATACCGTGTACCCATGTATCCGTTTCAGACTACCACTTAAGAACTAACCGAAGAATAGGAACTTTCTGAAAGTTTCAAAGTCGGATTCTAAGGAATAATTTTCAAGATAGTTTCGTCTGAATTTTATTTGGATATACTATTCAGTAAGAACGACTTGAATACATTTATTAGTCCGATTCAAATTGTTCTGATTTGAATTAAATGTTTTTCTTTTATCAGAATGACATTAATACAAATTATTTTTACCCCAACTGAGATCTCTCTTTTGTATAAAGTCACTTTTTGATATTGTGTAAGAATATTGATAATCTAAGATTAACACAAGTGACAGAAACTCCAAAACAATGGATGAGTATTTGACGAGACCTAAAACTTAAGATCAAAGGAGGTCATATACCGATGGTGAGAGGTTTTACTAGTGAAGATTAAAAAGAGGGTGAGAAGACTGAACTTTAGTGATTCTTAATTTTTACGGGAAAAGGGGTTCAGGATTTTAGATTTTGATCTACTGTTATATTCGAAGTCTTTTTAGTGGTATTGTTTAGTATGTAATTTTCTTTTTGAAGTACGGACGACAGAAAACACCCGGTGAGTCTTTTAAGTGGTCTTGTGGGTCGCGGTATTGGTCTCTGAAAGTTTGAAGTTTGGTCCTGTAAGTAGTTTCATATTTTTTGACGGAAGGAGTAAGATGGTAGATTTCTACGAAGCTTCGAATTCAGATCTTTAGAAGAGTGGACCGACAGGAGACATGAGTCTTTGATCCAAAGGTTGACAATTATAAATAAAAAGAAAACAAAGGTATTTTTTTTTTTGGAGTAACTTACGGACTAACAAGTGTAGTTTATCTCTCGATTAAATCTACTTAATGATGAGAGTGGACATGGTGACGGACGACTTGACTCTGTGATAACAAGTTTACTTGACTGGATAAGAGTTCTGATTCTCTGAATAAGTTACTCTTTGCCTTATTAGACGGTTGAGTCTAAGACCTAATACTTAGAAATCCCCCTTCAAAGTTTCATCTCCTTATTTTTCACCGTCTGATACGGTGAGGTTTTATACGATGAAACTGTATTCCTAATAAAACTTGATTTCCGTGAACTTGCTTACGACGATGCCGATGACCCAGTGAAGTCAGTACAGACTGAGAAACGGTGGGGTACCTGATATCGGACGGTCCAAGGAGACAGGTACCCTAAGACGTCCGTTCTTATGACCTCACCCAACGGTTCGAGAGGAGGTCTCCTAGAAACGTTGGGTCCCTAGTTTAGGTGTAGAGAATGCAGAGGTCGTAACCTTCCGTCCAAGAAATGGTGATCACGTGGACGATAAACTTTGTTATTGTCTACGGTTTTTCTGAAGATTAGAGGGGTAAAGAAGGATTTTTGTCCTCCACTTTAGACACACTTCCTATGAGAGGGATACGTTCCTCTTTCTTTGTAAGAAGTTATCCCTTAATTTTCACTCTCTTAGGACATATTCGTCTGGACAATTTCATTAAGAACAGAAAGAAATTGGAAGGGTGTATTAAATCAATGAAAAGGTGTTAAAGAAGAAACAAAGTACATTACATTTTCGGACATCCAAAACGGTCAAAACCCCCCACCCCTCTCCAGAAGCAAAAGAATAGTTCGGGGACACAGTACATTTTGTGTTTACACATATGTAAACAGAATAGAATACAGTCAAATTAAGAGTCCAGGACAACTTTTGGAGATTCTTCTATCTCCATTTTAAAACGGATGGAAAAGCTCGTAGAGGAGATCTGGGACAAATAACTATTGTCACAAGAAAACAATCGACCGAGTGTCCATAACCTTCTTCTTGTCATTTACATTGTAAAGAAATTTATGGTGGACAACAGAAAAAAGGTTCACAGTGACACTTGTCTTCATTGACAGAACGACCGGTCAAAGAAGGGTGTTGACTAAACTATCAGTAAACGGGTAGAAAACACATATTCGTAACCGTAAATAAACCTTAAATGAAACCCCCACCATCATTTAGTTATCTTGGGACTCTGGACCTCCAATAAAAGAAAAAGAACAGAAAAAAAGAAAAAAATCGTTAAATGTGGGAAACACGTGGTTAGTCTTATCTCGACGACGGTTACGGGTCTTCACTCTTAGTGATCAAGTAATAGACATAAGATCGTGGTGTTGTACAGGTTCCACATTCAGTGTCTGACTGAGGGGAGGCAGAACGAGAAACCCACCAAGAAAATCTCTTGACACGGATTTCAGAGACTTTAGTCATAGTCGAGTGGGAACTCGAAGATCCCTCTCCGGAGAATTGTCTTTGTTTCCTGGACTTGATCCTCTCGGAATCCGTCGTTTGGTGTGGATACACATCTTTTTAACGGTCACTAATGTTTACATACTGAGAATTCCTTAATTTTGAATGTAAACTGAATCAGGGGTCAGTAAATAAAAGGTCTTACCTCTTGTCACGTATCTAATCAAAGAGGTACTTTTTTTCGGTAAAATGGTGTGACAATCTATAAATAATCACGTCGGTTAACATACCCAAAAAAAGGTTACTTAATTAGTCACCAATCGAACTCTTCTTATTTCGTCACTACTTCTCAGGACTGAGATCCCTGAAGGGATCACCAGGTTACCAATTCTTAGGTAGAAGGTGTCGTTCCCTGTGTCTAAACTAGGGACCAGACCCTTGATACTCCCGAAGGACCATCGAGTCAACCATTTCTTAGACGGACGTTACGTCCTCTGGGCCCAAGTTAAGAACCCTGCTAGGGGTCTTCTTCCTTTACCGTTGGGTGAGATCATAAGAACGGACCTCTTAGGGTACCTGTTTCCTTGGACCGTCCGATATCAGGTACCCCAGTGTTTTCAGTCGGTACTGAATCATTCGTTTGGTGGTGACCCTTGATTCTAGGGTGTGTGGAACATCGTCTATCCCGGAGTTCGACGTTGATGACTCGGATACACGGTGTTGATCTCTCTTCGAACGAACGACGTTGTTTTCTAAGACGTACGACGTTGTTTCTGGGCTACGTCGGTATTTATTTAATTATTTTAATCAAAAAAAATTTTTTTCTGAAGGGACAACTAGGTCACCAATTCTTAGAAGAACGGTTACGTCTCCTGTGTCCAAGGTAAGGATTAGGTCTTTCTAAGGTGTACGGTGTCCTGTTGATTCGGGTACGCGATGTTCATGACTCAGATACGCGTGTCGATGACATCGGACGTGTGGATTCTCAGACACGAGACGTCGTTCTCTTCGGTGGTGTTATTCTTCGGGTTCGTGGTGTCGATCTCTCATCGAAGACGAGTGACGTTGATTTCTTTTGGGTGTTTACGACGTTGTTTTATTTCTCTCCTCTCTGTATACAGGACTGAGACCGTGACTTGTGGACCGTAATGTGGTGGATCATTCACCATGTTAGGTTCGTGATGGTGAATGATAGACATACTGGTACCCGTTCAATAAACAGGAGAAACAGAGTCAAAGGACCCCGATTTTACCTTTACCGTCATTGTCGTAAATACAGTATCTTTACGATAGGGCGACTTACTCAATTATAATATAGAATTTCGTAAAATCGTACATCATTCCGGATACATTTCCGAATAAAAATACTAACAATTTAGGATTCCCCCGTTCATCTCACTTTCTAAAGAGTATTGGTTATTACAGAGACAGAAAACTTCTATATGTTTATACGGTTTGTAAAATCTTTATGATAAAGGTTTGAAGTGTCGTTCCATCCATAATAACAGAGGTAAAATGTTTCTTCACCTTACAATCATTTAAATTAAAGTAACGGATTCTCGTGTATTGATAGACTTATTGCTTCGACCCTTAAGATTGTTCCACACGGATCAAGGTTTTACACACGGGAAGGTGACGAAGATTTTCAATGGACTGGTAAGTAATGAAAGTACTGAGTTGAGTTTTATACGACGTAAATAAATATAGGTGTGATAAAATCCTGACCAGACTCTCAGTAAAACGGGTAGAGGAAAGCGTTCACCCTTTTAACACAAGAATTCTTTCATTCACCGAAAGGGTTGTGATTAATAATGAATCTTTTCCAGTCAAAAGTAAGGTCAGGGTTTCTTTCCGTTACGGTTTCTTACGAGTTTGATGGCGTGTTAACGTGAGTAGAGTGTGCGATCATTTCATTACGAGTTTTAAGAGGTTCTGTCGGAAGTCGTTATGCACTTGGCACTTGAAGCACTACAAGTTCGACCAAAATCTTTTCCGTCTCCTTGGTCTCTAGTTTAACGGTTGTAGACGACCTAGTAGCTTTTTCGTTCTCTCAACGTCTTTTTGTAGATAAAGACGAAATAACTGATACGGTTTCGGAAACTGACACACCTAGTGTTATTTGACACCTTTTAAGACTCTCTCTACCCTGATGGTCTGGTGGACTGGACGGAGAACTCTTTAGACATACGTCCAGTCCTTCATTATCAATCTTGACCTGTACCTTGTTGTCTGACCAAGGTTTATCCTTTTCCTCACGCAGTTCCGACATATAACAGAAGGACGAATAAATTGAATATATGTCTCATGTAGTACTCTTTGTGACCTGACCTTCTTTGTGTTCGACCTTAGTTCTAACGACCCTCTTTATAGTTATTGGAGTCTATACGTCTACTATGGTGGGAATACCGTCTTTCACTTCTCCTCGATTTTTCGGAGAACTACTTTCACTTTCTCCTCTCACTTTTTCAACCGAATTTCGAGTTGTAAGTCTTTTGTTTCTAGTACCGTAGGTCAGGGTAGTGAACTACCCTTTATCTACCCCTTTGTCACCTTTGTCACCGTCTGAAATCAAAAAACCCGAGGTTTTAGTGACGTCTACCACTGACGTCGGTACTTTAATTTTCTGCGAATGAGGAACCTTCTTTTCAATACTGGTTGGATCTGTCGTATAAGTTTTCGTCTCTGTAATGAAACGACTGATTCCAGACGGATCAGTTCCGATACCAAAAAGGTCATCAGTACATACCTACACTCTCAACCTGACACTTCTTCCGACTCGCGACTTCTTAACTACGAAAACTTGACAACACAACCTCTTCTGAGAACTCTCAGGGAACCTGACGTTCCTCTAGGTTGGTCAGGTAAGACTTCCTCTAGTCGGGACCCTAAAGAAACCTTCCTTACTACGATTTCGACTTCGAGGTAATGAAACCGATGGAGTACACTTCACAACCGAGTAACCTTTTCTGACACTACGACCCTCCCTAACCCCTGTCCTCCTCTTCCCCTGCCGTCTCCTACTCTACCGACCTACTGTAGTGACTGAGCTACCGGCACTCAGACTCACTTGAGGCCCTCAACCACGACCTGTCCCTCCGACCGCACGACGCTAAGTACCCCAGAGTTTCTCAACCTGTGCTGACTCGCTGACTTGACTTGACTTAGTGACAATTCATCGGTAACTTATAGTTGACTTGTAACGACCATCCCTTTCCTTACTTAAATACACATAGCGAATAGTGTAACGGAAAATGAATCATTCGTTAGTTGTGGTCGATAAAAACAGTAACAAGTAAATGAGTAATTAAGTAAATCATTTGTAAACAACCCATAAAGACTGTTTGTAGACCCTCATGTTTGTAATTATCCTATACTAAGGAAAACTTACAGGTTATCAAAAAGTCATACCTTCGGTAATTGGTGTATACCGATAACTCGTGAACTTTACACCGGTCAGATCTAACCTTATACGATATTCATATTTTTTACGTCTTTAAAATTCTGAATCATGGTTCTTTATTCCATTTTCTGGAGTAACTATTTATACAATGTATAACTTTACTATTATAACACTACATAATCGGATTTAATTTTATCGATTTAAGAAAATTAGATAAAGAGAAATGTAAAAATTATACTGATGATTTTTTAATGTACACCAATCATAATATAAAGATAACCTGTTGTCACTAGTTCTACCGTTTTTTTATTCCTGTTAATTTCCATCAGGTTGCTCTTCAGTGAATCATTACAAGTTGAGAAACGTTGGAACACCTGACATCGGGTGGTCCGAAGAGACAGGGACCTTAAGAGATCCGTTCTTAATGATCTCACCCATCGATAAGGGAAGAGGTCCCCTAGAAGGTGGGATCCTTAGTTTGAGTTTCGATGGTATGTTGATGTGTACGATCGTTTTATTAAGAGTTTTAGAAAGTTCGATCCGAAGTCACCGTGTACTTGACCCTTGAAGGTCTACATAATTGACCTAAATCTTTTCCGTCTCCTTGGTCTCTAGTTTAACGGTTGTAGGTAACCTAGTATCTCTTTCGTTCCCTTAAGGTCTTTTTGTAGATGAAAATGAAGTAGTTGATTCGATTTCGGAAACTGACACACCTAGTATTGTTTGACACCTTTTAAGAGTTTCTCTACCCTTGTGGTCTGGTGAAATGGATGGAGGACTCTTTAGGTATACGTCCAGTGCTTCGTTACCAATCTCGGTCTGTACCTTGTTGTCTGACCAAGTTTTAACCCTTTCCTCATGTTGTTCCGGCATATAAAAGTAGGACGAATAAATTGAATGTACGTCTCATGTAGTACGACCGGACCTACTTAGTATTCCACCCTATTCTAACGACTCTCTTTATAGTTATTGGAGTTTATACGTCTACTATGGTGGGATTACCGTCTTTCACTTCTCCTTGATTTCTTGATTTCCTTGAAGTAGAACTACTTCCACTTTCTTCTCTCATTTTTTCGACCGAACTTTGAGTTGAAAGTTTTTTTGATTCTAGTATCATAGACTAGGGTAGTGAAGTCCCGTTTGTCAACCCCCTTTTCACCTTTGTCGTCGTCTAAAATAAAAGAACCCGAGGTTTTAGTGACGTCTACCACTAACGTCGGTACTTTAATTTTCTGTGTACGAGGAACCTTCTTTTCGATACTGGTTGGATCTGTCGTATAATTTTTCGTCTCTGTAGTGAAACGGTTGTTTCTAGGCATATCAGTTTCGATACTAAAAAGGTCATCAATACATGGCCACACTCTCAACCTGGTATTTCTTCCGACGTACGGTTTCTTAACTACGAAAACTTGACACCATGACCTCTTCATGGTGTTCCCTGAGAACTCTCAGGGAACCCGTCGTTCCTCTAGAAATGGTTAGTTAGGGATTCCTTGAGTTGGGACTTATGAGTAACCTTCCTGACTACTACTTCGACTTCGAGGTTATGAAACCGGTGTATTATGTTTCTCGGTTGAGTGACCTTTTCTGAGACTGCGACCCTTTCTAACTCCCGTCCTCCTCTTCCCCCTCTGTCTCCTACTCTACCAACCTACCGTAGTGGTTGAGTTACCCTGTACTCAAACTCGTTTGAGACCCTCTATCACTTCCAGTCCCTTCGGACCGTACGACGTCACGTACCTTAACGTTTCTATACTGTACTGAATCGTTTACTTGTTCGTCTTGTTTGACTAATCTTCTCAGTAATTTTGTAGACACCCTCGTGTCTCCTGTTTGACGGGTCTTCAGTTCTTTTAGAAGTGTCTCCTCCATTTTAAACTGAACTTAGGATTTTCTATTCATTCTTATAGTAGTCTACTTATAAAAGGTCTGTCTTCTATTTGTACATATTACAGTATATTTGTACTTTCTTATTGACTGTGTAAAAATCAAACCCCTACTCTTTTACCCTTTCCCTCTCTCTAAGTCTACCGATATTGAACCCGGTGTAATCACCCTTAGGAATTCTTCTTTCCCGGAGACCAAGGAGACGGAAAAGAGATGAAGACTCTTTTCTATAGAGTCTTCATCTTGATTGTCCTGAACTATTGAGAACAGTCCCTTCGTTGTTTTTCTCTCCCTACTTCTCTCTATGGATCAACAAAAACATGTACCGATACATAACTGTAAAGGAAGACAAGTAAGTGGTTTATTAAATGACTTCTAAATAAATCCATGGTCCATTATCCGTCATCACGTATTACCCGAGGACCACTGTTACAAAATTGTAATACACTAATACAGAATTTCTAAGTACTTTCTAGTCTTTTCTCATATAATAATTTGAGTGTAAATTAATGACAGGGCCCGAAGAAACCACTGAGTCACCATTTCTTACGAGGACAGTTATGTCCTCTGTGCCCAAACTAGGGACCAGACGCTTCTAGGGGACGTCTTCCTTTACCGTTGGGTGAGATCATAAGAACGGACCTTTCGGGGTTCCTGACTCCTCGGACCGTCCGATGTGGGGTACCACAACGTTTCTCAACCTGTGTTGGATCGTTGAGTTGTTGTTGTTGACCGGGTGATAACTTTAAAATAAAATGAAGACACCTTATTAGATTAAAAGTCCCTGTAATTTACTAGTTTCTAGAACACAATTCCACTGTCATCCCCCAAGGAATAGATTACTCTCTCAGTCTCGTCCTTAGACTAAGGACTCCCCTCTCTAGTTAGGTGTCTGACCGTCCACATTTCAGACTGTTATACTTCAAATCTTTCTTACACTTCTTTATCCTCGAGGAAGTATTTGAGGAACGTCTAATCGTGTAACGTAAAACTTTTCGTTAAAGTTCCAAACGTCATTTATTTTTTTACATGTAAAGTATCTTCAGTCGGTAACCTAAAGACATAGGGACTCGTGACAATACCTTTCGTTCCGAGACCGTTGGGTCCGTACACACCCTTCTTTTACACTCTCGAGGATAACTACACAAAATTTTTATACATATATAAGTCTTTCACACCTTCACAATCAGTGAGTCAGTACAAGTTGAGACACTAGGTACCTGACATAGGACGGTAAAGAACTTTAACAGGTAAAGAACTACAATTCAAATAAATGACATCATTAGTGTGTGTGTTTTAATATACATTCTTTCAAACTTATTACTTCTCCTTTGTTTACAAATCGTTGAAATAAAAAGTAAAATCGAATGTATTCTTCTACAAGACGAATGGAGACGGACTGACTGATTGTATAAAGGTAAAAATCATATCTCAAACCACTTGAAACTCACCATTTCTTTTCAAGAACCAATGTTATCCATGATCTTTAAATGTTGGTCCAATCTCAGTACAACCGGTCTTGAACTCCATGTACCGTTTCGAAATCCTACCCATTTTTTAACTCTTCCCCTTTCCTGGAGTATGAACTTTATGTTTACTATACACATGAAGAGAGAAGTAGAGACTCTTCACCGTTCAGTCCAACGTGTCTGGAAGTTTGCATCTTACTATTCCTTTTCGTGTCCATTACATATGTCTCTACTTTCTTTTTAATACGTCCTCTCTCTTTTATTTCAATAAAAGAAAGTTGTGTCATTCTTGGACTATCTCCGACCTTAGATCTCAGTAACAAATAACCACAATATTGGATTGAAAAGGTCATATATCGGTGTTGTAAATGAATTATTTTTGTAGTTCCCCCGACTCCCTTATAGTGAAAAATTTCACCATAAGTGTAATAAGTTCTTTCATATTCCCTACGGTTCTATAGTCCTTATAGAATATACATCGTTCATATCAACAATAACCTGAATAACGACCCTCTCGACCGATAACCCTTCGGATTACCCGACCTTGTTGTTACACCTATTTCCCCACGACCCTCCACCCTCTCCTGAACCCCTCCATTGGGTAGACTAACATTCCAGACTTACACTCCGAACGATCAGGTCTTTCGTCTGAAACCTGGGATCTTACTTGTACTAGTCACTCTCTAAGTACTGTCTTAAAAGACGCAACCACGTTAATCGAACTTTCGACCTACTAACCAAATATGTCCCCTACATAAAAAGATCACTGTCATACAAGTACACGGGAAAAGTGACGTAAGGAAAGGGTGTTGGTGTCAAGGACATCCGACTTATTTGTTAGAATTTCAAAAACCTATCCTCCAGAAAGACGTTACTCTGTCTTTAAGTTTATTCTTACGAAGGTTCCTGTCTCTCCAACACGTTGAAAAGGTTTCAGTGTGTTCTAGAGACTCGACGTCCTTATATTTAATGGAGGGACATCAGTGTTTCGGTCGTTTACTGTCTACACCACACAAGTCAACGGTTCAACACAGACTGAGAAAAGCTGGGGTACCTGACACCGTACGGTCCGGAGGGACAGGGAGTGGTAGGGGACCTCAAACGGGTTCAAGTACAGGTAACTTACCCATTATGGTGAGTTGATAGAGTAGAAGATAGGGGGAGAAAAGGAAGACGGAAGTTCGAAGGACTAGGTCCCCAGTTTGGACCCAAAGGGTGTGACGTCCACCTGAGATAAATGACAGCCTCGGTGGCACCTTCAGGACTGAGCGACCTTTTTTTGGGACTATAACCCCTTCACTGTCTGTGTCCTAATTCTTTTCAGACATACTCTATTAACCTAATTTCAAAATGACTCGTTCCGGGACGGGTGGCCTCGTTCTGGGTCAAAAGGGGTGGCGGTCAGGGAGTGTAGTCCTTCGAATGTGTTCGGAGAATTGGAGGAGGTAGTCTATTGTCTTCTTCGTTCTTCTTGGTGTTAGGGTGTCGTCGATCTTGTCTTTCGTGTAAGTCAAGTGAAGTCAAGTAAGCGAGTCAGTACAGACTGATAAACGCTGGGGTACCTGACGTGGTACGGTCCGGAGGGACAGGTAATGTCTTTCATTTAGTCCTACTTTTTCGTCTTTCAATACAGGGTCTACTTCCCTGTTCTATTTTGGGGTCTTTTTGTTGATTTACTTCACCTCTATCCGTTGGAAGGTCTTTTTATTAAGTCTTATTACTATCACTTCTACTAGGTCCCAGAACTCTTTTGTTACCTCTTCTACGTTCTTTACAAATGGTTTCTGGATCTTCTTGATTTTTTGTTTGTTTGTCTTATGTGGTCTTCCTTAGTCATTATTTACTCTGTCTTGTCTATTTACTGGACGTCCTGTCTTACGAGCTTTAGTGACGGTGTCTTGTCTTATATCTTTTTTCCTACTTTTTTTTTTACTTCTGTTGTATTCTCTGAAGACCCTGTTGTCATTTACGTGTTTGTGAGTGTAACATATACGAAGTGGGTCAAAGGAGATGACACGCAGTACAGAAAATGTTTTTGTCATGTTAATAGTTTCGAAAGGTGACTACAGGAAAAAGATAAGGATTAGGTTGGACCATAGAGTATAACGTAAATCAGTAGTGTAAAGGAAATGTAAAGGTAATGGTAAAGGGAAGGTTAGAAACTGTCAAAGATTCAGAAACTCAAACCCATTTGAGGCCCTCGACCACTACCTGTCCCTCCGGACCACACGACGCCAGGGGGTACCCCAACGTTTCTCAGCCTGTGCTGACTCACTAACTTGACTTGACTTGACTTCAGAGAAACAAGAAATACTGAAACTCTCAAAACTTCTCATGACCAGTCTATGAAACAGTTTATAGGAAGTCAAACCAAAAAAGAGTACTAATGTGTTCTCAATACTTAAACCCCCCTTTAATAGTGTCTTCATTCCACTGAAAAGGAGTGTAGTAAATCGTCCCCTATATACTATAGTTTTACTAAACAGTGACTACTGTAACTGGAATAGGTGAACCAGTTCCATCATGGACGGTCGAAAGAGGTGACATTTCAATGGTAAAAAGAAAGGGTATGAGACAAGTAACCTTCGTTCGGTGATTTATGTCGGGTGTGAGTTCTTCTCCCCTTAATAGAGAGAGAGGACCTCCTTCTGCATAGATGTTTATAACAAAACTTAAGAAAAAAAAGAATTAATTAAATAAAATTAACATCAGAAGAAATGTTATAACACCACCCAAAACGGTTGTAACTGCACTTAGTCGGTACCCACATGTACACAGGGGGCAGGACTAAGGGAGGAGGGTGGAGGGAGGGTAGGGTAGGGAGAACCAACAGGGTCACGTGACCGAAACTCACGGGACGAAGTACGAAACTTGAACCTGACCAGTAGATAAAGTGTATACCATTATATTTACAAAGTTACGATAAGAGAGTTTAGTAGGGTGGGAACGGAAGAGGGTGTCTCAGGTTTTCAGACAAGAAATGTAGACACAGAGAAAACGAGAGAACGCATATCACAGCAGTAATGGTAGAAAGGTTTAAGGTATATATACGTAATTATATGACGTAATCACAAAAAGAAAGACTGAATGAAGTGAGACATATTATCCGAGGTCAAAGTAGGTGGAGTAATCTTGACTGAGTTTACACGAGAAAAATTTATCCACTCATTGTAAGGTAACACATATATATGGTGACTCATTGTAAGGTAACACATATATATGGTGTTGAAGGAATAGATAAGTAGACGACTACCTGAAGATCCAACGAAGGTACAGGATCAACAACATTTGTCACGACACTACTTTTAACCCCATGTGTACAGAGAAAGTTAAGACCAAAGAAGTCACACATACGGATCGTCACCCTAACGACTCAGTGTACCGTCAAGATAAAGGTCAAAGAATTCCTTAGCGGTGTGACAAGAGGTATCACCGACATGATCAAACGTAAAGGTGGTTGTCACATTCTCCCAAGGGGAAAGAGGTGTGGGAGAGGTCGTAAATAACAAACATCTGAAAAACTACCGTCGGTAAGACTGGTCGTACTCTACCATGGAATGACGCCAAAACTAAACGTAAAGAGACTATTACTCACTACAACTCGTAGAAAAGAATACAAACAATCGGTAGACATACAGAAGAAACCTCTTTACAGGTAAACAAAGAAACCGGGTACAAAACTAACCCAGTAAATAAAAAGACCATAACTCGACGTACTCAACGAACATATAAAACATCTAATTAAGAAATAGTCGACAAAGTAAACGATAATAAAAGAGGGTAAGACTTTCGACTAAAAGTGGAACGAATATTAAAAGAAGTAACACGTTTTCGAAACTTCAAATTAATCCAGGGTAAACAAATAAAAACAAAAACAAAAATAAAGGTAATGAGACCCTCCACCCAGTATCTCCTATAACGACACTAAATACAGTCTCACAAAACGGATATAAAAGGAGTTTCTCAAAATAACAAAGACCAGAGTGTAAATCTAGAAATTAGGTAAAACTCAAATAAAAACACATACCACAATCTTTCACAAGATCAAAGTAAGGAAATGTCCACCAACTGGTCAAAAGGGTCATGGTGAACAATCTCTAAAAGAAAAGAGGTAACATATAAAAATGGAGGAAAAAGTTTCTATCCCACAGGTATCCACGTACCTAAATAGAGACCCGAAAGACAAAACAAGGTCAATAGATATAAAGACAGAAACACGATCATGGTATGACAGAACTACTGACCATCGAAACACCATATCAGACTTCAGTCCGTCCAACTAAGGAGGTCAAGGTGAGAAGAAGGAGTTCTAACGAAACCGGTAAGTTCCAAAAAACATAACGGTATGTTTAACACTTTAATAAACAAGATCAAAACACTTTTTATGACAACCATCGAACTACCCCTAACGTAACTTAGATATCTAACGAAACCCATCATATGAGTAAAAGTGATATAACTAAGAAGACTAGGTACTTGTACCATATAAAGAGGTAGATAAACACAGTAGAAACTAAAGAAAGTAGTCACAAAATATCAAAAGATATATACCCAGAAAACAAAGAAATCCATTCAAATAAGGATACATAAAATAAGAAAAACAACGTTACCAATTACCTTAACAAAGACACTAAAGAGAAGGACAAAGGAGTAACAATCACATATCCTTACGTTCCCTAAAGACATATAATTAAAATATAGGACGTTGAAATGATACAAGTGACTAATACAGATCATTTAAAGAACAACACACAAATACTAAAAGATACATCTCTTAGTACAGTAGAAGTTTGTCACTCTCAAAACGAAGAAAAGGTTAGACCTAAGGAAAATAAAGAAAAAGAAGAAACTACTACCGATCCCGAAAGTTTTGATACAACTTATCATCACCACTCTCACCCGTGGGAAAAGAACAAGGACTAAAATCTCCTTTACGAAAGTTAAAAAACGGTAACTCCTATTACAAAGGACACCCAAATAACATCTACCAAAAACAATACAAGGAAGGTACGGGTGAAAGACCTCTCAAAAATAGTATGTACCCACGACTTAAATCAGTCTCCGAAAGAGACGTAGATAACTCTATTAGTATACCGAAAATAGAAAGTTAAACAATGATACCACATAGTGTAACTAACTAAACGTTTATAATTTCTTAGGAACGTAGGGACCTTACTTCGGGTGAACCAGTACTACATATTATAAAAGAATGAACAATAAACTTTGTTCCGTACAAAGTTAGGTTTCACAATAACAGTTTCCATGATTGAACTCATCTTCTTAAGTGTCTACTGAAGAGAAATTATTTATTTAAGGGTAAAAGGTTTTTTTTTTTTTCTTCCTTTTTAAAAAAGAAAGAAAGTGTAAATGTATAGATGAATAAATAAGTCACCAAATAAATGTAGTCATATTCAAGTACCTATAAATAAAATAAGATACATAATATTCTCTTATGACAGTAATAAAACAACGACTTTATCAACGTCGAAACCAGTCTAAAAAGATCAAGACTTTCAATAAAGTCCAATAAAGTCCAACGGACTCTCAATAAAGTCCAATAGAGAACACAGGAAAATAACCTCTTAATATAAATCCTTAGTTCTAGACTCAGGACTCACACGAATAACGACGACTCAACGGTGATAAAGAGTCAGGTGAGTCACTTGTCTTGATCGTTCACACACACACACACACACACACACACACACACACATGTGTATCTGTAATTAGGTACATTTGTGTGTGTACGTACAAAGACATAGACACACGTATATAGAATGTTATTTGTACTCAAGTATGTAGGGATTGAGATTATGTTGTGATGTCCTAATTAAGATCGGAAAAGAGGAATTAATTAAAAATTGAAATAAGAGACTCCCAATCTTTAGACCGAGGATAACAGATATGGTAAGTTAATAAGATGGGACACATACACTGTCAGTGAGTCACCAGAGGTAGACAAACACTGAGGTACCTGACATCGGGTGGTCCGAAGAGACAGACACCTTAAGAGGTCTGTTCTTATGACCTCATCCATCGGTAAGGGAAGAGATCTCAGACTGGGTCCCTGGCTTGGGTCCAGAGGAAGTAACGTCCGCCTAAAAAATGACAGACTCGGTGGTTTCTTCTGGAATAAGATGGGAACATACATATATTTCATTAAAGTCTTTACGATTGAGTATAATTGATCAAGAAAGACAGAAATCGGAACTTCATAGGACAGTTTTATATAAAAAGGTTTTAGTGAATTCAGTCGAGGACAAAAAAGGTGAAGGAAGACAGTTCAATATTACATGTAAACATTATAATCCAAGTAAGTAGTAACGGACGTAAATAGAACTCTAAAGACGTGTAGGACCAACTATAAAAAATTAAACGTACGTCTTTAAGTGATGAACACCACGTATTAAGATATCCAACACTGTTTCCGTATTCAGTAGACAGATATTGATGTCATAGTATGTCTTATAAAGGTAATGGGATATTTAAGGGGACACGTCGACTGAACATCAGGCTTAACAAAATTTTATGATCAAAGGGGATAATTAACTAAATAAGTGAAATTGATGTATCAACAAACATCCCGGATTCTCTGTAAAACGACCGAAGAATATATACGACTCAATTATTCAAATCCTAAGTTTCTCGTTATACGGAAAAGTAAAGATTTTGACACCTTCCGAGGAGTAACGAAGAATGAGGTGACGGTACACAACTATAATTGAGTAAATATCGAGTAGATATTTTAATACTACTGAGGTCTTAACGAAGATTTTCTGAGTAAAACCCGACTTGATACCCTGACAAGGAAGAGATACATTATAGTATAGTCTCATTCTATACCTTTTGAAATAACCTTTCGTTTCTGAATATAAATTAGACAATAAACGCTAACGACTCCTGAAGCATATTACTCATTGACGGTTCCGTCAACCATTCCCACAACGAACAAGTTTGTAATCTTGGATCAGAAGTTTACAGTTTTCACCAGGTGAGTCGAATCTACAGACAAATACTACTAAGGAACTGGAAAGAACCGGTACAGTATGAGAAAGTCAGAAGACTCTTACACCACTTTTAAGACTCTTACACCCGGGTAGTGGGTCTTTCTACTTTTTTGTATGTAGTTGAGTTTACGACATATATTAATTTACAAAGTACTTGGAGGAGGGGTGTGGACTTCTACCCTCTGGGAGATCTCTACGTACCTAAGGTCTAATTCTTCGAAATCCAGGTACCTAAGGTCTAATTTTTAGAAACAGATCCTGAAGGGACCACCAGATCACCAATCCTTAAGGAGACGGTTACGTCCCGTATGTACAAACTAGACATCAGGCCCTTCCAAGGTGTACGACTTCCTGTTAATTCGGGTATGTGTGTTACTGATTCGGGTCCGTGGTGTTGACGACTTAGAGTGTACGAGATCCCGGACACGAGACTTTGTTCCCTTCAGGGGTGTCATTCTTCCAGTGTGTCACGTTACTTCTCTTCGGGAGCTAGTGGTGTTGATCTCTTTCGGACGCACGTTGTTGTTTCTGGGTCACGTCGGTATTTATTTATTTATTAGAAATAGATTTGTGATCATTCAGTTCAACTACTTGTGTTGTTTCCTTGACAACAATTAATTAGTCACATAGGATGATATCTCAATTTACATGGACACATGTAACACTACCAATTAAAAAACACAGGTGAACTAATCTAATACACGGGTCAACGAACCACTTTCTTATCTGATCCACAAGACATTCCTAAAACAAAACATAAAATTGTACACTAATTGTAAAATAAGTCACGTCAAACTTATTTCGTCTCATGGACGCATTACACTGACCCGGAGTAAGTTAGTCAAGTTCCAGAAACCTCGTTGTCGACTCCAAAGACTTCTTTAAGAGTGTTGGCTATGTGACTTCGGACTCAAACATCGGACGACTGGATGTCTTAATAGTGAGGATGTTGTAGTAGGACTTAAGGGTCTGACGGTCCAACGGAATGTCTAAAGTATGAACGACCTGGAGGGTCAACACACCCTACTAAAGAATTTTGTGTGTATCTCTCTGTAGCGTGTATATATTTTAGAGATTAACTAAGACAAAGAGATTTCTTAGAACTGATCATGTATATAGTTTGACATTGTTTATGTGTCACTTAAGGGTGTCTTTACAAGTCAAAGGAAGAATGACACTTTTTACTACTTTGGTTAATCACAAATCGATCCACAACGGAGACAAAACTAGGTTAAAACTAAAGAGAACAGAAACGTAACAGGTTCAGGACATCTACTAAAAACAAAACAGAGCCCGTCAAGAAAAAGATACATTCGGACATGAACCTATGAGATTTCGATGACATCGTTTAATAAGGTTTGAACAACACGGACACGGCCGACCGAGTCAGTTCAGGTTGAGAAACGTTGGGATATCTGTTATCGGATGGTCCAAGGAGAGAGGTACTTTAAATGGTTCGTTCTTATTACCTCACCTAACGGTAAAGGATGAGTTCCCTAATAGACCCGGGTCCCAGTTTGAACACAGAGAACACAGAGGACGTAACCGTCCGTCTAAGAAATGGTAACATGGTGGACCCTTCGGGTTCAAATTTTTGGAATTTGAATAATAGAATGTCAAGACCTTTAGTTCAGATTTTACGGACAGTCGTCCCGATAAAGGAAGACCTCCAAGGTCTCCTCTTAGATAAAAGAACGGAAAAGATCAAACCCCTCCGGTAGACGTAAGGAACCACTACCATAGTGAAGTTGAGACGAAGGTAACAGTATAAAGAATAAGACTGGGATTGAGAGGATGGAAGGAAAACATTCTTGAAAACACTAATGTAACCCAGATTGTTCTTCCGTTACCGTGGGGTGAGGTCATGAGAACGGACCTTTTAGGGTACCTGCCTCCTCGGACCACCCGACGTCAGGTACCCCAGCGACTCCCAGCCTGTGTTGACTCGCTGAAGTGAAAGTGAAAAGTGAAAGTACGTAACCTCTTCCTTTACCGTTGGGTGAGGTCACAAGAACGGACCTCTTAGGGTCCCTGCCCCCTCGGACCACCCGACGGTAGATACCCCAGCGTGTCTCAGTCTGTGTTGACTTCGCTGAATCGTCATTGTACTATTATTTTTTTTATTAAAGGGATAAAGTACTCTTAAATAAGTATAAAATTTTTGTTTAAAACGTACATACTATTGTAAATGTCTAAGGTCCTTAGTTCTGTACTGATATAAACTCCTAAATAATAAGCCAGATGATGTCTTCAGGAAAAAAAGATTAAATAAGAGATAAAATGAAATTAAGTATTTTATTAAATGTTTCAAGTGTAATTCCTGACAAAACTAATTAAATTAAAAGTATCCACATATGAATATGAGACGTCATAAAAAAAGTGAAGAATTTGGAGTTAACGAAAAAAGAAAAGGACTGAAACTACAACTTCGTAAAGAGAGACATATAGATCCTGGAGATGTAAGAGAACCTCAAGACAAAACAGGAAACATACCGTTACCTTCCTATTAAATTGTTAGGAGAACAACCCTTTTTATTTAATAAGAAATCACAAGATCGACTTTTACCCAAAGAAGGGTGATCAGTCACTACATATCCAACCATCACATATACGAGTTGACGACAAGAAGGGAAACAAGAACGGTTATAACCAAAACCAAACTAAAACCAAACTTAAACATAGTTGGTTTTTACAAGTGTTTATAACAGTTTACAGGGGACTTCCCGTTTTAGTCGGAGTCAACTCTTAGTAACAGAATCTGCTCAGTACTGTTAGGTCAAGAGGAAAAAGTCACTGAATAAATCTCTTCTCGTATACAAGACCGTTATACTTTCCTCTTGAGATAATTCCCAAACCCCACCTTCCTTCTCTCCAAGACTCCTTTTGAAAGGAAAGACCCCTTTTTTTTTTTCTCGTTATTTTTTATTGAGGGAGAATCAAGGAAGAGATAGGAACGAACGACCCTACGACCACACATATTTGAACTTAGAATCTCGACACCGTTGGTAGAACACTAAAACTCCATACCGTCTTGTCTTTCTACCCTTATCGAATCCAGGAGTTACTGTATCAATTCCATGTCTTTATCGGAACTTTCTAGATCTATGATCATTGTATTATCTACACACAAGTCAAGTCAGTGAGTCAGCACAGACTGAGACGCTGGGGTATCTGACGTTGTACGGTCCGAAGGGATAGTTAGTGGTTTAGGGGAACAGATGAGTTTGAGTACAGGTAACTCAGCCACTACGGTAGGTTGGTAGAGTAGGAGACAACAGGGGAAGAGGAGGATGGAAGTTAGAAAGGGTCGTAGTCTCAGAAAGGTTACTCAGTCAAGAATCGTAGTCCACCGGTTTAATATCCTCAAAGTCGAAGTCACAGTCAGGAAGGTTACTTATAAGTTCATCTGTACACACCCTCCACAAATTTTTCTTTGTAGACATTGACAAAGTTATGAAACGTCTTATTTGTACAAGTATTCATATGGATTCCTTGAAAATTATCGGAGTTAAGTTGTTTCGTTCTTGAGTTTTTAGTCTATTCTACGCTGTTCTCTACCTTTCCCTTTAACGTCTCAATACTTTTGTTAAGTTCCCAGTTTTGTCGTGATTGACAGAGATTATTTAATTGTATTTTATCCTTCTTTATTTTACGTGTGTTGACTTTTTTATAAAGATTGTGTTTTTTCGGATTAATTAGTGAATATTCTCTTTTTTGTTTTTACTTTTGTTATTCTTAAATCAGTAACTTCTTTTGTTTGAAATAGGTTGTACTCTGATTAATAATAGAGGTATTCCTACTCGAATTTTTTAACGTCGTTTCCCTTAAAGGGATCAGTATGTCACCAATTCTGACGAGAAGGTTACCTTCCCCGTGTCCAAGTTAAGGATTAGTCCCTTGATTCTAGGGTATACTACAAGTCACTCTGGTTTTGCTTTTTTCCGTCTATCACTTATATACATAAACATATTGACTAAGTGAAACAACGTGTCGTCTCTCATTGTGTTGAAACATTTAGTTGATACGAAGTTGTTTTTAAAAATTTTACTTTTCTGGATTTATCTCCATTGTTTTTTACGTCGTCTTTTTTTTTAATTTTCTTTGACTTAGACATTTTATTTCTCGACTAAAACTAGTAAGGTCTTACTAAATGAACTCTACTTTGTATAGTTTAATTTAACTCAAAGTTCTAATTTCTTACAAGAAGTTCGTAGGTGTGTCCTTTTTACCCCCGTCTCTTAAACCTAATAGGAAACTGAGAAGGTGTCGTTGTAAGTACGGACTTTATATTATTTTACTAGAGATCTTTTAATTTTACACTCTGTTCTCATGTTGTGTATATTCCTTCGTATAATGATAGGAACTCGTCTTCCTTTGAGTCCTTAGTGTAATGGGTCCTCATGATTGTGTTTTGATGAAATTCTTTAGGTATATAGGTACTCTAAATTCATATCTCTTCTATTTTATTCTCCTCACCACTTATGTTACTTATGTAAATTTATAAATTTATACCTTAATTTATTGACTATATTTCGTACTAGACTTTATCACAAGTGATTTATATAGACTACTAATAAAGACCTACTATGATAAAAATATAAAAAAACGAAAGTATAATTATACAACGACACGAAGAACTTACAAAAAGTTCCTCACACTATATAAACGTAAAAGTGTTTGTTTTATTAGGAACCAAACTTTTATTCAAACACTATATCGAATTCATTTAATAGAAATCCTTGAATTCCTCCCTCATTTGAATTAGACCCTGTTTTGAATAACCGAACTAAAAACAGAAAATTTATAAATCATGGAAGTGTTATCAGAAACATATAGTATAAAGTATAAAAATATTTGATCTTCCCATCTTAATAAGTCGTCCTTTGTTAGAAATTAAAAGTACTAGAATTCGACGTAATGATCATACTAGAAAGGTTTGAAGTTTTTTTCACCTTCTCCTCCCTTTTGAATGATGGATTAAGACACTCCGGTGACAATAGGGTTATGGTTTTCGTCAATTTCTCTCCTAAAGGACCACCAGGTGACAAATTGTGGAACGTGAGAGTGACGATTCCCTCGTGCAATTTAAGGACCAGTCCCTGGATTAGAGGACGTTCGGTGTGTCGAGTCGGTTTTTTTTTTCGGTTTGTTTTCGTAGTGTTCCTTTTTCTGTCTTGTTTTGATGCCTGGTTATAGGAAACACTTATATCAGTGTTTTTAGGAGTCGTTTTATTATCGACAGATAAACACGTAAATATTTGGTATAGATCGTTGTATATTTTTTCCTATATGTGGTACCGGTTTACCATGAATAGAGTTCTTACTTTTCAACCAAATTGGATGTTTTTAATTCGTTTATTAGATGGTGTAATCATTTCAAAATTTTTTAGTATACTAGTAGAGTTATAACGACTATTTTTGTAAATTGTTTGATTCTTATCTTTCATTGAAGGAGTCAGACTATTTCCCGTACACACTTTGTGATGGCGATCGTAGTATGAATTACCGTTTTCAAAGTCTCGAAAGGGGATTCTAGTCCTTGTTCTGTTCAAACAAACGAGAACGGTAAGATAAGTTGTAACACGACCTCTCAGATCAGTCACGTTAATCTTTTTTTCTTTTCAGTAGGTCTAACCTTTCCTTCTTAATTTTGATGAAGATAAACATAAACTGTATTAGAACATGTATCCTTTAGGGTTCTGAGGTAATTTTGGTAATATTTTGACTATTTATTTAAATCAGTGACTTCAATGTTTTATCGTCTAGTTATGTGTTTATAGTCAAAATAGATCCATGTGGTCGTTTGTTGGCAGTCGTTTATTCTAACTCTTTCGTTATGGTAAAATTATCGTAGTTTGTTTATTTATAATTCTTTATTAAAAAATTAATAATTTTTAAAACCTTTTTTAATTTCTTCTGGATTTAGTTACATTTCTGTACCAGCGTCCAATCTTTTGAGGTGTAACAATTCTACCGTCATATGGGGTTTGACTAGACGTCTAGGTCACGGTAGGGAAAGTTTTATAGTCGTCGAAAAGAAAACTAGGATTTTAAGTATACCTTATGGTTCCCTAAGTCTCATCGTTTTTGTTAGACTTTTTATAGTTTCAACCTCCTGTGTGTTAAGAACTAAAGTTTTTAATGATGTTTCGACGTTATCAGTTCTCTCACACCATGACCGTACTTCTACTGTTATATCTAATTATCTTAGTTCAACTGTCATGTCTTTATTTGGAAATATAATTATCAGTAAACTAAAGTTTTTCTTATGACTTCGTTGAGTTATCCCTTTTATTATTAGAAAAGTTGTTTACGGTGACCCTGTTGTTCTATAGATATACGTTTTCTCACTTAAACAAGGGGAGTGAAGTGTGGTACACGTTTTTAATTGACTTTTACTTTTTGATTTACATTTTCGAATTTGATATCTTGAGGATCTTCTTTTGTACTCGTATTCTAAAACAATGGAACGTAATCGTTAACTAAAGAATCCGTACATGGTCTATTTTCTATCTATCTAGTCTAAAGTAGTTTTAAATTTTTGGAAACAAGAAGTTACAGTTCTTTCACTTTATTAATTGGTGTCTTACCCTCTTCTATAAATGTTTAATATATAGTCTATCCCGAATGGACCACCGAGTCCACCATTTCGTACACGGACGTTACGTCCTCTGAGCCCAAGTTAGGGACCTAACCCTTCTAAGGGACTTCTTCCCTTACCGTTCAGTGAGGTCACAAGAACGGACCTCTTAAGGTCCCTGTCTCCTCGGACCGTCCGAAGTCACGTACCCCAACGTTTCTCAGCCTGTACTGTCTCATTGATCGGGTGTGTGTATATAGTCTATTCTCTGATTATAGGTCCTATGTATTTCCTTCCAGAGAAAGTTGATTTGTCATTTTTCTGTTAGGTCAATGTACACCCTTTTCCTAAACTTATCTGTAAAGAGGTCTCTTTAATGTGTTTATCGGTTATTCGGGAACCTTTCTACAAGTTGTAGTAGTTGGTAATCCCCTTACCTTTACCTTTGGTGTTACTCTATGGTAAAGTTTGGGTGATCTTGTCAATTTTATTTTTACTCCTTGACCGTGAAGAGATCGTCAGGTCTCCAATTCTGAGGTACGGAGGTGACATCCTCCGTGTTCAAATTAGAGATCAACCCTTTGATTCTAGGAGTATACGGTTCACTACACCGGCTTTCTTTTTTTTACTCCCTGTTTACAACAACTCCTAGACCTTATTTTAGAATATGAAACTTTTACCACAAACAGTCGAAGAGTTTTCCATTATGTATCTTAATGGTATACTGGGTGATTGATGTGAGGATCCATATGTGAGTTATCTTGACTTTTGTGTACACTTGTGTTTTTTAACATGTATTACAAGTATTGACGAAATAAATGTTATTGACAATTCACCTTTGTTGGGTTTATAGATAGTTAACACTTATCTATTTATTTAATACTACATAGGTATGTTACCTTATAACAAATGGGTATCTTTCTTTATTTTATGATTAAGCACAATGTTGTACCTACTCGGAACTCTGAAATACGATTTACTTTCTTCGGTCTGTATGTTACAGTGTATAATGTACTAGAACAAATATACTTTATGGATCTTATCCGTTTAAGTATCTCTGTCTTTTATCTGATCATCAACAATCCCCAACTCCCCTTCCTTTTCGTACCTCATTGACTACTTTTGTAAGACCATAAAATATCATCACTATCAACGTCTTCAAACACTTATATGTCGTTGGTTACACAAAGTAAGGACTTTTCCCACTTAAAATACCGTACACTTAATATACCGAGTAAAATTTTTTCTTTTCTTACTCCCTCACATTCCCGGGTACATAACGGCGAGAAACCCGACTAGAGACTCGGTTTGGTACACTTGTAATTGACTCTTTCCTTTATGATATTATAATATTGGGGAAGTGTGTACCTTGTACAGGTCTCTCTTTTGACTGTTTCAGTTCACTGAGGTCGTCTCGGTTTGTGAGAGACTTCTTCGTTCGACTCTAGAGAAAGAAATAAAAAACTCTCCAAAGTTATTAAAGATATCCTCTATCTGGTTTTTGTTTTTGTCGTCTTTTCGGTTTTCTCGTGTGAAAAGAAACGTTAGACGGAGTTGAAAAAGACAATGGTTCATGACTCTTAGTAAGTTCACTGTCAATACCCTGTCGGCTACCATTACCATAAATGTCCTTAGTTTTCTACCCTTAGGTCGGTACCCCCTTTCGGAGACCGTTGTGTCCTTTCCTGTCCTTCGGTACACCAACCTCTCACCTGTCAAGAACCAAACTAAGGGTTATAAGTGGAAAAGGGGAAATCGTGGGGTTAAAGGAAAAGGGGATAATAGAGAAGGTGAAACTAATTTTAAAACCTCGATAGCAAACTCTGAACCGAAGATTGAGTTCGATCTTCCCGTCCGGGGACTGAGTTCGATCCCGCAACATATAAGGGAGGGACCTTAAAGTTATCGATCGTGTCCCTGTTTCTCTGACTTTGATAGTTACTATTATAAAGGGAAGACAGACATATCGTTGTAGAACTGGTCTGGCAAGGACGGTGGTTCTATCGATGACAGAGATCCCGAGAGAACGAAGGATGGTCAAGAGTTCGGACTGAGAGGATGGAGGTCGGTTAAACTAATATAGGGATTACGGAAGACTTATTTAAGGGAAGACGAATTCAATCTCGACAAAAGACATCGAACGGTGTCTTTTTGAGTGAGTACTTATTGACCTTGGTACTATCCCGATCCAGGGTACCCTGACCCACCAGCACGCTTTAGGTTTGGCCAAGGACCCTTTGAAGGGACCACCGTGTCACCTATTCTTAGAAGGACGGTTCCGTCCCCTGTGTCCAAGTTAGGAACCAGGTTCTTCTAAGGTGTATGGTTCCTCGTCTATTGGGGCACATGGTGTTGATGACTCGGGTTCGAGATCTCGGGAGCTCTGTGTTGATGACTCGGGTACACGATGTTGATGACTTCGGGTTCGTGGATCTCGGACACGAGACGGTTGTACTCTTCGATGGTGTCACTTTTCGGACGTATAAGGTTACTTCTCATCGGGGGTGAACGGTGTTGATCCTTTTCGGGTGTGTTTCGTTGTTTCTGTGTTGTGTCGGTATTTATTTATTGTTGTTAATTTTTTTTTTTTTTTTGTCGAGAACCCAGGAGTCGTCATCTTTCAGTTTATGATAGAGAGATCACGTTCTCCTAGTTGATGACAAACAGACGAAGAGAGATGTAGACAAAGAGACAAAGTGGAAAATAGAAAAGAGGTCGAGTGTCAAGTACATGTAAGTTCGAGAGTCAATAAGAAAAGTTGTGTGAGTACCAAGAACGTTCCCTTCTTGGAAAGGAGATGGGAAAATCCAAGACACCGGTCCGGACTCGTAATTTGTCTGTATCTATCTAATTGTCCTTTTTACATATGTCTAAAACAAGTTATAACAATACACGTGAACCTTGGAAATTTACTCTTGGCCTCTGGGCTTCTTCAATCCTGCTTCTCGGATGTATAGAAATTTTTTTTTTTTTTAACACCTCTTTACTGTTCTGTTTCTTTCTCAAATTGGAACATCCTCACCATTTAACACCTTCACTGATCCTTTATAGTTCCCTTTCATTACCTTCTATTCCCGAAGGGACCACTGAGTCACCATTTCTTAGGTGGACGTTACGTCCTCTGGTCTCAAGTTAGGGACACAGTCCTTCTCGGGGACTTCTTCCCTTACCGTTTGGTGAGGTCATAGACGGTCCTCTTAGGGTACGTGTCTCCTCTGACTTCCCGATGTCAAGTACCCAAACATTTCTCAACCTGTACTGACTCGTTGATTGCGAAAGTGAAATTACCACTAACTTCCCCCTTCGTGTGTAAGAGAAGTGGAGAGTAAGAACCCCTATTTAGAGGGAATGGACTCTGAGAGTGGTATTCCCAGGAGACTTTTATTACTCGTCAGGTGAAAGGTTGTATACTCGTCGAGTCAGAAAATATAATAGTGTACATCTGAATGTTGGTTAGTTCGAGTAAAATCTATTAACACTGAATAAAAGTCGAGACTAAAGGATGAAAATAAATGAACCTGTTTCAGTGTATAGAAGTCACTAAAAATCCACATCCGATAAGATAAAGGTCTGATTTCTTTTTACAAAAATTATAAAAGTCCTCCATCAAGACGAAATTTTTTATGGTTAAATGGAAACATTTATCCTGTGAGTCCAAAAGTTGTATTCGGGAGATATAAACACATAAAAATGACTTAAGGGGTTCCTTTCAAATATCTATGAACTGAGTATAAGAACGCACGTACGGTTCAACGAAGTCAGCATAGACTGAGTAACGCTGGGATACCTGAGATCGGGTGGTCAGAGGAGACAGAAACCCCTAAGAGGTACGTTCTTATGACCTTACCCATCGACACGGGAAGAGGTCCCCTAGAAGTACTGGGACCCTAGTTTGAGTGTAGAGAATACAGAGGGTGTAACCGTCCACACAAGAAATGGTGATCACGGTAGACCCTTCGGGGACTGAGTATAATTATACTGATTTTTCAGTAATTTTTTATTATGAAGGGTCTCATACCTCTCCCAGAGGAGAATTTTCATTAGACAAAAAGGTCTAATGAGACACCGTCTTCCACGAACATCGCATATTTTACTTTTACAAAAACGTATATGTAAAAAACGTCAGTAATCATTAGTTTCCAAATGAGAAACCATTCGTTTGAAGAAGGAGTCAATTCCGTTTTGTAAAGTACAGTAAGGTGACATGCCTTACACTCGGTCGGATACATATCCACCAGGAAGACAGTCCATGAAGTCAAGTCAAGTCAAGTCAACGAGTCAGCACAGACTGAGAAACACTGGGGTATTTAGCGTCGTGCGGTCCGGAGGGACAGGTATGGTTGAGGGCCTCAAGTGAGTTTAAATGCAGGTAACTCAGCCACTACGGTAGGTCGGTAGAGTAGGAGACAGCAGGGGAAGAGGAGGACGGGGGTTAGGGAGGGTCGTAGACTCAGAAAAGGTTACTCAGTTGAGAAGTGTACTCGCCCGGTCTCATAACCTCAAAGTCGAAATCGTAGTCAGGGAGGTTACTTGTGGGTTTTGACTAGAGGAAATCCTACCTGACCCACCTGAAGGAACGTCAGGTTCCATGAGAGTTCTCAGAAGAGGTTGTGGTGGAAAGTTTTCCTAGTTAAGAAGCTGTGAGTCGAAAGAAGTGTCAGGTTGAGAGTGTAGGTATGTACTGATGACCTTTTTTGCATCGGAACTGATCTGTCTGAAAACAACCGTTTCATTACAGAGACGAAAAATGATACGACAGATCCAACCAATATTGAAAGGAAGGTTCCTCATTCACAGAAAATTAAAGTACCGACGTCAGTGGTAGACGTCACTCAAACCTCGGGTCTTTTTATTTCAGTCGGTGACAAAGGTGACAAAAGGTTGATAAACGGTACTTCACTACCCTGGCCTACGGTACTAGAATCGAAGGACTTACAACTCGAATTTCGGTTGAAAAGGGAGAGGAGAAAGTGAAAGAAGTTCTCTGAAAAATCAAGGAGAAGTGAAAGACGGTATTCTTACCATAGTAGATGTATAGACTCCAATAACTATAAAGAGGGCCGTTAAACCTAAGGTCGAACACGAAACAGGTCGGGTCGCAAAGAGTACTACATGAGACGTATATTCAATTTATTCGTCCCACTGTTATATGTCGGAACTGCATGAGGAAAAGGATGAACCTTGGTCAGACAACAAGGTACAGGTCAAGATTGTCAACGAAGGACTGGACGTATTTCTAAAGAATTCTCCGTCCAGTCCACCAGAGCATCAATGGACAAGAGTTAGTCAACACCAGTACACCATGCCCCACTCCACCAGTGTATTATATGTTGTCAATGAACCAGTTGTACCCGACATTTACCCTGACTCTTGTATCGTTTATAGAACTACCGAGAGAGTCCACAAGTCATATTAAGGTCCATTCAGTGTTGGTGTCACTCGAACCACGACTGTGTCTCTTGTTGTGTCACAAGATTCTCAACAGTACGTCGGAGAGGAACAGGACGTATTTGTTACCACTTCCTTTATTGGGTTCAAGGAACAACTTAAAAGACGAAGACGTGTTACCCATCGTAACACGTAAATAGTGTCCTTCTCGTTCACAGGTTTCAAGTCAAGTAAAGTCAAGTCAGCGAGTCAGCACAGATTGAGAAACTCTGAGGTACTTGGTGTCGGGCGGTCCGGAGGGACAGGTAGTGGTTGTGGGCCTCAAATGGGTTTGAGAGCAGGTAACTCAGTCACTATGGTAGATTTGTAGAGTAGGAGACAACGGGGAAGAGGACGGAAGTTAGAAAGGGTTGTAGTCCCAGAAAAGTTTACTCAGTCGAGAAGTGTAGTCCACTGGTTCTAAAACCTCAAAATCGAAATTGTACTCAGGAAGGTTACTTGTGGGTCCTGTCTCAAGGAAATTTTGCCTGACCAACCTGGAGGAACGTCAGGTTCCCTGAGAGTTCTCAGAAGAGGTCTTGGTGTCAAGTTTTCGTAGTTATGAAGACTCGAGTCGAAAGAAATATCAGGTTGAAAGTGTAGGTATGTACTGATGACCTTTTTGCTATCGGAACTGATCTGTCTGGAAACGACTGTTTCATTACAGAGACAGATCCTACCAGTATTGAAAGGAAGGTTCCTCATTCGTAGAAAATGAAAGTATCGACGTTAGTGGTAGACGTCACTAAATCCTCGGGGAGTTTTATTTCAGTCGGTGACAAAGGTGACAAAAGAGTAAATAAACGGTACTTCACTACCCTGGTCTACGGGACTGGAATCAAAAGACTTACAACTCGAAATTCGGTTGAAAAAGTGAGAGGAGAAAGTGAAAGTAGTTCTCCGAGCAATCAAGGAGAAGTGAAAGACGGTATTCTCACCACAGTAGACGTATAGACTCCAATAACTATAAAGAGGGCCGTTAAACCTAAGGTCGAACACGAAACAGGTCGGGTCACAAAGAGTACTACATGAGACATATATTCAATTTATTCGTCCCACTGTTATATGTCGGAACTGTATGAGGAAAAGGATAAACCTTGGTTAGACAACAAGGTACAGGTCAAGATTGACAACGAAGGACTGGAGGTATGTCTAAAGAGTTCTCCGTCCAGTCCACCAGACCAGGTGGACTGGTCTAACCAGTCCACTAACCAGACCAGGTTAGAGAAGGTCTTAAAAGGTGTCAAATAACACTAGGTGTGTTAGTTTCCGAAACCGTATCAGTTATTTCGTCTTTATTTACAAAAAGACCTTGAGAGAACGAAAAAGTTACTAGGCCACTTAAAAACGTTAAACTAGAGACCAAGGAGAGGGAAAAGTACTTGAGGAATAAGGGTTTAAGTCTGAATTGGACTTCTTTCATCCCTTTTGGTGATCTGGTATGCCCATACTGGATTTAATTTAGGGAATACTAATATGACACCTTCACTCTTTATCTAAATTCCCTGATCTAGACTATCTGTCTCACGGACTACTTGATACCTGCCTCCAAACACTGTAACATGTCCTCTGCCCCTAGTTCTGGTAGGGGTTCTTTTTCTTTACGTTTTTTCCTTTTACCGACCCGCCCCTCCGAAATGTTTATCGACACTTTTCTTCTCTTCGGTTTTCGTTTCCTTTTTTCCTTTCTATATGGGTAAACTTACGTCTCAAGGTTTCTTATCGTTCTTTTCTATTCTTTTGGAAGGAGTCGCTAGTCACGTTTCTTTATTTCCTTTTGTTGTCTTACTCTTTCTGATCTCTAGAGAAGTTCTTTTAATCTCTATGGTTCCCTTATAAAGTACGTTTCTACCCGAGCTATTTCCTGTCTTTACCATACCTGGATTGTCTTCGTCTCCTATAATTCGTCTCCACCGTTCGTATGTGTGTTTCTTGATATATTTTTTCTAGAAGTACTGAGTCTATTAGTGCTACCACACTATTTAGTGGATCTCGGTCTGTAGGACCTTGCACTTCAGTTCACCCGGAATCCTTCATAGTAATGCTTGTTTCGATCACCTCCACTACCTTAAGGTCAACTCGATAAAGTTTAGGATTTTCTACTACGACACTTTCACGACGTAAGTTATACAGTCGTTTTAACCTTTTGAGTCGTCCCCGGTGTCCTGACCTTTTCCAGTCAAAAGTAAGGTTGCGGTTTCTTTCCGTTACGGTTTTTTACGAGTTTGATGACGTGTTAACGTGACGAGAGTGTGTGATCATTTCATTACGAGTTTTAAGAGGTTCGATCCGAAGTCTTTAGACACTTGACACTTCAAAGTCTACAAGTTCGACCAAAATCTTTTCACAGGTTTCTGACCTTGTCTTTTTTCAAGTGTCTCACTTCCTCGAAACCTCCATAAACTAATAAACATCTCCAGTACACTGATCAAAAACTCGTGATTTTATGTAGAGAAATAAACCAGAAACCCAAAGGAAACACGTCAGGTTCTTCTTTGTTCGTTCACCCTCTTTAACAATCCTTCTGTTGGGGACCAAATCTGGTTAAAGTTGTCCTGTAATAAAACGTAAAATAAAATAAAACAATACAAAATAAAAATTCGAATTGGTCTCCTGTCTATTTATCGGTTCTCGTTCCCTAACCTTTTGCAAAACATCAAGGAAAAGATAATAAAGGTAGAAGTCCTTCTAAAAACCAAAACACTCCAAAAACAAATAAAACAAAAAAATTTTTTTTAGAAACAGATTAATAATGTACAGACTTCATGGTAAGAAACTTTATCGTGGAAGGAACAGATTGAGGTTGAGGTGAAAACTTTTTTTTTTTTTATGAGTGAAAAATTTTCTCGAAATCTTTAAACGATTAAAATGGAACCCCCGTTCCTCCATCCCCCGGATACGGAATAACGATATCTACTCTAAAAATTTTTGATAACAAAATGATTTAGAACCCAAGAGGAGAGACTCAGTGATTTAACCAAATGAAGAATCAAATCTCGGTCGATTCGAACGAAACAATAACAACAAGTCAACGGTTCAGTACAGGTCAAGAAACGCTGGGGTACCTGACGTCGTCGGACCCGGAGGGACGGGGAGTAGTAGAGGACCTCAAACGGGTTAAGTACGGGTAACTTACGCTACGGTAAGATGGTAGAACAGGAGGTGACGGGAGAAGAGTAAGACGAAAGTCAGAAAAGGTCGTAGTCCCAGAAAAGGATCCTAAACGGAGAAGTGTAGTCCACCGGTTTCATAACCTCGAAGTTGAAGTCGAAGTCAGGAAAGTGACTTGTAAGTCCCAACTAAAAGAAATTCTGACTGACCAAACTAGAGGAGTAACATATTCCCTGAGAGTTCTCAGAAGGGGTCATGGTGTCAAGTTTTCGTAGTTAAGAAGTCACGATATGAGACGAGTTTTGTATTTAAATTTTGTTTCAAGGAGTTCAGTTTAAAATAGTTCAACGGGTATAAGTTAATTCGAAACCTAAGGGTACCTTCGTACCTCACCCTCTCTCCCCTTTTTGGTAAATAACTTGTATATCACACGAGATACGTGATATGTAGTATAAAAATAAGTCAGGTGTTTGACGAGTAACACAATTCACGATAACAGAGATGAAATGTCTACTCCCTATTTTTACTTTAAGTCTCTTTGACTTATTCGGATTCTAATGAGTTACCTATGCGCCGTTTTTATTTTAACTTTAAGACTTGACAATCCAAGAATTGTGACAAAAAGAGAACGTAGAGAAGACAACTACTGATCCATTGTTTATTTGTAACGAATACTTTTAAAGAAACGACAATACAAGTATGATAACAATTTACGAATTAAGGTCAAGATAGAATTTTACAGAAACATTAAGACGGTAAAGTGTTTATTAGAAAGAAAGGAAGTCTACACTGAGAAAGAACCTACTGAGGTAATACGGTGAAGTATAAGTTTCACATTCCCCTGATAAAGTGAGTCAAAGAGATTGTGATAGTGTAAAACCGACTGGTAGGTCGACATTTCGAAAGATAGACCGACGGAGGGTTCAATTGAGTTTATCCAAATTCCGACGACAGACTAAGGAACTTGACATTCCGACACTCCGCTTCCTACCTTATAGAGAATTTACGACAGTTTCTGGGATTCTTGTTTACTACTTACTATCTCAGTATAGACTCCAGTTCTATCTCATCATTCATAGTTTCCCAGAATCTATCTTTACGGTCTCCATCCATAGTTCTCGGATCCACGTCTCCATTTGTCTACTTCCTCTGTCATTCTTCATAATTATCGTCATCAAGGGTTTAAACATACAGAAATTCCTCTAAGACTAGACATCCAGACCCCATCTTTGTTCCATAGATGTAGTAATTGTGTCCGGTCTTCACTAGGATTAAACTCTTAGGGATGCTTTGGGTAGAGACTTTTATCTGCCATAGATAACTACTTAAGTGGTATTTCCTCTTCCTCGCCCCTCATAGATACTAAACCTATACTAGAGGAGGTGCGGGTCGGGTTGAACCACATGTTCCCCGACTAGGTATATCCGTTTCGAAGTCTCTTGTCCAACTCCCTTACCTTTCAAAACAAATACTGGTTCTGATTCAAAACAAATACTGTTTTCCGTCTTATCTAACCTCTCCAACGTCTCTTTACTATGACGTAGTCTAGTTATTGATCTCCTACGAATCTCGGTATATTAAATCCTGTAAAGTAGAAAGTGTTTTACAAAGAACTGGTGTGAAGGGGAAATTTTTCGACGAAATAAAGAGTTAAAGTGAAATGACGTTTTGGGAAGCTTCTCAACAGTTAATAGAGAGAGAATAAAGGATTGGAGTATAAGGGAGAATTTAAGGGAGGTCAGACCGAAATAGAGACATTGAAGTCGTTTCAATAGTTAGAAGAACAAAGGTCAATAATAAAAAGTCAAAGTAAATGGTGAGGTCATAAGAATGGACCTCTTAAGGTACCTGTCTCCCCGGGCCGTCGGATGCCAAGTGCCCCAACGTTTCTCGACCTGTGTTGACTTCCTTGGTTTGCGTGTACGTACGTACTAGAATGACACAAAGATAGAGGTGGAAGGGTGTATCAGATAACAATTTTGTCGTGGTATTAATAGAAAGATTTTGTATTACGTCTAGCACAATGAGAACGTGTTGGGGAGAGTTCACATGAGAACGTGTGAGGTGGGGTTGGGAACTTAAAGTCACTCTTCTATGTAAAACTCATGAATCGTAACCCATATTGACCTATTAAGAAACCGATTTAAAAAATTAACTTCGTATTAATAAATTTTATTATATTGATAAGTTGGATGGTGTTAGAGAAAGGGTGTAACAAGTGTTTTTATTCAAAACTACTTAAAGTCTACGTACAGTACACAAAATATTTTTTATACATAGAAAGTTTCTTATTTTCTTTTAAATTTCCTTATATAAATATTAGAACCTACATCTTATAGGAATTTACTCAAAGTCCTTAGATTTAGTCTCACTGTAGTTACTTTTAAAATAATAAAAATTGAAAAATTTTAAAACCGGTACGACACTTCGTACTTATAATAAGTCAGACTTTTTTCTTCCTTTAAGACAGTATATGATAACGTTCCTACTTGGAACTGCTGACATACGATTCATTTTATTAGGTCAGTGTTTTTCTGTTTATGAGTACTAAAGTAAATATACTCTATAAATTTCATTATTTTGAGTATCTTTACTTTCTCACCAAAGGTCCCCGACTTTACTCCTCCTTTGTTCTCGACAACAAGGTACTTATATCTCAAAGTAATACGTTCTACTTTTTTAATATCTCTCGACAACATGTTGATATACGTGTATCAATAATTATTGTTCTGACACTGTATATGGATTTTCAACACTTCTATCATTTAAATACAGAACACCCCGAAATGTGTGTGTGTGTGTGTATTTATTTTGATTGTTTTTTCCTTCTTTGGTTCTGAAGGGGTCTACTTATTATTGACTCTTTAACACAGATCACATGGAATGGGGTGTTCTTTACTATTTTCCTCGGGAAATTGGTATTTATTTTTCTGTTTTTTGTCATTTAAGTTTAGGTTTACTTCTTTATAGGTGATTATTTCCATTGGTATATCGATTTATACTTTCAATCAAATACATAAAAACCAATATTGAAGAGAAAAATCAGATAAACTAAATTTTCTGTGTACGTATTTTGTTATTAATATTTAGATACAGTCCATACTTCACACATTTTTCCATTAAACTGTGTTATTGTTGGATTTCCTCACCTCCTCGATATGTCCTTGTTACAAAAATATATATAATAACTTTGATTCAACCACAATTGAACTTGATAGAACAATATTTAATTCTACAATTAACATTAGAGTACCCTTTGGTAATTATTGATCTTTCACATATCATTCTCTTAATTTTTCCTTTTTTACCATATGATCTTTCGATAATAAATTGATTAGTGATAAGTGAATTGTGTTTCCGACATTATCCTATTGATTCCTTGTTTTTTCTATACTCTGTATACATTTTGTTTATCTATTTAGTGTTTACATTTAGGAAAAGATAGTCATTTATATTTACTTAATTTGAGAATTTAAATTTCGTCTCTAACCGTCTTACCTAATTTTTGAACTAGTTTGATGTACGACAGACGATCTCTGAGTGTAATCTCGGTCCAGTGTTTTTCTGACTCTTATTTCCTTACCTTTTCTATAAAGTGATTGGCTTTCTCTCGTTTGTCATTCGTTTTCTCTTGACCTCACCGATAAGATTATATTCTGTTTTATCCGAAATTCTGTTTTTAACAATACGTTCTATTTCCCTGTAAGTCAAGTCAAGTCAAGTAAGCGAGTCAGCACAGGCTGAGAAACGATGGGGTACTTAGTGTCGTGCGGTCCGGAGGGACAGGTAGTGGTAGAGGGCCTCAAGTGAGTTTGAGTGGAGGTAGTTCAGCCACTACGGTAGGTCGGTTGAGTAGGAGACGGCAGGGGAAAAGGAGGACGGGGGTTGGGGAGGGTCGTAGTCCCAGAAAAGGTTACTCAGTTGAGAAGCGTACTCCACCGGTTTCATGACTTCAAAGTCGAAATCGTAGTAAGGAAGGTTTCTTTAGGGTCCCGACTAGAGGAAGTCTTACCTGACCAACCTAGAGGAACGTCAGGTTCCCTGAGAGTTCTCAGAAGAGGTTGTGGTGTCAAGTTTTGGTAGTTAAGAAACCGTGAGTCGAAACAAGTGGTGGGTTGAAAGTGTAGGTATGTACTGATGACCTTTTTGGTATCGGAACTAATCTGCCTGTAGACAACCGTTACAGAGACGAAAAGTTATACGATAGATTCAACCAGTATTGAAAAGAAGGTTCCTCATTCGCAGAAAATTAAAGTACCGACGTTAGTGGTAGACGTCACTAGAACCTCGGGTTTTTCTATTTCAGACTGTGACAAAGGTGACAAAGGGTAGATAGAGGGTAACTATCTTCTCAGTCAAGTAGTTCTTCTATGTTGGTAACGTTTGGATATACGTCTATGACTGTCTCTGAACTCTATACGATTCGTTTTTGACTGTCTCAACTTCCCTCTTTAAAGTTGTTATTAACCTCTGAAGTTATAGAGCGAAAGTTATTACTTATTCTGTTGATCTGTTTTCTATTTGTTCCTTTATATTCTGAACTTACTGTAATATTTAGTTGATTTGATTTCTGTGTGTATATCTTGTGAAGTCGATGTTTGTCGTCCTAAGTGTAACAAGGGTTTACCTATATCTTGTAAGAAGTCGTATTTTACACAACCCGGTATTTCGTTTAAAGTGATTCCAAATTTTATAACTTTACTATTTTTCATAGAGGAGACTATTGTTATCTTACTTTAATGTCTACTTATTCTCTTCTTTAGTTATTTTCTTCTTTTAGATCTCTAAGTGTTTATACACCTTTAATTTGGTGTGTCAGAATTTGTTGGTTACTCAGTTTCTCCTTTAGTTTTCTTTTATTAATCTCTACTTACCTTTGTTTAGTGTTCTATGGTTTTGACACTCTACGTCGTTTTCGTCAGGAATCCCCATTTAAATATCTACACTTGTAGATGTCAATTTTTTTTCTTCTAAACCTTAGGTGTTGGATTGTGAGGTGACATCCCTAGATCTCTTTTTATCTCGTTTGATTGGGGTTTCGTTGATCTTCTCTTCTTTGTAATTTTTAACCTCGTCTCTATTCGTTTTATCACACATCTATGTGTTGTCTTTCTTGGTCACTTTGTTTTTCAACCAGGGAACTTCTCCCATCGTTTAACTGTTTGAAAATAGATCTGAATGGTTCGTTTTTTCTCTCTTCTGAGTTTAATTATTTTAGTTCTTACTTTTATCTGTAATGAAATTTATAATGTATTTATCTTTTACATATTGTCTTACAATACTTTTTATATATGATTGTTTAACCTATTGGACCTATTTTATCTGTATAAGGATCTTTGTGTGTCTTTTGATTTTGACTGATTCTTATTTATCTTTTAAACTTATTTGGACATTGTTCATTTTTCTAACTAAGTAAATAGATTTTTGAACGTTGATTATTTTAGGGTCTTGGTCTATCCAAGTGATCGTTTAAAATAAATAGTTTGTAATTTCTTTTTGATCGGGAGTTGTGTTGTACTAGTTCATCCTAAATAAAGTCCTTGTATTCCCACCCGGTTGTACTTTTAGTTACATTATGTAGTGAAATACTTTTACTTCTTCCCATTCAGTCTACTAGTGGAGTTATCTACGTCTTTTTTGTAAACTGTTTAAGGTCGTGGGAAGGTACTTTTTTTTTTTTTTTTTTTTTCTAGAAGTTCGGTCCTCCTCTGTCTTAGAAGGGGTTGGATGATTTCCCGTAGTTACCTTTCTTTTTGAGTGTAGATTGTAGTATGAACTTTGAAAGAGGGATTTTAGTCCTTATTCTGTTCCTATAGATGAAATATGAAGATAATGATAGATCATGACCTTCAAGATCATTTCCGTTAATCCGTTCTTTTTCTTATTTTCAGTAGGTTTAACTTTTCCTTTTCATTTCGATAAAGATAAGTGACTACCGTATTAAAGTTTATGGTTTTTGACATTTCTTAGATAATTTTTTGATAATCTCGATTGTTTACTTAAGTCGTTTCAACGTTCTATGTTCTAGTGAATATTTTTAGTTGATATTAAGATATGAGACAGTTACTTGTTATCTGGGACAACCAGGTAACCGATTCTGAGGTACAAGGGTTACGTCCCCAGGACAAAAGAGAGGGACCAATCCTTTGATCTAGGGTATATGGTGTTAACTCTCAAGTGTGTGGTTTTAGTCTCCAGGGTCCACAACGTTCATTCTGGGTCACGTCGTTTTATTTATTTATTTTTATTTATAAATTTTTTTGGACTTTTACTTAAATCTTTTATTAAGGTAAGAGTTATAGTAGTCTTTATTATTTTATGAATTCTTATTTAAATTGACTTCTCCACGTTCTAAGTGTATGATCTTTGATATTTTGTGACGGTTTTCTTTAATTTCTTCCCAGGAAGGACCGTCATCTCACCCATTCTGAGGTGTGAGGGTTGTGTTCCCAGTACTCAAGTCTGGGACCGACCCTTTGATTCTAGGGTGTACGACGTAGTTTTTGTTTGTTTGTTTGTTTGTTTGGTGTTTGTTTGTTTCTTTTTTCTTTCCTTTTTTTTGAACTTATTTATTTTTCTGTAGTACACAAGTGACTAACCTTCTGTTTTAACAATTCTACCGTTATAAGGGATGTAAATGTCTAATCAACGTTAGGGATAGTTTAATGTTAACGGACGAAAATTCTTTGCCTGTTCAGTTAGGATTTTAGGTATATCTTATCGTTCCTTGGGTATCATCGGTTTTGTTAGAACTTTTTCTTATTTCAATCTCCTGAGTCTTAAGATTTGAAGTTTTGAATTGATGTTTCGGTGTCATTAGTTTTGACACTTCATAACCATAGACACATCTGTATATCTAGTTAATTTGTCTTAAAACTCAGGTCTTTCTTTAGGAGTGTAAATACCAGTTGACTAAAAGTTTTCCCACGGTTGTGATAAGTGACCTTGTTTTTATCAGAAAAGTTGTTTACCACGACCCTGTCGACCTATACACATTCTTACTTCCACCTGGGAATAGAGTGTGGTATGTATTTTTAATTGAGTTTTACCTAGTTCTAAATTACATTCTCTATTATATTTTGAGAATCTCCTTTTGTATCGTATAAAGTTAAAGAACGTAAACCGTCACTTGAGAATCCTATAACTTTTGTCTTCGTTTTTATATATATTTCCATATCTTTTCTTTTTTGTCTACAATCTGAAGTAATTTTATTTTTTTCGAGACACGTAACTTCCTGTGATATCTCTTTCAATTTTCCGTTGAGTCTTACCCTCTCTTATAAACGTTGAGTTTGTAGACTATTTCTAGATCATAAGTCTTACATAAAAAAAATTTTTGGATTACGTTGAACAGTTGTTTTTCCGTTTGTTGGGTTAAGTTTTTACCCGTTTCCAAAATTTACCTACAAAGAGGTTTCTTCCATATGTTTACCGGTTATTTGTATACTTTTATACAAGTTGTTACAATTAGTAATCTTTTGACGTTAAACTTTGGTATTACTCTATGGTGATGTGTAGGTGATCTCACCCATATTAAATTTTTGTCCGTCTTGAAAGGACCGTCAGGTCACCAATTCTCAGACACGAAGTTTACGTCACCCGTACGCAAGTTAGGAGCCAACCTCCTGATCCTAGGGTATACAACTCACTGGTTTTTTTTTTTTTTTGGTTGTGGATTTGTTCTTTTATTGTAATAACCGTCTTCTGACATCTGACAAGAAGTCTTATATTTTACCATGTAGATAAAACCTTTTCTCAAATCATAAAGGAATTTTACAATTTGTCTCCCAACAGTATTCTGAGTCTTTAGGATATTGTGAAGATCCATATAAATGATCTCTCAACTTTTGTCAATCTGTCTTTGAACATGTCCTTATAAGTATCGTCGTAATAAGTATTATCGGTTCCTTACTTTTGTTTTAGGGTTTAAAGGTACTAATTACTTACTTATTCATTTTACACCATATAGGTATATTATCTTATAACAAAACGTTATTTTTCCTTACTTGATGACTATGTACGATGTTGTACACCACCACCACCACCAAATCAGCGGTTCAACACAGGCTGAGAACGCTGGGGTACCTGACATCGGACGGTCCGAGGAGACAGGTACCCTAAAAGGTCCGTTCTTATGACCTTACCTAACGGTAAAGGAAGAGGTTCCCTAGTAGGACTGGGTCCTTAACTTCTGTCCAGAGGACGTAACGTCCGTCTAAGAAATGACTGACTCGATATACACTGCGAACTTTTAAAGATTCACTTTCTTCGGTCTGTATTTTCGGTATATAATGTACTAAGGTAAACACTCTTTATAACTTCTGTCCGTTTAGGTATCTCTGTATTTCGACTAATCACTAACGGTGTCCAGACCAACACTCTCCTCTTACACTTCGTTTACGGATTACGATGTCCCAAAGAAAAGGTCTATTACTACAAGACTTTAATTACAACGACTCTCCACGATGAGGTTCAAGTTCCAGTCCTCCTCGCTGGAGTAGGTTCTATTCCTCGTCACCGACACGAAACGACCTCGTCGGTACTTCTCTATGGGGTACAGGTTCCATTCTCTTTGGGTTCATTCTACCATCCACAACGCTTTCCCGTAGTCTCCCGTGTGTGAGACTTTGGTATTAGTGTCTTTTGATCGGTTAGACTAGTGTGCCTGGTGTCGGAACAGATAGATTGAGTTACTTTGATTCGGTACGGTACACCCCGGTGGGTTTTGACCACCCAGTACCACCTCTCCAGACTGTCTTACACTAGGTGACCTCTTCCCTTACCGTTTGGTGAAGTCATAAGAACGGAACTCTTGGGGTACTTGTCATACTTTTCCGTTTTACTATCCTATGACTTTCTCCTTGAGGGGTCCAGCCATTCACGGGTTATACGATGACCTCTAGTCACCTCTTTATTGATATCTTTCTTACTTCCCTACCTTTGTTTTGTTTTTGTTATGGGTTAACACCTACACTGACCACTATCCTCGTTCCAGGCTACAACATTTCTCGTTATAATGTATCCTTGGACCTTACAATCCAGGTACTTAGTTCCGTTTAACCTTCGCCAGTTTGTCCTCTTCCTTTCTTACTTGCAGTTGTAAGATCCTTAGTCGCTTGATTTTACCTGACCTTACCCACTTAAATTGAGTCTACTGGTAATATGGATGATGACACCCGTCCTTAGGGAATCTTCCTCATCGGTAGTACCAGTTATTTTCTCAGACTTTACGTCATGAACCTACGTCAGAGTTTTTACTGCCTTACCAGAGACAAGTAAAGGTTCCGTTTAGTAAGTTATAGTGACATTTGGTTCAGATACGGGGTTGGTCATTGCGACTTCTTCGACTTGCCAAGATACTTCTGGATGGTCTGGAAAATCTTGATTGTGGGTTTTTTCTACAGGAAAAGTAATATCCCCTAACCTTACGTTTTCATCCTTCAGTTCTTTGTGGTCTCATTGTCCGTTTAAACCGGAACCTCATGCCTCACTTCGTCCCGTTTCCGATTATCTCAAAACGGTTCTCTTACGTGACCAGTATCGTTTGTGAGAGAAGGTTGTTGTGTTCTCTTCTGATGTGTACATGTAGTGGTCTACCAGTTGTGACTTTAGTCTAACTAATATAAGAAACGTTTGGTTTGTACCTCTTCGAGATATGTCAGTTGTTTTTGTTCTGGTCCTCGACTGACACCGAGTCCAGTGCTTGAGGAAAAACGGTTTATGACTGAATGTAACCTCTTTCATCCCTTTTGGTGATCTGGTAAGTCCATACTGGATTTAGTTTAGGGAATACTAATATGACACCTTCACTCTTTATCTAAATTCCCTGATCGAGACTATCTGTCTCACGGACTACTTGATACCTACCTCCTAACACTGTAACATGTCCTCTGTCCCTAGTTCTGGTAGGGGTGCCTTTTCTTTACGTTTTTTTCGTTTTACCGACAGACCCCTCCGGAATGTTTATCGAAACTTTTCTTCTCTCCGCTTTTCGTTTCCTTTTTCCTTTCTATATTCGTAGACTTACGTCTCAAGGTTTCTTATCGTTCTTCTCTATTCTTTCGGAAGGAGTCTATAGTTACGTTTCTTTATCTCCTTTTGTTGTCTTACCCCTTTCTGATCTCTAGAGAAGTTCTTTTAATCTCTATGGTTGAAGAACCCTTGTAAAGAACGTTTCTACCCGAGTTATTTCTTGTCTTTACCACACCTGGATTGTCTTCGTCTTCTATAATTCTTCTCCACCATTCTTTTGTGTCTTCTTGACATGTTTTTTCTAGAAGTCTTGAGTCTATTAGTGCTACCACACTAGTGAGTAGATCTCGGTCTGTGGGACCTTACACTTCAGTTCACCCGGAATCTTTCGTAGTGATGCTTGTTTCGATCACCTCCACTACCTTAAGGTCAACTCGATAAAGTTTAGGACTTTCTACTACGACACTTTCACGACGTGAGTCACACGGTCGTTTAAACCTTTTGAGTCGTCACCGGTATCCTGACCTTTTCCAGTCAAAAGTAAGGTTAGGGTTTCTTTCCGTTACGGTTTTTTACGAGTTTGATGACGTGTTAACGTGAGTAGAATGTCCGATCATTTCATTATGAGTTTTAAGAAGTTCGGTCCGAAGTCGTTACGTACTTCACACTTGAAGGTCTACAAGTTCGACCAAAATCTTTTCCGTCTCCTTGGTCTCTAGTTGAACGGTTGTAGACGACCTAATAACTTTGTCGTTCTCTCAACGTCTTTTTGTAGATAAAGACGAAATAACAATACGGTTTCGGTTACTGAGACTCCTAGTGTTATTTGACACCTTTTAAGACCTTCTCTAACCTTATGGTCTGGTGGACTGGACGGAGAACTCTTTGGACATACGTCCAGTCCTTCGTTGTCAATCTTGACCTGTAACCTTGTTGTCTAACCAAGGTTTATCCTTTTCCTCATACAGTTCCGACATACAACAGTAGGACGAATAAATTGAAAATGCGTCTCATGTAGTACTCTTTGCGACCCGACCTTCTTCACGTTCGACCTTAGTTCTAACGGCCCTCTTTATAGTTATTGGAGTCTAGACGTCTACTGTGGTGGGAATACCGTCTTTCACTTCTCCTTGACTTCTCGGAGAACTACTTTCACTTTCTTCTCTCACTTTTTCAACCGTATTTCGAGTTGTAAGTCTTTTGTTTCTAGTACCGTAGACCAGGGTTGTGAAGTACCGTTTATCTACCCTTTGTCACTTTTGTCTTTATTTGAGTCTGAAACAAAACCCCCCGAAGTTTTAGTGACGTCTACCACTGACGTCGGTACTTTAATTTTCTGCGAATGAGGAACCTTCCTTTCAATACTGGTTGGATCTGTTGTATAATTTTTCGTCTCTGTAATGAAACGGTCGTTTCCAGACAGATCAGTTCCGATACCAAAAAGGTCATCAGTACATACCTACACTCTCAACCTAACAGTTCTTTCGACTCGCGGTTTCTTAACTACAAAAACTTGACACCACAACCTCTTCTGAGAACTCTCAGGGAACCAAGTCCCTCCAGGTTGGTCAGTAAGGATTTGCTCTAGTCAGGACCCACAAGTAACCTTCCTGACTACGACTTCGACTTTGAGGTTATGAAACCGGTGGAGTACACTTCTCAACTGAGTAACCTCTTCTGGGACTACGACCCTCCCTAACCCCCTTTCTTCTCTTCCCCTGCTGTCTCCTACTCTACCGACCTACCGTAGTGCCTGAGCTACCTGTACTTAAACCATTTGAGACTTTCAACCACTACCTGTCCCTCCGGACCGTACGACGATAAATACCCCAACGTTTCTCATTCTGTACCGACTCGTTGACTTGACTTACTACCAACGTGTTGAAAAACTGACATGATTTTAATAACTTAACGAAAAATGAAATTTTACCATTTAAAACAATACACTGAAAAAAATTGGAGTAAATCTTTTAGTCTTCAGTATTTAACTGAAGTAGTTGTACATTTTAAAGATAAGTGGTTTTGTTGTAATCACCACTCTTCTGGTGGACATATCTTTTTCGTATTCATTATATTCATCTGTCGAGTGTTATCTTTATATTTATCGGAATTCTCTCCTCTTCTATGACTTGAAATGATCTTTTGTCTTTTTACTTTTACTATACTACTCAAACGTAAAAGTGAGCCATCTAAACGTTTTAACTTTCTCGAACTTTTATAGTTCCCACTGATACGTGATCTTCTTTTCTAGTAGAGCATACAACGATTATCATCTAATCTAACGTTAGTAAAACCTACCGTTAAACCGTTATTTCATAATTTTATGATTTGTATGTGTTTAAAATAGAGTCGTTAAGAAGTACAGAGAGTTCTGAAGAGGAACAGAAGGGGTTTCTTTATGATTACCAACATATCCATGTGTACCTTCACACATGTTCCTATAAGTAACGTCGTAACAAACATTTGGGGTTTTATTCTTTGTTTGGTTCTCATCGTATTATTTAAAAACATTTCAGTCTGGTGTTTTATGATATACTTTTTCACAATTATACCTTTCTGGATTCTATGGAACAACTTAACCCTTTTCTCAAAGTCTTGTCAGAAGGAAATACATTTTGGATTTGGTTTGATGTTTTATATTGAAACAAAGGAGACCCTTACACACATACATATCTATATCCACGTTCCGTCTTTCAAATCTTCAGTTTTAATTTCACCATAGTCACTAAGGGATAGTACTTTTTCTTACCTGGTCTAACAACTTCCGTAAATCTCATACATGTTTGTATAAGGTCTTTTTTTAGACAGAGACGAAGTAACTGATACGATTTCGGAAACTGACACAACAACAAAAAGTCATCGAGTCAGTACAGGTTGAGAAACACTGGGGTACCTGACGTCGTGTGGTTGGAAAGAACAGGAAGTGGTGGAGGATCTCGAACGAGTTTGAGTACAAGTAACTCAACCACTACGGTAGGTCAGTAGAACAGGAGACAGTAGGGGAAAAGGAGGACGCAAGTTAGAAAGGTTCGTTGTCCTAGAAAAGATTACTCAACCGAGAAGTACAGGTCTACCGGTTTTCATAACCTCGAAGTCGAAGTCGTAGTCAGGAAAGTTACTTACAAGTCCTAACTAAAGGAAGTCCTAACTGACCAAACTAGAGGAACGTCAGGTTCCCTGAGAGTTCTCAGAAGAGGTTGTGGTGTCAGGTTTTCGAAGTTTAGAAACACCGAGTCTAAAGAAATACCAGGTTGAGAGTGTGGGTATGTACTGATGACCTTTTTGGTATCGAAACTAATATACCTGGAAACAGCCGTTTTATTACAGAGACGAAAAATTAAACGATAGATCCAACCAGTATCGAAAAGAAAGTTCCTCGTTCGTAGAAAATTAAAGTACCTACGTCAGAGGTAGATGTACTAGAACCTAGGGTTCTTCTATTTCAGAGAGTGAGAAAGGTAACAAAGTGGTAATAAACGGTACTTCGTTACCCTGCCCAACTGTACTAGAATCAAAAAACTTACAACTCAAAATTCGGTCGAAGAAGTGAGAGAAGAAAGTGGAAGTAGTTCTCCGAAAAATCAATGAGAAACAAAAGACGGTATTCCCACCATAGTGGACGTATAGACTCCAATGACTATAAAGACGTCGCTAGAACTAAGGTCGACCACGAAGTAGGTCAGACCGTAAAACGTATATTCAATTTATTTGTCCCACTATATGTCAAAACTGTATGAGGAAAGGGTTAAACCTTGGTCAAGTAACAAGGTACAGACCAAGATTGACAACGAAGAACTGGACGTATGTCCAAAGAGTCCTCTGTACACTCCACCAGACCATAAGGGTAGAGAAGTTCTTAAAAAGTGTCGAAAAACACTAGGTGTGTCAGTTTCAGAAACCGTATCAGTTACTTTGTCTTCATCTACAAAAAGACCTTAAGAGAACGAAAAAGATGTCAGGTCGACATCAACCGTTAAACTAGAGACCAAGGAGACGGAAAAGAATTAGGTCGAACTTGTAAACCTTCAAGAGCCAAATGTATGACAACTCGAAAAGAGAACTCTTTAGACATACGTCCAGTCCTTCGTTGTCAATCTTGACCTGTACCTTGTTGTCTGACCAAGGTTTATCCGTTTCCTCACGTAGGTCCGACATATAACAGTAGGACGAATAAATTGAATATACGTCTCATGTAGTACTCTCTACGACCTGACCTTCTTTGTGTTCAACCTTAGTTCTAACGGCCCTCTTTATAGTTTTGGAGTCTATACGTCTACTGTGGTGGGAATACCGTCTTTCACTTCTCCTTGAGTTTTCGGAGAACTACTTTCACTTTCTCCTCTCACTTTTTCAACCGAATTTCGAGTTGTAAGTGTTTTGTTTCTAGTACCGTAGGCCAAGGTAGTGAAGTACCGTTTATCTACCCCTTTGTCACAGTCTGATATAAAACCCCCCGAGGTTTTAGTGACGTCCACCACTGACGTCGGTACTTTAATTTTCTGCGAATGAGGAACCTTCTTTTCAATACTGGTTGGATCTATCGTATAAGTTTTCGTCTCTGTAATGAAACGGCTGATTCCAGACAGATCAGTTCTGATACCAAAAAGGTCATCAGTACATACCTACACTCTCAACCTGACACTTCTTCCGACTCGCGGCTTCTTAACTACGAAAACTTGACACCACAACCTCTTCTGAGAACTCTCAGGGAACCTGACGTTCCTCTAGGTTGGTCAGGTAAGACTTCCTCTAGTCGGGACCCTAAAGNAACCGGTGGAGTACGCTTCTCAACTGAGTAACCTTTTCTGAGACTACGACCCTCCCTAACCCCCGTCCTCCTCTTCCCCTACTGTCTTCTACTCAACCGACCTACCGTAGTGACTGAGCTACCTGTACTTAGACTCACTTGAGACCCTCAACTACGACCTGTCCCTCCGGACCGCACGACGCTAAGTACCCCAGCGTTTCTCAGCCTGTACTGACTCGCTGACTTGACTTGACTTGACTTGACTTCGGAACGAACCTTTTAAACCCGTAAAGAAACGATCGTACACTTTATTCACATTACACTTAATCAAACTTGTAAGAAACCGTAACGGAAAGAAATCCTAACCTTACTTTTGACTGGAAATGGTCAGGACACCGGTGACGACTCAAAAGGTCTAAACGACCGTACAACTCACGTCGTGAAATTTTTGTAGTAGAAACCCACCAGGATTCTACCGTCTGCTTATCCTGTCCCTCTGGTGAAAGAGGGAGTGTTTATGTAGTTTTCTTGTAAATTTGTGACTCATTTACGGTGATTTGTTGAAGACTTACGGCCGACTCCTGTAGTCCGTGGGTCTTTTCGTCGGGTAATAAAAGTTTTTCTCCATCCTTTTTTATATTTTCTGTTTTTTTCTCTGTTTTCCCCATCCCTACCTCGAGACAGGACCCTTCCCTCAGAATTTTTCTCTTCAAAGGTTTGTGGTCCTTTGTGAAAGTGACGACTCAGACACCACTCGGAACCTTCGAGTCTCCCGTTGTATTGTCCTCCTTTTTATTTATTTATTAATTTGGGGTGTCTAATACTCGGGTCGCCATTGAGGGGGTCACTTCTCCGTCGCGTCTACGGACGTAGACGGTGATCGTTCGTCCCCGACCCGTCCCTCTACGCCCGACGTAACGAATCTCATTCTTAGTCCGGCCTTTCGGGGCTCACATTAGTCTCGCTTGATTGAACCCGATCGTTTGGTCTGACACCCCCTTCGATGGTGCGTTTTTCGAGATTGTATTCTGTGACGGTTCTGGTACGCGTCTTGTTTCCTACCTTGTCTTAATCGACCGACGTCTGGTAGGGGGAGGCCACTGTCCGTCGGTCTCGGCCTTCCCGGTCTTCCCCCGTTAGCGTCGGGGTGTCTCTGTAATAGATGGTTTGCCGTTTGTCCGAGGAAACGATTGATTCTGAAGATCCCCAAGACCTGTCAGTAGTATGCGGACTCTTCTACGTGGTCAACATGTGGGTCTTTTGGCTCGTCGTCCCTGCCCTCTCCGTTATTCAACGTCGCTGGCGCGAACAGTTTGTGGACTCGATGGGTCTGGACCCATCCCGTGTTTTGCGTTCGGGTTGGCTCAGACGCGGAGACTCCTGATGGACTCACGGACTTGGACTCGCCGAATCTGGACCCTCCACGTACGTCGGGTCCCGACCGGATCCTACCAAGGACCGCCTCGTTGGATCTCGGACTCGAAACACGTGACACTCGCCCCCTTCCGGGTCACACCGACTCTGTGACGCTCGTGTACGGTCATAATAAACAAACGTCGTAGGGATGGAGGGGTGTCGCGTTACTTGTTCACTTGGATTTTTTTCACAGGTGATGGCGGGGCGGGACACAGTCCCACCTTTAGTCTGTGACTTCTCTACTCGTTTGTCTTCTTCGATTTTGTCTCCCTTGACGGAACCTTCACTGTCCACGTTATCTAATTTTGGGACAACAATCATGACTGATGTATCCTTCCCCGGATATCTAGAACTCTTTGTATTCGGCCTGGTTCCTTGATAGGTTTTTTCTTGACTGGGGTGTGACGGGTGTTGTTGTGGCCTCTTTCAGGATCTATATAGTAATGATAAAAATGTTAGTAAGAAAAAAAAAAGAAAAGAATAAAAAATTTTGAAAAATTTTAAAAATTCAGGAGATAATAATGAAATTAAAAGTAAAAATATTGGATGATAATGAAAAGGTTTTTTCTGGGATAAAAATTTCGTTTGAAGTATATATATATAAAACTTATTAAAAATACTGAAAAAAAAAGAAAAGAAGAAGAAAAGGAATTATAACATAAAAACTTTTAGGTTTGAGATGAGATCTAAAAATTAGAAACGAAAAACCATCAACAATAGTTAAAACATGGAAATTTTTAGGTTAGAAGTCATGGGTAAAAATGAACCCTCGTTCTAATGACCGAACTGACGAGAGAGGAGGAAATCTGATAGGAAAAAGAGGTGGTCCAGCGGAGACAGAGGAGGGAGGGGGAAGAGAAGAGATGGGTTGAGACACTTAGAGACACACAAGGTCTGCCACCTCTTGTGAATCCCTTGACTAATGACCGACCTAGACAGAGAGAGGAAAAGTAAAGGGAGAAAATAGAAGGACCGGTGGAGACAGAGGAAGGAGGGAGAAGAGAAGAGACATATTAAGGCACTTGTAGAGACTCATCAGGTCTGTATTCCTTCACTAATGACCGATCGAACGAGAGAGGAGAAAACTAAGGTGACGTAGAGTAAGTCCAGTAGAGATTGAGGGAGGAGGGAGAAGAGAAGAGGTACATTGAGACACTTGGAGAGACCCACAGGGAGTGACACCTCTTTGAAAATGGATCTACAAAATAGTTGTCACTACATATCCTCTTCAGAACTCTGATGACATTTTTATTCTGACTTTTGGTCTTCGTCCTCCGAATTCAGGTTTCGGACTCTTGTAGTCTCTTGAGGACTGAAGTCCCTTGTAATTAGCTATCCTCGAGTAGTTTGTGGAGGTATGGATGTGACTTTGGTTCGTGGTGGGTTCCCGGTTGTTCAAGGTCTCGTTCTGTATGGTGCGTTTAAGAGGTCGTTGTGTCCTTGTGTCGGAACTCGAAGTTATATGTCCGACGGGTTTCAATGGGGTTTTGGTAACTGTAGAGTATTGAGTAATGACGTGTGAAGTAACGTGAGGTCTCTCTTCTTTAGGTCGAGGTCGGTGGTCTTGTGACTGTGTTCGAAGGAATTGGTTCTTTGGAACTGTTCGGTGGGCATGTTGGGGTGGGTGTCGCTCCTTTGAGGTGTTATTTCTCTTGAGGTGTTTGACGGTCTTATGTCTTTCCGGTGGGGTTTGAGTCGTTATATTTGTTCTACTTCTCTGTTTCCTTATGGGTCGTCCATTTCCTTGTCCTATTTACGGGTGGTTTGGTTTTTTTTCTCCTTCTCTATTCCTTAGACGGACTAATTCTTAGGGCTTATTACTATCACTTTTACTAGGTTTTAGAACTTTATTTTTACCTCAGTGTCTATTTATCGGACCTCTGTTCCTAACTCTTCTACGTTCTTTACAAATTGTTCCTGGATCTTCTTTATTTTTTCTCAGTTATATATTACTTATTACGTTATTTACTCTAGTCTTTGTAAGATCTCCGTTGTTTATCATCTTATTGCCTCCGTCTTCTATCCTAATCACTTCATCTTACCATCTTTATTTACCTAGTCTCTCCTTTTTTCTTTTTACTTAATTTTCTTTATTCCTGTTAGAGTCTCTGGAGGTCCTGTTATAATTTACGAGGTTATAACCTTAGTGTCCTCAGGTCTTCTTCTTCTGTTTTTCTTTTTGGTACTCTTTTATGAACTCCTCTATTATCAACTTTTGAAGGGATTTTACCCCTTCCTTTATTAGTGGGTTCAGGTTCTTTGGGTCTCTCAGGGTTTGTCATATTTGGGTTCCACTTTGTGGGGTTCTGTGTATAATTAGTTTAATTGTTTCTAGTTTGTGTTTCTTGTTTATAATTTTCGTCGTTCCCTTTTTGTTGTTTATTGTGTGTTCGCCTAAGGGTATTCCTATTGTCGACTAGAAAGTTATCTTTAAGAAGTCCGGTCCTCCCTTACCGTTCTGTATGAATTTCACTACTTTCTTTTATTGGATGTCGGGTCTAATGACATGGTTCGTTCCTAGAGTAAGTTTATGTTTCCTCTTTAGTTTTCGAAATGTCTGTTCGTTTTCGACTCTCTTAAGTCGTGGTGGTTTGGTCGAGAGGTTGTTTACGATTTCCTATAAGAGATCTGTCCTTTGTGTTTTTCCCACATATTTGGGCTTGGGTTTTGTTATTTCATTTACCGTTGCCCTAGTATGAATAGTTATTAATGGAATTTGCATTTACCCAACTTACAGGGTTGGTTTTCTGTTTCGGACCGACTTACCTATGTTTTTGTTTTGGGGATATATACAACAGATGTTCTCTGAGTGGAGTTTTATTCCCTGTGCATGTCTGACTTTCACTTCCCGACCTTTTTCTATAAGGTACGTTTATCTCTGGTTTTCTTTCGTCCTCATCGTTATGAGTATAGTCTATTTTATCTGAAATTTTGTTTCCGACACTTTTCTCTGTTTCTTCCTACGATGTATTACTAGTTTCCCAGTTAGGTTCTTCTTCTATATTGTTAAGTTTAAGGGTAGTGAAGTACCCTTTATCTACCCCTTTGTCACCTTTGTCTCAGTCTGAAATAAAACCCCCCGAGGTTTTAGTGACGTCCACCACTGACGTCGGTACTTTAATTTTCTACGAATGAGGAACCTTCTTTTCAATACTGGTTGGATCTATCGGATAAGTTTTCGTCTCTGTAATGAAACGGCTGATTCCAGACAGATCAGTTCTGATACCAAAAAGGTCATCAGTACATACCTACACTCTCAACCTGACACTTCTTCCGACTCACGGTTTCTTAACCACGAAAACTTGACACCACAACCTCTTCTGAGAACTCTCAGGGAACCTGACGTTCCTCTAGGTTAGTCAGGTAAGACTTCCTCTAGTTGGGACCCTAAAGAAACCTTCCTTACTACGATTTCGACTTTGAGGTCATGAAACCGGTGGAGTACGCTTCTCAACTGAGTGACCTTTTTGAGACTACGACCCTCCCTAACCCCTGTCCTCCTCTTCCCCTACTGTCTCCTACTCTACCGTCCTACCGTAGTGACTGAGCTACCTGTACTTAGACTCACTTGAGACCCTCAACCACGACCTGTCCCTCCGGACCGCACGACGCTAAGTACCCCAGCGTTTCTCATCCTGTGCTGACTCGCTGACTGGACTTGACTTGTATCCTCGTGGTGTTATACATTCTGTTTACGATCATTCATACTTTCCCCTTTAATTGTTATTGTGTTATTATCACCCTCTGAAATTATGGGGTGAGTGTGGATACCTATCTAGTTGATTTGTCTTTTAATTGTTTCTTTGTGTTTGAAATTTATTATGTTATCTGGTCAATCTGGAATGACTATAGATATCCTGTAAAGTGGGGTTTTGTTACTTAAAGTGGAAAAAGAGTTCACGTGTACCTTTGAAGAGGTCCTATCTAGTGTAGGACCCGGTATTTAGATCGGAACCATTTAAGTTTTTATAACTTTAGTAAGGTTCGTAGAAAAGACTGATATTACGTCATTCTAATCTAGAGTTAATGTCTTCTTTTTGATAATTTTTAAGGTTGTATACCTCCCACTTGTTGTGCGACGACTTATTGGTTGTTTAATGTCTTCTTTGGTTTTTTCTTTAGTTTTATACGTATCTTTGCTTACTTTTCCTTTTGTGTTGTTGGGTTTTGGACACCCTGTGATATTTCGCCATGATTTCCCTTTCAAGTATCGTTATGTTCGTATGGAGTTCCTTGTTCTTTTTTTTCAGTTTATTTATTGGATTGAGATGTGGATTTCGTTGATCTTTTCCTTCTTTACCTCTTGAGGTCCCAATCATCTTCCTTTCTTTAGAATTTTTAATCCCGTCTTTATTTACGTTTTCTTTGTTTTCTCTGGTATCGTTTTTAGTTGTTTGGTTTTCGACCAAGAAACTTTCCTATTTATTTTAGCTGTTTGGTAATCGGTCTGAGTAGTTCTTTGTTTCTCTCTTTTTAGTTTAGTTATTTTAATCTTTACTTTTACCTCTCTAGTGTTGTCTGTTGTGTCTTTATGTTTCCTAGTATTCTCTGATGATAGTCGTTAATATACGGTTATTTTACCTGTTGCACCTTCTTAACCTGTTTAAGAATCTCTTCATGTTGAAAGGTTTTGACTTGGTCCTTCTTTATCTTTTAGAATTGTCTGGGTAGTGTTCGTGTCTTTAACTTTGACATTAGTCTTTAGAAGGTCGTTTGTTTTCGGGTCCAGGTCTGCCGAAGTGTCGATTTAAGATGGTTTTTAAAACTCTTCTTGATTGTGGATAGGATGAGTTTGAGAAGGTCTTTTGACGTCTCCTTCCATTTGAAGGTTTGAGTAAGATACTCCGGGGGTAGTGGGATTATGGTTTTGGACTGTTTCTACGGTGTTTTTTTCTTTTGATGTCCGGTTATAGTGACTACTTGTATCTACGTTTTTAGGAATTGTTTTAAGATCGTTAGTCTTAGGTTGTTGTGTAATTTTTCTAGTATGTAGTACTGGTTCACCCGAAATAGGGTCCCTACGTTCCTAAGAAGTTATAGGCGTTTAGTTAGTTACATTATGTGGTGTAATTGTTTACTTTTTATTTACGGTATACTAATAGAGTTATCTACGTCTCTTTCGGAAACTGTTTTAAGTTGTAGGTAAATACTATTTTAGAGAGGTCTTTCGTCCTTATCTTCCTTGTATGGAGTTGTATTATTTTCGATAGATACTGTTTGGGTGTCGTTTGTAATAGGAGTTACCACTTTTTAACTTTCGTAAAGGGGATTTCAGTCCTTGTTCTGTTCCCACAGGTGAAAGTGGCGATGATAAGTTGTATCAAGACCTTCAAAACCGGTGTCGTTAGTCTCGTCTTTTTCTTTATTTTCCTTAGGTTTAACCTTTTCTTCTTCATTTTGAGAGTGACAAACGTCTACTGTACTAGGAGATGTATCTTTTGGGATTTCTGAGGTGGTCTTTTAATGATCTCGATTAGTTACTTATATCATTTCAACGTCCTATATTTTAGTTGTGTGTCTTTAGGGAACGTAAGGATATGTGATTATTACTCTTTTATCTTTCTCTTTAATTCCTTTGTTAAGGTAAGTGGTAACGTTACTTTTCTTATTTTATGAATCCTTATATAGATGGGTTTCTTTGATTTCCGGATATATATCTTTTGATATTTTGTGACCACTTTCTTTAGTTTCTCCTGTGATTATTTACCTCTTTATATGGTACAAGTACCTAGCCTTCTTAGTTATATCACTTTTACTCATATGATGGGTTTCGTTAGATATCTAAGTTACGTTAGGAATAGTTCGATGGTCACCATAAAAAGTGTCTCGACGATTCAGTGAAGTCAGCACAGACTGAGACACACTGGGGTGTCTACCGTCGGGTGGTCCGAGGGGGCAGGGACCCTAAGAGGTTCGTTCTTGTGTCCTCACCCAACGGTAAAGGAGGAGGTTACGTACTTTCACTTTTCACTTTTACTTCAGCGAGTCAGCACAGGCTGAGAATCGCTGGGGTACCTGACGTCGGATGGTCCGAGGAGGTAGGTACCCTAAAAGGTCCGTTCTCATGACCTCACTCCACAGTAACGGAAGAGACAAAGTGTCTCGATCTTGTTTATTAAAGTGTTAAACATACCTTTATGTTTTTTGGAGCTTATCGGTTTCGTTAGAACTCTTCCTTCTTACCTTGACCTCCTTAGTTGGACGGACTGAAGTCCGAGATGATGTTTCGGTGTCAGTAGTTCTGTCATACTATGACCGTGTTTTTGTCTTTATATCTAGTTACCTTGTTTTATCTTTCGGGTCTCTATTTAGGTGTGTGGATACCTGTGGAATAGAAGTTGTTTCCTCCATTCGTATATGTTACCTAATTTCTGTTAGAGAAATTGTTCACCACGACACTTTTGACCAGTTGGTGAACATTTTCTTACTTTGATCTAGTGAAAGATTGTGGTTTTTTATTTGAGTTTTACCTAATGTCTAGATTTACATTCTGGTCTTTGATATTTTGAGGATCTCCTCTTGTATCCGTTTTGTGAGAGGTCGTATGTAGTGTCGTCCTAGGAGATACTGGGTGGAGGGTCTTAAGACCTTTATTTTCGTTTTTAATTTTTTTTCCCTGGATTAATTTTAATTTTCGAAGACGTGTTGTTTCCTTTGATATTCGTTCCACTTTTCTGTCGGAAACCTTACCCTCTTTTATTATCGTTTACTTCGTTGACTGTTTGTTGATTAACGTTTTTATATATTCGTTGAGGACGTCGAGTTAAGGTCTTTTTATTTACTGGGTTAGTTGTTTACCCGGTTTCTTGATTTATCTGTAAAGAGGTTTCTTCTGTATGTCTACCGATTGTTTGTGTACTTTTCCACGAGTTGTAGTGAGTAAAAGTCTCTTTACGTTTAGTTTTGGTGTTACTCCATGGTAAAGTACGGTGAGTCTTACCGCCACTGGGTTTTCAGATGTTCGTTATTTACGACCTCTCCCACACCTTTTTCCCTTGGGAGAATGTGACAACCACCCTTACGTTTGATCATGTCGGTGATACCTCTTGTCACACCTCTAAGGAATTTTTTGACCTTTATCTTGACGTAATACTGGGTCGTTAGGGTGAGGACCCGTATGTGTGACTCCTGTGGTCTTGACTTTCTCTGTGTACATGGGGTTACAAGTAGCGTCGTGACAAATACTATCGGTCCTGTACCTTCGTTGGATCTACAGGTAGTCGTCTACCTACCTATTCTCTCTACACCATGTATATGTATTACCTCATAATGAGTCGGTAATTTTTCTTGTGTAAACTTAGTCAAGATTACCCCACCTACATTGACCTCGGTTAATATGTTTCACTTCATTCAGTCTTTCTTTTTATGGTTATGTAATATGATTTCGTATATATACCTTAAATCTTTCTACCATCGCTATTGGGACATACACTCCGTCGTTTTCTCTGTGTATACATACTTTGTCAGAAAACCTGAGACACCCTCTCCCGCTCCCACCCTACTAAACTCTCTTACGTAACTTTGTACATATTATAGTATATTCTTTGCTTAGCGGTCAGATCTAAGTTACGTCCCACGTCCTACGAAGCCCGACCACGTGACCCTACTGGACCTTCCTACCACACACCGTCCCCTCCACCCTCCCCCAAGCCCTAACCCTTATGCACATGTGGACACCGCCTAAGTACAACTACACACCGTTTTGGTTATGTTATAACATTTCACCTTTTTTTTTTATTTTATTTTTCCTTTTTTTAGAAAATTCTAAACTTTTTCGAGTCGACCTTAAGGTAGTGGAGGTGATCCAAACAAATATCACTACGAAGGAACTGAAGCGTGAGGTCCTACAGACCGAGATCCACTTACTAGTACGGTAGTACCAATAGACCCAGTAATTCTAGGAAAAAACATGTCAAGACACATAAGAACGGTGGAGAAGAATTATAGAAGACGAAGACAATCCAGGTATGACAAAGACAGGAAATGACACGGATAGAAACATACTTTACGAGGGAACCATAGAGATTAAAAGAACTTCTCTAGTGAACAGAAATGGTAAGATGTCAAAAAGAGATAAAGAAACGTAACTAGTGAATCCTTCAGAAAGAATAAAGAGGATCAATAAGAAACCTTTAGACGTAAGTTTACCCATATAGAAAGGAAAAGAGGAAACGGAAATCGAAGAGAAGAAAAGAGTCGATAAACATTCCGGTGAAGTCTGTTGGTAAAACGGAAAAACGTCAAAAAAAAAGACCCCCTAACAAAACTAGTGGCGGAGGACATGTTACTATGCTTGGAGGTAGTTATTAAGAAGTCCGTGAGACAGACAATCTAGATTAGGGAACTTAGATAAACAGTGGAGGTGACATATTAGTATTCCCTGAACTAAATCTAGTATGGACTTACCAGATCACCAAAAAGAGATGAGAGAAGTTAATTTCAGACTTAAATAGTTATTCTTTAAGTACTAGACTCGATCAGTCGAGGGCCAGAACAAAAACGACTGACATATCTCAAAGAGGTAGAAACGGACTTTTCTTATATTAGTTAGACTAAAGACGTAACTGGTAGACCACTACGGAGATACATCTCAGTAGACAACACAACAACCTTCTCCCACAAACGATACTGTCACACAAGAGAACCGTTTTGAGACAATCGGAAACGGAATGAAGTAAAACATGAGGTTCCGGTTTGAACGGACAAATGACACATCTAGTACTGTTTGACCTTTTAAGAACTTCTCTACTCTTACAGTCTGGTGGAGTGTACGAAGGACTCTTTGGACATACATCCAGTTCTTCGTTATCAATCTTGTTCTGTACCTTGTAAACTAAGGTTTAACCCTTTCCTAATGTTGTTCCGACATATGACAGTGGGACAAACAAATTGAACATACGTCTCAAGTAATACACTGCACGGACCGACCTACTTCTTCTCGTTTGACCTTAGTTTTAAAGACTCTCTTTATAGTTGTTGGAGTCTATACGTCTACTGTGGTGGGAATACCGTCTTTTGTTTCACCTTAATTTCTTGGAGAACTACTTTTACTTTCTTCTCTCAATTTTTCGACCGAATTGTGAACTGTAAGTTTTTTGATTCTAGTACCGTTGGACAGGGTAGTGACGTACCGTTTATCTACCCCTTTGTTATCATTATCACTCTCTGAAATAAAAGAACTCGAGGTTTTAGTGTAATCTACCACTGACGTCGGTACTTTATTTTTCTACAAGGAATCTTCTTTTCAATTACGTTTGGATCTGTCGCATAATTTTTCGTCTCTGTAATAAAACGACTTTTTCCAGGCAGATCAGTTTCGATACCAAAAAGGTCATCAGCACCTCCCTACACTCTCAACCTGGTATTTCTTCGGACTCGAGGTTTCTTAACTAGGAAAGTATGACACCACAACCTCTTCTAAGAACTCCCAGGGAACCTGTTGTTCTAGTTTGGTCAGTTAAGATTTCCTTTAGTTATGACTTGCAAGTAACCTTCCTGACCACGACTTCGACTTTGAGGTTATGAAACCGGTGGTGTACACTTCTGAGCTGAGTAACTTTTTCTGGGACGAAGACCCTTTCTGACTTCCGTCCTCCTCTTCCCGTGTTGTCTCATACTCTACCAACCTACCACAGTGAATCACCTGTACTCAAACTCGTTTGAGACCCTCTATCACTTCCTGTCCCCTCCGACCAGTTTTTCTCAGCTTGTGCTGAATAACTGACTTGTTGTTGTTTACAGACAAGGTGTAAGACTATTTATTAAATTCTGTCCAAAAGTTTCTTCTTCACATCCGTAAAGTTCTCCGGATACCACCATTCCTTTTACGGTGACTAAGCATAGAACTCGTACATCTTGTGAGGGTTGAAGGAGTCTTCTGTTATATCACATTAACACTTCGGTGTCTGACTGTGACCCGAAGGGCCCAAACGTAAGGTTGAGACGGTGACTAAGGATGTTGAAACTCGTTTAACTAATGGGAGGGACATGTAGTTATAAGAGAAAGAATCTTACCTCTATTAACATATATGGAGTATCTCAACACTTCTAATTTACTCAAGTAGATATGTTACACAAATTTTACTGAGATCAATAAAGTCAACATAAGTACCCTAAAACCCGAAGGGATTATCGAGTCAACCATTTCTTAGATAGACGTTAAGTTCTCTGGGGTCAAACTAAGGACCCAGTCCTTATAGGTGACCTCTTCCCTATCCGATGGGTGAGGTCATAAGAACCCGAAGGGAATACCGAGTCGACCGTTTCTTAGACGGACGTTACACCCTCTGGACCCAAGTTAGGGACCCAACCCTTTTACGGGACCTCTTCCCTTTCCGATGGGTGAGGTCATAAGACCGGACCTCTTAAGGTACCTGACATATACATATCACGTACCCCAGGTTTTTCAGTCTGTGTTGACTCACTAAAAGTGAAAATGAAATTACCCTAAAATTAAATACCTTCACTGACTCTCTACAGTGTCTCTTCTATTACGGTAACCTTTTCTAAAATTAATCGATACAAAGGTTCTTATCCCCCGTAGAGTGTCCTACGTCTGGTGTACCCCTTCGTGATCACAACTAGTCCTTCATTTTTTACCACTTTCTCTTTCGGACCGGTTTCTCATTTTTCCGTTCTGTTGTGTCCCTTTGACGAAGGTTTACTAATCGAGCTCACCATGATCAACAGAGACCCGATATCCCCATCAGAGATCAACAGACCACTGACCTGGACTCACTAAATCTTGTCCCTTTATAAGTGAACCACATCTTCTTAATCTGTTTTTGTCACCAAACCTACTATATGAACCTTAACCAACTAAACACATACTTTTTATACAGAAGTCCTTTTAACAAATAAACGAGACCCTTAATCGTTCAGAACCCTTCTCGTCAGAGAAGAGTCGGTCGATCTCAGAAGTTCTATAGTTTTGTAGTATTTTATAATTTTTTGTACTAATTATGTGATCGACGGTTATCTTTTACGATATACTCACAAACGATACGGAGATGTCCTTTATGATTTTGAACGATCTACAGTTTCTGTTCCTCTTAAGTCTATCCTGAGTAGCACTTCCAAACTCAACTAAACGAAATGTTCACCGTCTCTTGAATTCCTTTGAATCTTTTTGAGAACGGGTCTTAAAAGAAAAAGAAAAAAAACATAAAAGGACATAAATGTTAGATTAGGTATGTGGTTAGGTCAAGACATGTAAATTCGTTCTCTTGTATAAAAATATTAAGGTACTGTAAATATTAGATATATTATCCTAATTTTCTGTCAAAGGGACAAATGGATTGGAGATACGGTATAGGACACTACGGTAGATAGGATTTGATATACGGTATAGGTAGTATCAAACCTACCCCACGGTATAGACCCTTGTACGCTAAAATATGTTCATATTAGATTTAATTTAAAACGGAATTTTCGAACCTTATCGACTGAAACCTCTATGAGTTTAATTTTAAAACGATGAAGTTCAGTAGACTAATATAATGAGACATGTTTACTCTAATTCTTCCACTACGTAATTTTACAGTGTAACATTTAATGTCTTATCTAGTACTTACTGTAAATCTCTTATTTGTAAGAACTGAGGATAAATAGAAACTAAGGGTATAAATTCACTGTCATTGACTCTCAGTTGTTATATCTTGATTTAATATTAACACGTGTTTCTTTAGATACTTCAGGAAAGATTTTATAGGTCACTATATCCTATTTTGACGGATGAAGAGAAACCAAGGAAAAGTTTCCGTGTCAATGGAAAAGGTTAACATTAAAAAACTGAACTTAAAAGAAAAATAAAAATTAGAATAAATAAATAAACAAAATAACTAACTACCTAACTAAAAAACCTCCGATTAATGAAATGTTATAACATAACTAAAACGGTATGTGACTGTACTTAGGTGGTGTCCACATGTACACAAGGGGTAAAACTTGGGGGGAGGGTGAAGGGAGGGGTAGGGTAGGAAGACCCAGTAGGGTCACGTGGTCGGGGCTCGTGGGACATAGTACGTAGCTTGGACCTGACCGCTAAACAAAGTGTATACTATTATATGTACAAAGTTTCGGTAAGACAGGAAATAGCTCGGGTAGAAACGTACTTTACAAGGGAACCATAGAGATTAAAAGAACTTCTCTAGAGATCAGAAAGGGTAAGACAACAAAAGGAGATAAAGAAACGTAACTAGCGACTTCTTCCGAAAGAATAACGAAGAACGATAAGAGACCTTGAGACGTAAGTCTACGAATATAGAAACGAAAAGAGGAAACGAAAAGTGGAGAGAAGAAAAGTGTCGATAAACATTCCGGAGGGGTCTGTCGGTAAAACAAAAAAACGTAAAGAAAAGGTACCCCTACCAGAACTAGGGACAGAGGACATGTCGTCTTCTATAATTCTTCTCCACCGTTCTTATGTGTCTTGACATGTTTTTTCTAGAAGTGCTGGGTCTATTAGTATTACCACACTAGTGATTAGATTTCGGTCTGTAGGACCTTACACTTCAGTTCACCCGGAACCTTTCGTAGAGATGCTTGTTTCGATCACCTCCACTACCTTAAGGTCAACTCGACAAAGTTTAGGACTTTCTACTACGACACTTTCACGACATGAGTTATACGGTCGTTTAAGCCTTTTGAGTCGTCACCGGTGTCCTGACCTTTTCCAGTCAAAAGTGAGGTTAAGGTTTCTTTCCGTTACGGTTTCTTACGAGTTTGATGACGTGTTAACGTGAGTAGAGTGTACGATCATTTCATTACGAGTTTTAAGAGGTTCGGTCCGAAGTCGTTATGCACTTGGTACTTGCGGGACTACAAGTTCGACCAAAATCTTTTCCGTCTCCTTGGTCTCTAGTTTAACGGTTGTAGACGACCTAGTACCTTTTTCGTTCTTACAAGGTCTTTTTGTAGATAAAGACGAGATAACTGATACGGTTTCGGAAACTGACACACCTAGTGTTATTTGATACCCTTTAAGATTTTCTCTACCCTTATGGTCTGGTGGACTGGACGGAGAACTCTTTAGACAGACGTCCAGTCCTGCGTCGTCAATCTTGACCTGTACCTTGTTGTCTGACCAAGGTTTATCCTTTTCCTCATGTAGTTCCGACATATAACAGTGGGACGAATAAATTGAATATACGTCTCATGTAGTACTTTTTGCGACCTGACCTTCTTTGTGTTCGACCTTAGTTCTAACGGCCCTCTTTATAGTTATTGGAGTCTATACGTCTTCTGTGGTGGGAATACCGTCTTTCACTTCTCCTTGAGTTTTCGGAGAACTACTTTCACTTTCTCCTCTCACTGTTTCAACCGGATTTCGAGTTGTAAGTCTTTTACTTCTAGTACCGTAGACCAGGGTAGTGAAGTACCGTTTATCTACCCCTTTGTCACCTTTGTCACAGTCTGAAATAAAACCTCCGAGGTTTTAGTGACATCTACCACTGACGTCGGTACTTTAATTTTCTGCGAATGAGGAACCTTCTTTTCAATACTGGTTGGATCTATCATATAAGTTTTCGTCTCTGTAATGAAACGGTTGATTCCAGACAGATCAGTTCCCATACCAAAAAGGACACCAGTACATACCTACACTCTCAACCTGACACTTCTTCCGACTCGCGACTTCTTAACTACGAAAACTTGACACCACAACCTCTTCTGAGAACTCTCAGGGAACCTGACGTTCCTCTAGGTTGGTCAGGTAAGACTTCCTCCAGTTGGGACCCTAAAGAAACCTTCCTTACCACGATTTCGACTTCGAGGTCATGAAAGCGGTGGAGTACACTTCTCGACTGAGTAACCTTTTCTGACACTACGACCCTCCCTAATCCCCGTCCTCTTCTTCCACTACTGTCTCCTACTCTACCGACCTACCGTAGTGACTGAGTTACCGGCACTCAGACTCACTTGAGGCCCTCAACCACTACCTGTCCCTCCGGACCGCACGACACTAAGTACCCCAACGTTTCTCAGCCTGTGCTGGATCACTGACTTGACTTGACTTACGGTAAGAGGGTTTGGTAGGGTGAGAGTGGGAGAGGGTGAATCTTTTGAATCTTTTTGACGGGTCTTAAAAAAAACCAACCTTTCGAGACGAAGTCAAGATCAAGGACTGTGATGGGACAACTGAATCTCTTGTTGCAGAACTCAAATTCCAATATGGAGAGACACAAAAGAGATGGAAAACCAAAAGTACCTTTGGTTGGATCCCTACACGAACTGGTATAATAACGTATCATGTTTCGAAAATACTGTATTCAGTGATTTGAAAGTTACCCTGTTATGATTCGATCATGGTGGTTGGTCTGATTGGTTTGTTTGTTTTCATATCTCCACTACATTTGTTTTATACAATCATCTTATCTGACAAACCCTCTGTACCACCCTCAACATCTATATGTCCGGACTTTATTTCCAGTATAGACAGGAAGAAAATTTTTAAAAAAAACCTAAATAAATAAAAATTTAACTTCCTATTAACGAAACGTCTTAAAAGAAAAAAAGACAGTTTAGAGTTGTACTTAGTCGGTATAAATAGAAAGAGAAAGTATAGTCAAGAAGAACTATGGTAGACTTTTACCGGAAGTTGAAACAACAAAAAGTGACAAGGCAACGAGTCAGTACAGACTGAGAAACGATGTGGTACCTGTGTGGTCTGGAGGAACAGGGAGTAGTAAAGGGTTTCAAACAGGTTCAAGTACAGGTAACGTAGTCACTACAGTAGGTCGGTAGAGTAAGTGACTACGGGAGAAGAGGAAGACGGGAGTTAGAAATGGTCGTAGGTTACTCAGTCACCAAACGTAGTCCAATGGTTTTACGACCTCGAAACTGAAGGTTAGTCAGGAAGGTTACTCATAAGTCCCAACAAAAGGAAATTCTAATTGACCAAACTAGAGGAACTACAGAGTCCTGAGAGTCCTTAGAAGAGAAGGTCGTGGTGTCAAGTTTCCGGAGTTAAGAAACCACGAGACGGAAGAAATACCAGGTCGAGAATGTTAACCTGTACTGGTGACCCTTCTGGTATCGGAACTGATATGTCTGGAAACAACCGTCTCACTACAGAGACGAAAAGTTGTGTGACGGATCTAAACAGTGTTGAAAGGACTGTTCTTCGTTAATAGAAGACTAAAGTACCGACGTTAGTGGTAGACGTCACTAAAATCTTGGGTTCTTCTCCTTTGGACAATGACGAAGGTGGAAAAGGAGAAGATACACGGTACTTCGTTACCCCGGTCTACGGTACCAGAATCAAAAAAATTATAAATCGAAATTCGCCCGAAAAAGTGAGAGGAGAAAGTGGGAGTAGTTCTCCAAGAATCAAGGAGAAGTGAAAGACGGTAATCTTACCATAGTAAGTGTATAGACTCCAACAACTACAAAGAAGACTAATAGAACTGAGGTCGGACACTAAGAAGGTCGTGTCGTAAAGAGTAGTATACGAGTCACATATCCAATTTATTTGTCCCACTGTCGTCTGTCGGGATAGCATGAGGAAAGAGTCAAGACTTGGTTAGTCAACAAGGTACGTCCCAAGATTGACGACAAAGAACTGGGTGTATGTCCAAAGAGTCCTCTGTCCATTCTACCAGACCATAAGAGTAGAGAAATTCTCGAAAGGTGGTAAACAACACTAGGTGTCAGTTTCGGAAATCCCATCGGTTACTTTGTCCCCATCTACAAAATGACTTTAAAGGAACGAAAGAGATACTAGGTCACTTACAACTGTTAAATTAGAGACCAAGGAGACGGAAAAGATTTGGATCGAACCTACAATCCTTCAAGAACCAAGTGTATTACGATTTAGGATCGTACGTTCTGAAATTCGTACTGGAATGATCGTACCCTCTACTCACGTTAACAGACTACCAAACTTGTAAGAAGTCATGACGGGAAGAACCCTAACCTTATTCCTAACTGGAAAAGGTCAGGACACCGGTAACGACCCAGAAGATCTAAACGACTGCATAACTCACGTTGTGAAACTATCGTGGTAGAAAATCCCAAAACGTTTCGAGATGACCTTAAGACAGTGTATATGGTTGAAATGACTCGTCACGAAGGATTCCGGGTGAATTAAAGTGTGAGGTCTTACAGACCGAGACCCACTGACTGGTGTGGTAACACCAATAGGTCAAGTAATTCTAGAAAAAACATGTCAAGAAGGTACATAAGAAAGATAAAGAAGAATTAGAGAAGACGAAGATGATCCAGAGATGGAAAAGACAGGATATAATACGTGTAGAAACCCGTTTTGTAAGGGAACTATAAAGGTTAAAAGGATTTCTATAGAGATCAGAAAGGGGAAGTTGAGACTAGTTGTTTAATAAAATAGACCGGGTCGAGGATCCCGGACAAAACGGAAGATCAGACCACGTACAGAATATCTAGTTTCGAGAACGTCAAATTTCGATCCAACGGGAACTGGAGTACTCGTTTTTTCAAAGTATTCATTAACATGTTTACCACCTTCACCTTACCTCTGATTATCTAACCAAACTCTTAAGAAAGGTCTATATGGACGTCCTGAAATACCATTGACTGATATATATCCCTTACTTCCCGACCCCTGACTTTAGATCACTGGGTTTCTTTGCTAACAATGGTAATACTTTACTTCAACTTTCCTTCAACTAACTTTTCTCATTTCCCTCAGGTATAGGTCTATATGGCATAAACTCCACTAGACTATAAGTTCATCGAGACGGGAGATCTGTTCTCCCCCGCACTCGGAGTTACTCTTTTGTAGTTCTATTCTTAACAAGACTTTAATAATTCGTTCCTGATCCCATCGGTTCCCGTACAAGGAACACACACCATTCTTCTCATCCCTCATGATTCCTTTTACCTCTGGTCCACAAGTCTTCATCCTCTAGGTCTTATCATATTGTGGACCTGTCTCAAGTTTCCTGTATCAAGTGCTTCATCTCTCGTTCGGTAACACAGATTACGTCATACGTACATCCACACGATCCAACGAAGTCAGTACAAACTGAGAAACACTGGGATACGTGGCATCGGCCGGTCCGGGGAGAGAAGAACCCTAGGAGGTCCGTTCTTATGACCTTACCCAACGGTACGGGAGGAGGTCCCCTAGAAGGACAGGGTCCCTAACTTGGGTACAGATAATGCAGAGGACGTAACCGTCCACCTAAGAAATGGTGATCGCGGTGGACCCTTCAGGGATTACTTCATATCTGTAATGTAATTTGTTCTTTTGACTAGGGACTGACACCGTTGTGACCTCCTTCTCGCATTTGCTACTCTATTCCTTTGGTGTAAAGTTGTCAATTTCTGTGTGAAATAGACCCGGTCTACCTTCACTGGTCATATTTAAGTTCAAAGTGTTACTTCTCTACCCGAACTGGATACACTCCATGAGTCATATAAAAAAATACGACATCTTCACAATATAAACCAAACTAGACTAAGTGTCTATGATAGAAAACCTTTTCATTAATGTGATTTAACTCTCAAGTTAACTTGAAGGTCTAATTACGGTTTCATCAAGTCTTTATATTACTCCAATAAAATCTCTTATGAAAATAACTTCTTAGAATAAGTCGTGAGACATTAATTGATTTTTTATTTTTTGTTCTTCTTAGACAGACGCCAGAACAATTGTAAATAGGAGATGTTGTTTTTATAGTGTACCATGTAAACTTTTACTGTTTTTGTAAGTACAACACAGTGAGAACATACATATAATAATACGAAGTACTTTTATTTTTTTATATAAAAGTGTTTCAATCTTTAAAAACGATACTAAAGTTGACGGTGGGAGACTTATCGTGGAAGTATCTTAAAGTATTACGTGCACGTGTTTTTATTATTTATACACATACTAAGAGTCACAAGTACAACTTTTTACAATATTAGTCGTACTCCATACAATGTTCATTAAATAATAATTCTTTTTAATTTACTGTTAAATGTTAGTGTCGACTGAAGAAACGTCTTTAACTGTTCGAAAAGAATTTTAAACATACCTTTGAGTTTCCTGATTTTTATCGGTTTGTTAGGTTTTGACATAACTGCTTCTTCTTTAAGTTTCCTGAGTTCGAAGGGTTAAAGTTCTGTCACAATGTGATTAGTTCTGTCACACCATGACCGTATTCCTATCTTTCTGTCTAGTTACCTTATTTTGACCCTAGGTATTTATTTGGGAACGTAAAATACTTGTCGACTAAAAATTGTTTCCACGGTTCTGTTAAGTTAATGTTTTCTTATTAAAAAGTTGTTTATCACGTCCCTGTCGTCCTATAGGTGTATGATTTCTCACTTAAACCTGAATATGGAGTGTAGTATATTTTTTTAATTGAATTTTACTTATTTTTGAATTTAGGTTTGTCATTTTCATATTTTGAGCATCTTCTTTTGTATCCCCATTTAATACTATAAACTAATCCGTTAACAAAGAATTTATACTTTGGTTTTCGTCTTCGTCGACTTCTTTTTTATCTAATTAATGTAAAGTAGATTTAAATTTTGTAAACACAAAGGTTCATCTGGTAACTTTTTCACTTTCCGTTATATGTATTACCCTCTTCTAAAAACGTTTAGAATAGAGAACCTATTCTCTGATTTTAGGTTCCTGAAAGGACCACCAGATCAACAATTCTGAGGAGTAAGAGTTACGTCCTCTGGACCTAAGTTACGGTGTACGACGTATCCCATTAGGGAGGTGTCCCATCAGACCTTTGTGAGGCTCCTCGTTCGGAGTTACGTCTTACTCTTAGTCATTTTTGTTTTGTTTGTTTGGGATCGAAAGGTAGGAATTCTTCCTGTTAGGACTCCGGGTAAAACACATCGAGAAATCTCTCAAGTCTCTCCCTGACTTAAGGTCAGCGGATACACTATTGAGTGAATTATTGTGTAGAAAATAGTCCTCAAACAGAGTAAAAAAATTTTTTTTCATAAATAAAAATTAACTTCCTATTAACGAAATACCATGACGTAACCAAAGATGGTTTGTAGTTGTACTTAGTCTGTATTAAATGGGTACAGGGGAAGATGAACTTGTAGGGATGGCGTAGGAAGGGGTAGGGTGGGGAGATCCGATAATGGCTTGGGGTCAAACTCAAGGGACTCAGTATGTCGTTTAAGGGTAATCGATAGATAAAATGTAAACCGTTACATATAAGGGTACAATGAGAGAAGTATGGAGGGTGATAGTCGTCAAAAAGAAACAGAGTAAGTGAAATAAGAGAGGGAGGACGAATGGAGGATTTGAATTCAGGAACAAAGTTTGAAAGGAAACACTCTTTAAATTTACTTATTAACAAATTTTCATATATATATTCTAATATATGACATAAATTAAAATAAAACGTATGTATTTATATGTATGTATAAGGACGATTCTTTCTTGTCTTCTGTTGAAATCCACGGGTCGATTGATTTAATTGAAAGTATGTACAATACACACTATCTTATATTTTTAAAGACCCCTGGGACCGTGATTCTGAACTGAATCTTCAAACTAATATTGAGCTTTGTGATTGTACTCCTAGTAGGTCTAACGAAGTGCCTTTGTCTAAAGAGGTCAGAAAGGGTGATGGTACCGTCCATGGTTGTCACACTGTAAAAAACAAAAAGAGACAGTTTATCTTAGAATAGGGTTCTCCTCCCTATTCAAGTTACAGTTAGTAAGAAGTACCAAGAAGAACGGACAGAAACCTAAAATAGGTTTAAGGTCTCTAATGACTCAACGTTCCATTTGTTCTGACTCTGGAGATCGGTAGTTAGATCACACTAGTGATGGTGTCTGTCGGAGTACCGGATCAGAGCAAATCAGGTACTCGAGACGGTGTTCTGGTACAAAGTAATCTATAGTGCAATCCGTCTTCATCTGCCAAATCAACACTTGTGAGTCGGTGACCCTTGAAACGGTGTCTAGTGGTTGGGTGGTTCATACCTCCCAAGACGGCACCGAATCACGTCGATGGACATAAAAAGGTTACGTGATGTAAACCCAACAAGACCAAAGAGATTCCTTCGATAATAAAGGTATGAAGATGACCGGAAAAGGGTGAAAAACAATTAGATGGAGAGGTCCCTGTGTCCGAAAATTAAGGAGGTTATAAACTTTCTGTGAGTCCGAAAGAAAAGGTTGATAAAAGAAATTATTACCTGAATTGGTAAGTAATTCTTCGAGATCTATAAAATTTTTTTATAAATAAACCGACAAGACCCCGAGTCAACACCGTACACTTGAGGATCACACCGTGTACCCTTGATCAAGGGACTGGTCCCTAGTTTAGACCCGGGGGGCGTGATCCTAGTACCTCAGAATCGGCGACCTGGTGGTGTCTTCAGGGTTTCGAGATCTACTCTTGTTTTGGACTTGTAGAAGTTTTTCATAAAAGACCCCTATACTGTGAGGGTCAAAAATCTTTTCACTATCACAGAGTCCCTATCCGTCGTACGACGAAGATTCGTCGTCTTCTATTTATTATGATAACTCACAAATATAGGTTGGAGTCAGGTAAATTAAGAATCATAGAGTCGACTAACCTGTAAACAGAACCAATTCCCCGTAACCACCACAAAGGACCAATTAGGTCTCTAGTTGACCAGAAAGAATCGTCCTCTTTTTACAGTACTTCTCATTATTGGTTTACTGTACTCGTATATACGTATAATGGTTTGAGTCTTCGAACCACTTTATTGACTCTTGGGACCACTCTGTTGGATTCTTTAAGAGTACTGTATAAACTACAATCACAAAACCACCCTATTTTATAGAGGATAAACCATCTTACGGATTCCTTTCTATAGTACTCAGACCCGGTACGGGAGTCGAGTATATCATTCAGTTCCTGTTCGTTTTCAACTCTTGTATGTCGTATACCTACTACGATCCCCTCCATAAGATCAGTTCGGGGTCGTCTTTTCCAATTCCATTTTGATATCGAGTAATGTCCTAGTATGGAGTAATCTGTGTCTCTATAGAGACAGAGTTATCTCTCTGCTGATCCGACAACGACTTGAGAAAACCTCATTCGAAGTCCTCGTAGTGAAAAAACTCCCCACTACAAGAAAGAGAAAAACGGTGGGAGGTCAGGATGGTCCATCTTCTCTGTCTTAATTTGGACAACAACCCCAAATAATTAAAACAAGTCGTCTCCTCGGTCCCTACTAACCCTTTTCCGTCTCCTGTTTACTGTCTTGACGGTATAGTCCTTCACCGTTCCAACCACGATCATCAAAATTCACACTCACTCAGGTTCTTTCACGTTTTGATACAGGGAGACGGTCGTCTCGTGACCACACCCGCGTTCATCCGAGCCTTTTAATATGGGTGTAGAGGACTGGACTGTCACTTCTACTTAGAAGGTTCTCTCCTTACTTATCTTTTTTTAGTCTTTTTCAGTTTGATTTCCACGACTTTAACTACACTGGGACGTCCCTAACCAACAGCGTCTGTGTATCGCACCTCTCCGGTGCAAGAAGATTGTAATAGGAGACTCTGTGTGTGTCGAAAGTCCTTCTGGGAAAAATAAAAGAACTGGAATAGAACGATTTACCAAAGTACTGGGTGATAAATACAACGTTAATTGAAAAAAATTAAAATTTTTAAAATATCCGATACAAAAACAGTTTTTCTTGTTTTAATATCTACCTTTTTGTTTAAATATTTATGAGTATAATCGAGGAGTCTAAATTGGTGGTAACCAATATATACTGTAGACTTCGAAAAAACATATGTCTATGTCTGCAGAAACAACTCCATTAATTTTTTTTTTTTTCTACCCGAGTTTGTCGTACAGGATAAAACACTGAACGATAGGACTTGTCGAGTCATTATTTATTTATTTATTACTAAATGACACCAATATCGTTTCCGAGGTGTCGACAAACTTTATGTAGTCTCTGAAGGAACAAGACATAAGAAGGTTTCTAGGGTTTCTGAACCCACCTAGACTTCAAAACACTCCAGTCAATACTCTGTCTCTATCGTCCTTTTCTCCGTAGAGGAAAGGGAAGGGGTGTTAGAAGGGGGTGGGTGGGGGGAATCTGAAATTCTTGACTCTGTACTTCGATTCCAGTGTCGTGACAAGGTCTTACTGATACGGAGGGAGTTTCAGGGTCTGGTACTCGAATTCTCTTACTGATTCCTGTCTCCTCGGTAGTGTTTCCGGTTAAGATAAGACCAAAATGAAGAGTTTTAGAAGGATAAGTCTGTGACGAAGGTAATTGGATAAAACAAAAAATATTACATGTCGGGTTAAGAGGACAGAGAGAGGGGGGCAAGGGGTGTCAAATTAAGAAACGTATTAGGTCCTAATTAGTTAGAGAAACTCTAAAAAAGAAAAAATTATAAATTATTTATTTACAAAATAAATAAATAAACCGACACGACCAGAATCGACACCGTGTACCCCAGAAATTGTCGTCGTACACCCTAGATTAAGGAACTGGTCCCTAAATTGGACCCGGAGCACGTAACCCACGGGTCTCAGAATTGGTGACCTGGTGATCCCTTCAGGGAATCTCTAAAAGAAACTCTCTACTACCCTTCCACGGTCCTGTCGACGCTTCATTTTGGGTATAGTACAAATCCCTAAAGGTTCCATCATAGACCTACATTAAAAAGACCTTTCCCGTACCATCCCACCAGTTCTCGTACCGAAGACCTCGATCCTGACCGACTCCCAGGTAAGACAGTGTTTAACACACTGTGTGGTCCCGTTCAATAGATTATAGAGAAAAGGAATCAAAAGGAGTAGACTTTTTATCTCACTCAAATAATGTTGAATGGAGTGATTCAACACTCTAAATTTACTAAAAAATGTGTATTTCAAGAATCCTGCCCCAGACTGGGTACCACCTGATAAACATTAAAAGAGAGTGAGTTTCTCCCAAGGAGGAAGTTTGTAGGTTAGAGGAATAGGGGAAACGGAGACAGGGTAAGTCTAAGGAAGAACTTTTCGAGGTCACATTTTCGACTTTCCGTAAACGTTATAGTGTTTGGAATTGGACTTTACTACTTTGATATTGACGTCTCCACAATTGTGACCGTTGTACAGCGGATGTCCTACTGAGAGTCTCCACCGACGAGGTCCAGTCATTCATCTTCTCACAAGTACAAGTTTTTATCATTGAGTTTGAAGATATAATAATTTTATAATTTGAGGTATTTCTTATAAGCTCCCAGTCTAACATGATGTCGGGTACCTTCGCTTCGGACGAATAAGAAGGTGTGGGGATACATCCGATGCACACACGAGTTAGTATGGACTAAGAAACGTTGGGGTACTTGCCATCGGACGGTCTGAGGAGACAGGTACCTTAAAAGGTCAGTTCGTATGACCTCACCCAACGGTGAAGGATGAGGTCCCTTTAGAAGGGTTGGGTCCCTAATTTGGGTGTAGAGAACACAGAGACGTGACTGTCCACCTAAGAAATGGTGACATGGTGGACCCTCTTCATAATCAGAGATTCAACACAAGCTGAGAAACGTTGAGGTACCTGATATCGAACGGTCAGTGAAGACAGGCCTTAAGAGGTCCGTTCTTATCTCCTCACCCATCGGTAAGGGAAGAGGTCCCGTAGAAGGGTTGGGTCTCTAACTTGGGTCCAGAGGACGTAACGTCCGTCTAAGAAATGGTAAGAAAGTGTTGGGACACATCAAGACATATAATCCACTCCAGTCTTCGGAGAAAAGAGAAACAAAGAGTCACAACAAAAAAGTGTGAATGAGAAGATAGGTGAACATTCTTAGAGAACGAAAAAGTATTAAGTACGGTGAGCCGAAATAGTGGAAGATCAGAAGGAACACGGACAGTAGAAAACTGTCGGATCTAAGATGGAGAGTCAGTAATATCTGAGTCCGTGAGTCGAGTATTTGGAAGGAGAGGTGAGAATGTGGACTATAGTGGTATCCACTGAAGGTACAGACCTCTCATGATTACTAGATTGTAGGACTGAAAACTAGAGGACTTGTATAATAAAAGTCATTGGAGGTGGGGACAGTGAAGTCAGTGTGTCAGGGTTATGATGTAGGACAGTAATAAAAGTGAATTTTGATAAAACGGACATTTTAGTGATTTAATTTGTAGGGTAAGAGTCGGAAGATTTGTAGAGAAAGGTAGAAACCGGGGAATAGTTCAGAGACGTCTACTTGATTGGACGATAAATTAACACTTTCATCTCGACTATTAGACCATGAGAGTTTCGAGATGGTGTTTTAGGAGTATAGGTGGACATACACCTGGGTTAAGGGAGACAGTTAAAACAACATTACATTGTTTTCTCGGAGAACTACTACCACTTTCTCCTCACTTTTTTGACTGAATTATGAGTTGTAAGTTTTTTGATTCTAGTACTGTAGACTAGGGTAGTGAAGTACCGTTTATCTACCCCCTTTTCATCTTTGTCAGTTTCTAAAAGAAAAGAACCCGAGGTTTTAGTGACTCCTACCCCTGACGTCGGTACTTTAATTTTCTGTGAACGAGGAACCTTCTTTTCGATACTGTTTAGATTTATCGTATAATTTTCGTCTCTGTAGTGAAACAGTTGTTTACAGGTATATCAGTTTCGATACCAAAAAGGTCTTCAGCATCCCCCTACACTCTCAACCTGGTATTTCCTCCGACCTTGTGGCTTGTTAACTAAGAAAACTTGACACCACGACCTCTTCTGAGAACTCTCAGGGATCCTGACGTTCCTTTAGTTTGGTCAATTAGGATTTCCTTTAGTTGTGACTTATACGTAACCTTCTGACTAACAACTTCGACTTCGAGGTTAAGAAACCGATGGACTACGCTTCTCGACTGAGTAACCTTTTATGGGACTAAGACCCTTTCTGACTCCCGTTGTATTACCCCGTTGTTTCCTATTCCACCAACCTACCGTAGTGATTGAGTTACCTGTACTCAACTCGTTTGAGGCCCTCTGTCACTTATTGTCTCTTCGGACCGTACGACGTTAAGTACCCCAGTACTTCTCAACCTGAGCTGAATAGTTGACTTGTTGTTGTTTTACATAGGATAGAGAATGATTCCGATTATAAACGTAAAAACGAAAACTATAATATGGGGTTGAGAAGAATGATTTGAACGAAATAATAAGAGAAGAGTGAACGCAGTAATTTTCGAGGGAGAGGGGATTATATAGTTCTCGAGACTCTTTAACTCTTCTTTTTCCGGTTATTGTTTCCTTTTTATCAACTTCTATATTCGTTATTCTGAAAAACTCTCTGTTTCAAGTAATATTTTTTTATATTTAACGAAAATTTGTATGTCTTTGTACAAGTTGACGAAAGTATTATTCTATTTACGTTTTATTTTCATATAATTTTATTGTCACTGGTGAGTACTCTAGTATTTTTTGAGTTTCCACCCTATCGTAAAAGACACTAACCTCGATCCCCTTTGTCCGTAAAAGTGTATTACGGACTGTCTTGTTTTACCATGTTTGGGGTACCTTCCGTTAAACTACAATAGGTAGTTTTAACTTTTACGAGGTTAGAAATTAGGTCTTTAGAGTGAAGACTTTATAATTGGATTTTTGTATGGTTTTGTATATTTGAAAGTTAACATATTCTAATCGGTTACATCGTAGTAAATGTCATCGTTTACCAACCTTTTTTGGATACAGGGACATATCCATGATTAGACTTTTCTATATGTCCTAGATAACAATTCACTTTTTTTAGTTTCGATACAACGGAACCACATTCTTTCTCCCCTCCTAATAAGTAAATGTAATGTAAGTGTAAGTGATGTGATCATACACAAATATAGACGGATTTCTTTATTGCCTTTCTAGGTTTTTTTGGATTATCTATCACCAATGTATATTTCTAGTCTCATCTCCTTCTCCTAACACCCCTTGATCTCATTCTGATATTCTGATGAGTTACATATTAAATTTTTTAAATTTGGTTCACTTAAATAACTCAACCGGTTTTTCAAGTAAGTCTAAAAGGGTTTTCTAAAATATTGTAGAATACCTCTTTAGGTTCGTTTGAAAAACCGGTTGGGTTATAATAATAAGAATAAGTTTTTATTAATTTAACTTAAAAATTTGTAAAACGGTAGGTTGGTTATATCAACGAGGTCCACGATTGGATTAAGTGAGAAGGGGAAACGTAAGTTTAAAAAAGTCCCGACAAAGTGAATGACCCGGATAAACGAATGGAGGATGGACACTTGTGTTATGTCCGACCGAAGACAGGGGTAATGCCTTCATTTAACGAGAAAGGAGAACAGAGGTCACTGGAGGTATTACGATAGTCCATACGTTAACATGTATGTATAAATCAGTAAGAGAATGTATTAGTGAGTCCTCGTTAACTGTTTGATGGAGAAAACACTACGTACAAGAAGGGCACTAAAAGTACAGAGGTGCTTTAGGATCAAAAGGAGGGGAGAGAGACCTACGGGACTAGAACGGAGAAGAGAAGGTAGAATTGTATAAAAAGAGAAAACCAGTTCCCGTTACAGATCCCCGTCTGTCTTGACAGTTCGAAAATCGTCGGGTTTATGGACCGTCAACATCTTCCCTTTAAACCTCCCTCATAGTGACGGAGGTGACGTCTATGTGTATAAATTATCAAAGGGGACCATACACTAAACGGAAAAGTAAAAGAAAAGTCACAAAGTTACTTACTGATCAAAGTCAAGTTGCTTAAAAAAAAAGATTTAAATTGACAAAAAAGACACTACTAAAATTTTTTTAATAACACCATTTTTATGTAATGTATTTATCACGATTCATTAAGTGTAACAGCAGTTTGTCGAGAGGTCTCTAAAAAGTAACATATTTAGATTTTGGGATTGGGTAATTTATTGTTGGGGGAGAAGAGGGAAGGAGACCTGGCACCATTATTAGACGTCTGACTTTTGTGACGTGTTGGATTTTCAACTCTTAATGCAAAGTAAACCACTGTTTTGACTCCTGAATTCTGGTCCTACGTCGTAGAGTCGAGTCTCTCAGACGAGGTTTCTTCATTCTCCCCTGGTCCTACATATCCTTAAAAGCTTTGTTTCTGGTCCATCAACTTTGAAGTTTTTTAATGACAACTAATTCTTTTGGTCTGTGGAGTTCAATTACTTAACACCCGAAAAGATACAAACCCTTTTACGTATCGAGACCCGAGTAACTTTAGTGAGTCTGGAGTCAAGTCAAGTTAGCGAGTCAGCACAGGCTGAGACTCTTGGGTACCTGCCGTCGTGCGGTCCGGAGGGACAGGTAGTGGTTGAGGGTCTCGAATGAGTTTGAGCACAGATAGCCACTACGGTAGGTTGGTAGAGTAGGAGACAGCAGGGGAAGAGGAGGGCGGAAGTCAGAAAGGGTCGTAGTCTCAGAAAAGGTGACTCAGTCAAGAAGTGTAGTCCACCGGTTTCATAACCTCAAAGTCGAAAAGTCGAAGTCAGGAAGGTCGCTTATAAGGCCTGACGGAAGGAAATCCTAACTGACCAAACTAACGGAACACAGGTTCCCTAAGAGTTCTCAAAAGAGGTTGTGGTGTCACGTATTCGTAGTTAAGGAAGAAATACCAGGTTGAGAGTGTAGGTATGTACTGATGACCTTTTTGGTATCGAAACTGATATGCCTGGAAACAGCCGTTACAGAGACGAAAAATTATACGACAGATCCAAACAGTATCGAAAAGAGGGTTCCTCGTCTACAGAAAATTAAAGTACCGTCATCAGTGGTAGACGTCACTAAAACCTCGGGTTCTTTTGTGTCTTTTATTTCAGACAGTGACAAAGGTAGTAGAGGAGTAGATAAACGGTACTTCACTACCCTACTATGGTACTAATAAAAAACTTACAACTCAAAATTCGGTCGAAGAAGTACGAGGAGAAAGTGGAAGTAGTTGACCAAGAAATCAAGGAGAAGTGAAAGACGGTATTCCCACCACAGTAGACGTATAGACTCCAATGACTATACAGAGGGTCGTTAGAACTATGGTCGAACACGAAGTAGGTCGGACCGTAAAAGTACTACATGAGACATGTATTCAGTTTATTCGTTCCACTGTTATATGTGGACACTGTGTAAGGAAGGGGTTAAACCTTGGTCAGGTAAAAAGGTACAGGGTAAGATTGACAATGAAGAACTGGACATATGTCCAAAGAGTCCTCCCTCCATTCCACAAGACCATATGGGTAGAGAAATTCTTATAAGGGAAAACAACACTAGGTGTGTTTCCGAAATTGTATCAGTAACTTCGTCTTCATCTACAAAATAACCTTAAGAGAACGAAAAAGACAGAATGTTGGTTGTCATTCCAAGAACTTGAATAAAGGGAATATAAGGAACTTGGACCGGTTCCCACATAATGTATTATGTTTCACAAGTTAAAATTTCACGAAATACTTTTTCATAAGGACCCCTGAAGGGACCACCAATTCTTAGGTGGAAGGTTACGTCTCTTGTCCCTAAACTCGGGACCTTGATTCTAGGGTGTACGACACTCGTTAATTTGGTTACTCGACGATGATGACTCGGGTGTACGGTGTTGAACTCTCTTCGGCCATACGGTGTTACTTCTCGGACGTGCGACGTTGATTCTGGACTATGGTGGTTTTTATTTATTTATTTCATAGTGACCTTTTTAGAGACGAAAAGACTCGGAGACAAAGGAATATACGATCATTCAATCTTATTATCAGCTGTAAGATCCTTAGTCGCTTGATTTTACCTGACCTTACCCACTTAAATTGAGTCTACTGGTAATATAGATGATTACGTCCGTCCTTAGGGAGTCTTCTTTACCTCATCGGTAGTACCAGTTGTTTTCTCAGACTTTACGTCATGAACCTACATTAGAGTTTTTGCTGTCTTACTCGAGACAAGCAAAAGTTCCGTTTGGTAAGTTATAGTGTCATTAGGTTCAGATACGGGGTCTGTCATTACGACTTCTTCGACTTCAACTTGCCAAGATACTTCTGGATGTTCTGGAAAATCTTGATTGTGGGTTTTTTCTACAGGAAAAGTAATATCCCCTGATCTTACGTTTTCATCCTTCAGTTCTTTGTGGACCTCATTGTCCGTTTAAACCGGAACCTTACACCTTACTTCGTCCCGTTTCTGATTATCTCAAAACGGTTCTTTTACGTGACCAGTATCGTTTGTGGAAGAAGGTTGTTGTGTTCTCTTCTGAGATGTGTACCTGTAGTGGTCTATCAGTTGTGACTTTAGTCTAACTAATATAAGAAACGTCGGTTTCTACCTCTTCGAGATATGTCAGTTGTTTTTGTTCTGGTCCTCGACTGACACGGAGTCTAGTACTTGAGGAATAATGGTTTAAGTCTGAATTTAACTTCTTTCATCCCCTTTTGGGGATCTGGTAAGTCCATACTGGATTTAGTTTAGGGGATACTAATATGTCACCTTCACTCTTTATCTAAATTCTCGGATCTAGACTATCGATCTCACGGACTACTTGATACTTGCCTCCTGACACTGTAACATGTCCTCTGTCCCTAGTTCTGGTAGGAGTACCTTTTCTTTACGTTTTTTCGTTTTACCGACAGACCCCTCCGGAATGTTTATCGACACTTTTCTTCTCTTCGCTTTTCGTTTCCTCCTTTCCTTTCTATATTCGTAGACTTACGTCTCAAGGTCTCTTATCGTTCTTCTCTATTCTTTCGGAAGAAGTCGATAGTCACGTTTCTTTATCTCCTTTTGTTGTCTTACCCTTTCTGATCTCTAAAGAAGTTCTTTTAATCTCTATGGTTCCCTTGTAAAGTACGTTTCTACCCTAGCTATTCCCTGTCTTTACCATACCTGGATTGTCTTCGTCTCCTATAATTCTTCTCCACCGTTCTTATGTGTCTTCTTGACATGTTTTTTCTAGAAGTGCTGGGCCTATTAGTACTACCACACTAGTGATTAGATCTTGGTCTGTAGAACCTTACACTTCAGTTCACCCGGAATCTTTCGTAGTGATGGTTGTTTCGATCACCTCCACTACCTTAAGGTCAACTCGATAAAGTTTAGGACTTTCTACTACGATACTTTCACGACATGAGTTATACGGTCGTTTAAACCTTTTGAGTCGTCACCGGTGTCCTGACCTTTTCCAGTCAGAAGTAAGGTTAGGGTTTCTTTCCGTTACGGTTTCTTACGAGTTTGATAACGTGTTAACGTGAGTAGAGTGTACGATCATTTCATTACGAGTTTTAAGAGGTTCTGTCCGAAGTCGTTGCGCACTTGGTACTTGAAGGTCTACAAGTTCGACCAAAATCTTTTCCGTCTCCTTGGTCTCTAGTTTAACGGTTGTAGGTGACCTAGTACCTTTTTCGTTCTCTCAAGGTCTTTTTGTAGATGAAGACGAACTAACTGATACGGCTTCGGAAACTGACACACCTAGTGTTATTTGACACCTTTTAAGACTTTCTACCCTTATGTCTGGTGGACTGGACGGAGAACTCTTTAGACATACGTCCAGTCCTTCGTTGACAATCTTGACCTGTACCTTGTTGTCTGACCAAGGTTCATCCTTTTCCTCACGTAGTTCCGACATATAACAGTGGGACGAATAAATTGAAGATACGTCTCATGTAGTACTCTTTGTGACCCGACCTTCTTCGTGTTCGAGCTTAGTTCTAACGGCCCTCTTTATAGTTATTGGAGTCTATACGTCTACTGTGGTGAGAATACCGTCTTTCACTTCTCCTTGAGTTTTCGGAGAACTACTTTCACTTTCTCCTCTCACTGTTTCAACCGGATTTCGAGTTGTATGTCTTTTACTTCTAGTACCGTAGGCCAGGGTAGTGAAAAACCCTTTATCTACCCCTTTGTCACCTTTGTCACAGTCTGAAAAAAACTCCCCCGTGGTAGTGACGTCTACCACTGACGTCGGTACTTTAATTTTCTACGAATGAGGAACCTTCTTTTCAATACTGGTTGGATCTATCATATAAGTTTTCGTCTCTGTAGTGACACGTTTGATTCCAGGTAGATCAGTTCCGATACCAAAAAGGTCACCAGTACATACCTACACTCTCAACCTGACACTTCTTCCGACTCGCGGCTTCTTAACTACGAAAACTTGACACCACAACCTCTTCTGAGAACTCTCAGGGAACCTGACGTTCCTCTAGGTTGGTCAGGTAAGACTTCCTCTAGTTGGGACCCTAAAGAAACCTTCCTGACTACGATTTCGACTTGGAGGTCATGAAACCGGTGGAGTACGTTTCNCTCAACTGAGTAACCTTTTCTGAGACTACGACCCTCCCTAACCCCCGTCCTCCTCTTCCCCTGCTGGGTCCTACTCTACCGACCTACCGTAGTGACTGAGCTACCTATACTCAAACTTACTTGAGGTCCACAACCACTACCTGTCCCTCCGGACCGCACGACACTAAGTACCCCAGCGTTTCCTAGCCTGTGCTGACTCACTGACTTTACTTGACTTGACTTGACTTGACTGCTATATAGTTTAGGTTATTAAACGTATTCTCGTGAAATATTCGGTATGTAAAGACATTGTAAATGGAAAACTACATAGGTTCACTGTTAAGAGATACGTAGTTAGATTGTGGATCTTTTATTGTCTGAGAAGTATTTGACACAACTTAATGTAGGTTCAGTGTTCGTAAGACGTAATCGATCCGATCACTGGTACTGTTGTATTTCCGCGACCTTGTAGACTTACTTGTTCTACACTCTGATCGTCCACAAAGAAGAGAGAGGTGAACTACCGCCGTAGTGGGTTCACGTCATAGTTCTTCGATGTGTTCCCCCGAGGGGACGTAAAAGGGTTACTTCAGACATTTTTGTAGGAAGTGGTGGGACTCACAAGACTCAAGAGTTCATAACAAATGAAAGAAAACTTTGTTTTGGTATCTCTTTGTGCTTTGTTCGGTCTTCGGACCTTTGTTGTGGAAAATAAATATAGTTTGGTGACAGACTCTAAAGGACAAAAAGAATCAGGAAGTTTCTCGACTGTCCCTTTTAATAGTCAGGAGAAAGACTTTCCTAAATCTTTGACATCCTGTCAGACAGTAAGTTGACTCCTGATGTTTCTTAATAAATAATAGTTAATAATAACTATGGTCTAACTCGATTTATCTTCTGTTTGGATTATTACTTTTGTAAATTGATGGCACAAGACTCCTTCTAGGTCGTTTGTCATCTCCCCCCTTTTTGGTTTATTCATTTTCATGTAAACAACGAAAAGAAGAATTTGTTTTTTTTTTCGATATTCAACATTATGTTTATCTGGATCTATTTCTTAGTTCTCGACCAAAATTACGATCTAAATGAAGGTTGAAACCGATGAACATAGTAGAAATTTAAAGTTACAAAAGTGTGACTTTCCTCCAAAATCCCACTACGAGAAAAATTTTTAGTTGAAACTATTATATAATGAACATATACGTTTCATGGTAAAATCCATATTAAACTACTCAAGACTTTTGTACTATCAGGACATTGGTGGTGGTAATAGTGCTATATCTCATAAAGTAAAAGTAGTGGTGTTTTAGGCTGAATCTATCGTATAATGTTTCGTCTCTGTAACGAAACGGTTGTTTCCAGGTGGATCAGTTTCGATACCAAAAAGGTCACCAGTACATACCTACACTCTCAACCCGATCTTTCTTTCGACTCGTGCCTTCTTAACTACGAAATCTTGACGTAACAACCTCTTCTGAGAACTCCTAGGGAACCTGACGTCCCTCTAGGTCGGTCAGTTAGGATTTCCTTTAGTCAGGACTTATGAGTAATCTTCCTGACTACGACTTCGACTTTGAGGTTATGAGACTGGTGGACTACACTTCTTGACTGAGTAACCTTTTCTGAGACTACGACCCTTTCTAACTTCCGTCCTCTTCCCCTACTGTCTCCTACTCTACCAACCTACCGTAGTGACTGAGCTACCTGTACTCAAACTCATTCTAGACCCTCAACTACTACCTCGACTACACGAAGTTAGGTACCCCAGTGTTTCTCAGCCAGTTCTGGTTCACTGACTTGACTTGACTTGAACTGTCTGTTAGAGGAAGGGAAAACGGCCCGGGTACCTTTTGTATATAGACTAAAAACAGTTACGTCGAAACGGAAAAGTTTTTAAAGTACGGACCGAAGAAGATAAATCGTATTACAAAAACTTTAAGTAGTCACAACATGTATAGTCATTGAACGAATAATTAACGACTTAACGTACGGGAAAATACTTATATAGTGTCAAAAGTAGACAAACAGTTAACTTATAAAACCCAACAAGAGTCCACAAAAAAAATTGGAAATAATTACTCAGATGACACTTGTGAGTACGTTGTTCAGAAGCGCACTTGTATACAAAAGTAAAGAAAACCCACATGTACGTCATTCACCCTAAAGACTCAATCTATCATCCACGTGTAAATTCAAATATTCCTTAACGTTTGACAAAAGATTTCACGGATATGGTAAAGAACAAGGGTGACCGTTAACATCTGTTAGATCAACAAGGTGTATGAAAAATTGTCAAAAATAACAGTCAGGAAAGTAAAACCGGTAAGACAACAGGAAAGTCCCGAACCCTCACCGGAGAACAGATCGTGAGTCTTTACTCAACAGGTTCCTCTGTGTATTCGACTGTTCGTTTTCTGAAGTAACCCTCTCCTGTGGACCCACCTCTCGTCGTCCCATTCTCTTGGGTCCCCTTACGAAACGGTACACCGAGAGTCACAGTCCAAAATGACATTACCTCAATCGAACATCCATCAGAGACCGGTTATAGAGTGAACCGGGTATATACCACTGAGTTCCAGGAAGGACCACCGTGCACGTAGAGAGTCTGTTCTACCTAAGGTCGTACTCCCGAAGTCCTTCCGACCGTTCTGTAAAACAGAGGATGGAGGAGTCAACCCGGGGAGGATTTGAGAGACCTAGTGGTCAGTGACACAAGAGATAGTCCTGGAGGACAGTACTCTGTTGAGTCCGTTCGTCAATAGTGACACGGACCGGTTCCGTCCGTCAAAGTCAGTTACCAAGGGATTGTTAAGATCACCCACTCATCTACAGAGATTATCAATGAAATTGACCGTAAAGAGGTTAGTCATTACTATAATTTGTAAAAAATTTTTAAATAAACAGGAAGTATATAGGAAAAACCAATTTCTTTTCTAGAAATTTAGAAAACAGGTAAATTTTTTAACTCAACAGAAAAATGATACCTTACGGAACGTATAGGACCTATTTACAGTAATACTCTGTCTAAAAAAAAGGTTATAAAATTGGGTTGAACACCGAACAAAAATATCGAAGCAAACTTCTCTTCGGTGACCATACACACAGTTGTCAGTTGAAGAAACCTAGATTTAAAGTAGTGTGAACTTTACTCCAGAAAACCATTTACAAGAAAAAAAAAAATTATTACTAAACTCCATATAAGACGTCTGGCATTTTAAATGGGAAAATGTCACACGTTGAGACACCAAGAATCATCTAAATGTCTCAACACGTTAATAACTTTGACTTACCCTAGGAAACCTCGGGAAGACCCGTGTTTTCGGAAAAGGTAGGGTCAAAGAACAAATGTCCTATTTCCGAAGTCGGAGGAGTCAAGTCAAGTCAGTGAGTCACACAGACTGAGAAACTCTGGGGTACCCGACGTCGTGTCGTCCCCCAGTTGGAGGATCTAGAGGAACTTGAAGTTTCTCGACTAAGTTTGTAAACAATTAGTCCCTTCATTTCCTTACGTCTTTGTTTCCTCCTTGTTAGTTCTTTGATATCACGTCGTTAATTTCGTCCTAGGACCAAGGATAATTTCCTTATACGTTACAGAAACTCGGTTCTTGATTCCGAGAGTAGAATCCACCTTCCACCATTGAAACCCGACTCATCTTCTAAGGATCTTGTGACGAGACAATGGAGTGGTAGTCACTTAGTCTTCTGTCAGTGTATACCCCGAAAGGACCACCAGGTCACCGATTTTGAAGTACGAGGATTACGTCCTCCGGGCTCAAGTTAGGGACCAGTCCCTTGATCTAGGGTGTACGACGTTGATTTGTAGAACATACGACGTAGTTTCTACGGTGAACAGTGTTAATTCTAGACCGTGTGGGTTTATTCATTTTATTTTTTTTATAAAAACATTTTTCTGTCAATATATGGGATGTCGGGAGTGGGGTTTAAAACGAATATTTTACAAGAGGGTCTTGTCTGGGTAGTGTTCGTGTCTTTAACTTTCACATTAGTCTTTAGAAGGTTGTTTGTTTTCGGGTCCTGGTCCGTCGAAGTGTCGACTTAAGATGGTTTTTAAATCTCTTCTCGATTGTGAATAGGATGAGTTTGAGAAGGTCTTTTAACGTCTCCTTCCGTTTGAAGGTTTGAGTAAGATGCTCCGGTGGTAGTGGGATTATGGTTTGGACTGTTTCTGCAGTGTTTTTTCTTTTGATGTCCGGTTATAGTGACTACTTGTCTCTACGTTTTTAGTAATTGTTTTAAGATCGTTTGTTATAGGTTTTTGTATAATTTTTCTAGTATGTAGTACTGGTTCACCCGAAATAGGGTCCTTACATTCCTAAGAAGTTATAGACGTTTAGTTAGTTACATTATGTGATGTAATTGTTTAACTTTTTATTTTTGGTATACTAATAGAGTTATCTACGTCTCTTTCGGAAACTGTTTTAAGTTGTAGGAAATACTTTTTTTGGGAGGTCTTTCGTCCTTGTCTTCCTTGTATGGAGTTACATTATTTTCGATATATGCTGTTTGGGTGTCGTTTGTAATAGGAGTTACCACTTTTTAACTTTCGTAAAGGGGATTTCAGTCCTTGTTCTGTTCCCACAGTTGAGAGTGGTGGTGATAAGTTGTATCAAAACCTTCAAAACCGGTGTCGTTAGTCTCGTCTTTTTCTTTATTTTCCTTAGGTCTAACCTTTTCTTCTTCATTTTGAGAGTGACAAACGTCTACTGTACTAGGAGATGTATCTTTTGGGATTTCTGAGGTGGTCTTTTAATGATCTCGATTAGTTACTTATATCGTTTCAACGTCCTATATTTTAGTTGTGTGTCTTTAGGGAACGTAAGGATATGTGATTATTACTCTTTTATCTCTTTAATTCTTTTGTTAAGTTAAGTGGTAACGTTACTTTTCTTATTTTATGAATCCTTATATAGATGGATTTCTTTAATTTCTGGATATATATCTTTTGATATTTTGTGATCACTTTCTTTAGTTTCTTCTGTGTTTATCTACCTCTTTATATGGTACAGGTACCTAGCCTTCTTAGTTATATCACTTTTACTCATATGATGGGTTTCGTTAGATATCTAAGTTACGTTAGGGATAGTTCGATGGTTGCCATAAAAAGTGTCTCGATCTTGTTTATTAAAGTGTTAAACATACCTTTATGTTTTTTTGGAGTTTATCGGTTTCGTTTGAACTCTTTCTTCTTACCTTGACCTCCTTAGTTGGACGGACTGAAGTCCGAGATGATGTTTCGGTGTCAGTAGTTCTGTCATACTATGACCGTGTTTCTGTCTTTATATCTAGTTACCTTGTTTTATCTTTCGGGTCTCTATTTAGGTGTGTGGATGCCTGTGGAATAGAAACTGTTTCCTCTGTTCTTATATGCTCTTTTCTGTGAGAGAAATTGTTCACCACGACCCTTTTGACCAGTTGGTGAACATTTTCTTACTTTGATCTAGTGAAAGATTGTGGTATGTGTTTTTATTTGAGTTTTACCTAATTTCTAGATTTGTATTCTGGTCTTTGATATTGACGATCTCCTCTTGCATCCGTTTTGTGAGAGGTTGTATTTGGTGTCGTCCTAAGAGATACTGGGTGGAGGGTCTTACAAACTTTATTTTCGTTTTTATTTGTTTACCCTGGATTAATTTTAATTTTCGAAGACGTGTTGTTTCCTTTGATATTCGTTCCACTTTTCTGTCGAAAGTCTTACTCTCTTTTATCATCGTTTGCTTCGTTGTCTGTTTCTTAATTAGAGGTTTTATATGTTCGTTGAGGACGTCGAGTTAAGGTCTTTTTATTTGCTGGGTTAGTTTTTCACCCGGTTTCTTTATTTGTCTGTAAAGAGATTTCTTCTGTATGTCTACCGATTGTTTGTATACTTTTCTACAAGTTATAGTGAGTAATAGGCTCTTTACGTTTAGTTTTGGTGTTATTCCATAGTAATGTACGGTCAGTCTTACCGACGATAGGTTTTCAGATTTTCGTTATTTACGACCACTCCCACACCTCTTTTCCCTTGTGAGAATGGGACAACCACCCTTACGTTTGATCATGTCGGTGATACCTCTTGTCACACCTCCAAGGAATTTTTTGACCTTTATCTTGACGTAATACTGGGTCGTTAGGGTGACGACCCGTATGTGTGGTTCCTTTGGTCTTAAACTTTCTCTGCGTACATGGGGTTACGAGTAGTGTCGTGACAAATATTATCGGTCCTGTACCTTCGTTGGATCTACAGGTAGTCGTCTGCCTACCTATTCTCTCGACACCATGTATATGTGTTACCTCATAATGGGTCGGTAATTTTTCTTATGTAAACTTAGTCAAGATTACTCCACCTACTTTGACCTCGGATAATATGTCTCACATCATTCGGTCTTTCTTTTTGTGATTATGCCATATGATTTCGTATATATACCTTAAATCTTTCTACCATTGTTATTGGAACATACACTCTGTCGTTTTCCCTGTGTATATCTTGTCAGAAAACCTGAGACACCCTCTCCCGTTCCCGTCCTAGTATACCCTCTTATCGTAACTTTGTACATTTAATAGTATACACTTTGATTAGCGGTCATATCCGAGCTACGTACTATGTCCCACGAGTCCCGACCACGTGACCCTACTGGGTCTCCTTACCCTACCCCTCTCTCCACCCTCCCCCAAGTCCTACCCCTTGTGTACATGTGGGTACCGTCTAAGTACAGTCACATACCGTTTTGGTTATGTTATAATATTTCACTTTTTATTTATTTATTTATTTTGACTTTGCTTTTTTTTTTTACAAGAGGGTCTTTTGGTAGTCCCTCAAGTCCACAAACTCGTACTCGATGGACAGGAGGAAAGAACCGGGACACTATTTGAAAAGAGACGAAGCCTGAGGTTTGAAAACCAAATGGACGGAACGACACTCAACCCTTGTTCTTTAACGTAAGTCATTGTGATAGTCAAGGCCAGTCAGCGAATCAGTACAGGCTAAGAAACACTGAGGTACCTGACGTCGTGTGATCCGGAGAGACAGGTAGTGATTGAGGACCTCAAATGGGTTTGAGTACAGGTAACTCAGTCACTACAGTAGGTTGGTAGAGTAGGAGACAGTAGGGGAGAGGAGGGCGGAAGTTAGAAAGGGTTGTAGTCCCAGAAAAGTTTACTCAGTCGAGAACCGGAGTCCACCGGCTTCATAACCTCAAAGTTGAAGTTGTATTCAGGAAGGTTACTTGTGGGTCCTGACTAGAAGAAATCCTAGTCAGGACTTCACCACTTTCAGGATTTCAGGATTTCACCATTGTGATAGTGGTGAAACATTAAAGTATTGGGGGTTTTCTTTGAGAGAGGAATAATCGTCAGTAGGAGGGAAAGGGTCGTGGACTGTTGGTAATTAGATTCAAGAAAGAGTTACTTAATTGGTTAAGACCCGTAAAGTATATTTTCCTCAATTTACTATGAACCATTCGACACAGATCGAACAAAGTAATCGTATTACAAAAGTTCCAAGTAGATACAACATTGTATATGATCACGAATTAAATAAAAATAACGATTATATATTTATATGATGTCAACTACCTATAAATCTAGTAAAACTGAAAAATGAAAAATACTTACTGTTTAGAATGTTTGTAAACACACGTTCAAAAACTCACGTGTACAAAAGTCAGGAGAATCCATATATGGATCCTCCTCCTAAAGACCCAGTAAGTTGACATATAAATTATAAAATTCCATTACGTTATAACACAAGGTTTCACGTGGAATGTAAAGGTAGTTGTTCCATACTCTTAGGTTAAAGAGGTACAAAAGTGAGAAAAAAGGGATGGTTATAAATAAATAGATTTATTGAAAGACGTAATAAATAACTTTAGAAAAAAAAGGAAACGATTAAGAATCACTAGTAAAAAAATTTTTTATAAGTAAGATACCATATGTTACCATAAAGTCAACGACAAAACTAAACGTAAAGCGATTACTAAAACTAAACGTAAAGTAGATCAGTTCCGATACCAAAAAGGTCACCAGTACATACCTACACTCTCAACCTGATATTTTTTTCGACTCACGACTTCTTAACTACGAAAACTTGACACCACAACCTCTTCTGAGAACTCTCAGGGAACCTGGCGTTCCTCTAGGTTGGTCGGGTAGGATTTCCTCTAGTCAGGTCCCACAAGTAACTTTCCTGACTACGACTTCGACTTTGAGGTTATGAAACCGGTGGAGTACGTTTCTCAACTGAGTAACCTTTTCTGGGACTACGACCCTCCCTAACCCTCGTCCTCCTCTTCCCCTACTGTCTTCTACTCTACCGACCTACCGTAGTGACTGAGCTACCTGTACTCAGAACCATTTGAGGTCCTCAACCACTACTTGTCCCTCCGGACCGTACGACACTAAGTACCCCAACGTTTCTCAGCCCGTGCTGACTCACTGACTTGACCTGACTTACCTCTTCTGAGAACTCTCAGGGAACCTGACGTTCCTCTAGATTGGTCAGTTAGGATTTCCTTTAGTCAGAACTTATAAGAAACCTTCCTGACTATGACTCGACTTTGAGGTTATGAAACCGGTGGATTACGTTTTTTTTGACTGAGTAACCTTTTCTGGGACTAGGACCCTTTCTAACTTCCATCTTCTTCCCCTGTTGTCTGTTACTCTATCAATCTACCGTAGTAGCTGTGTTACCTGTACTCAAACTCATTTGAGACCCTCAACCACCACCTGTCCCTTCGGACCGTACGACTTCAGGTACCCCAGTGTTTCTTAGTCTGTACTGACTCACTGACTTGATTTGACTTACTGATTGCTACAACTTGTATATAAGTACACGAATAACCAGCAAACGTATAGGAGGAACTTCTTCACAGATAATTCGGAAGTTAAACTTCCTAAAATCGGGTAAATTTTTAACCCAACAGAAAGACAACAACTCAACATTCTCAAAAATTATATGAAACTTATATTGAGGAAATAAATTATACATTAAAGATTTATAAAAGGGGATAGGACATCTAAAAGAAAAGTGAAAGAACTACCATAGGAAACCGTGTTTTCAAAATGAAAACTACTTCAAGTTAAATTGAAAAAAGGAAACCAACGAACACGAAACCCACAGTATCAATTCTTTGGTAACGGATTAATTTTCAGTGTTTCTGAATAAAGATACAAAAGAAGATTCTCGAAACACTAAAATCAACAATTTAAATCAAGAAACCAGACAAACTCAACTTAAAACATACACTACACTCATCCTTAGGTTAGAGTAAGAAAACATACACCTATGAGTTAACAGGGTTATAGTAAATAATTTTCATGATAATAAAGAGGTAACTTGACAGAACCGTAGGAACAGTTTCTTGTTAACTGGTATGTGTCACACCATGAACGTATTTGTGTGTGTGTGTGTGTGTGCGTGTGTATATGTATGTACTTACCTTATTTTATTTTTCAGTTCTTTATTTGATAAACGTATACACCAGGTTACTAAAAACTGTTCTCACGGTTCTGTTAAGTTACCCTTTTCCTGTCGACAAAACGTTTACCATGACCTTTTGGACCTACGAACCCACGATTCAGTGAAATCAGTACAGGTTGAGAGACCCTGGGATATCTAACATCGGGTTGTACGAAGAGACAGGCATCCTAAGAGGTCCGTTCTTATGACCTTACCCAACGGTACGGGAGGAGGTCCCCTAGAAGGGTTAGGTCCCTAACTTGGGTACAGAGAATGAGGACTTAACCGTTCCCCAAGAAATAATGAACCTTTTCTGTTACCGTGGGGTGAGGTCATGAGAACGGACCTTTTAGGGTACCTGCCCTCTCGGACCACCCGACGGTAGATACCCCAGTGTGTCTCAGTCTGTGCTGACTCGCGTAAGAGAAAGTGAAAAGTGAAAGTACGTAACCTCTTCCTTTACCGTTGGGTGAGGTGACAAGAACGGACCTCTTAGGGTCCCTGTCCCCTCGGACTATCCGACGACAGATACCCCAGTGTGTCCCAGTCTGTGCTGATTTCGCTGAATCGTAGAAATAATGATCACGGTGGACCCTTCGGGTCGTTTTCACCTATAAGTGTACGTTTTCTTTACCTGAAATCAGATTGTACCGTATGGTTTTAATGGAGTTTTACCTAGTTTTGGAGTTTGCATTCTGGATTTTTATATTTTGTGAATCCTCCTTTTTATCCTGTTTTCGATATGTTATAACCTAAATCGTTACTAAAGGATCTACGTGGTGCTTTCCGTGTCCACTGTTTTATTTTTTACCTGTTTAATACGAAATACTTTTAAATTTTTAAAACACGTAGTTTTTTATGACAGTACAAAGGGACCATCGATCGACCATTTCTTAGGTGGACGGTTACAACCTCAGTGCCTAAGGTAAGGACTAGGTTCTTCTAGAGTGTTCGGTTCTTCGTTGATTCGGACACATGGTGTTCAAAACTCGGATATGCGATCTCGGGCCTTCGTCGTTGATTATTCGGACACGTGGTTATAATAATTTCGGACACGCGGGATCTCGGACACAAGGTGGCGTTCTCTTCGGTGTCGTTACTCTTTGGGTTCGTAGTGTTGATCTCTCCTCGAGGGTAAGTGGTGTTGATCTCTTTTCGGACACTTCGTTACTTCTGAGTGTGTCGGTTTTATTATTATTATTTATTTTATAAATTTTTTTTGACAATTATTTTATTTTCCCGTTGAGTGTCCTATTTCCTTTTATAAATGTCTCGTATATATACTATTCGTTAATTAAAAGTCTCATATGTCTCTTGAGAATTTTGAATTATTTTTGTTTTTGTTTGACTGATTTTTAAACCGTTTCCTGACTTTGTCTGTAAAGCGGTTTCTTTTGTATATTTACCGGTTGTTCCCCCTTAAGGGACCACCAGGTCACCAAGCTTGAGGTACGAAAGTGACGTCCTCGTTGATTCAACGAGACTACCCCTTGATTCTAGGAGGTATCGACACGTCACGTCAGTCTTTTTTTTTTTTATCCAACAGATATTTACCAGTTATTCGTTTACTTCGTACGAGTTGTAGTGATTAGTAATCCTTTTACGTTTAGTTTTGATATTACTGTATGTAGGTAATCCTACCCAGGATGGTTTTTTCTTTTTTCTTTCTGGTTTTTATTGTACAATTACCCCTACACCTCTTTGATCTTAGGAACATACAACAACCACCCTTTCATTTTACCATGTCGGTGATACCTTTTCTCATACCGTCGAGGAATTTTTATGTCAATGGCATACTAGATTGTAAGGTGAAGACCCATATACGGGTTTTCTTAACCTTCGTTTCTGAGTTTATCTGGAAATATGTGGGTACAAGTATCGTCAAAATAAGTGTTATCGAGTTTGTACCTTCGTTAGATACACAAGTAGTAACCACTCACTTACCATTTTACACCATATTTGTATGTTATTGTATGATAAGTCGGAATTTTTCCCTCCTTTAAGACTGTACGATGTTGTACCTATTTGGAACTCCTATAATACCACTAACTTTACTTGGTCAGTGTTTTTCTGTTTATGACGTACAAAGATAAATATACTTCATCCAAAATCTCATCAGTTTTAGATCTGTCTCTTTCATCTTAACACCAACAGTCCCTAACCCCTTTCTCCAATAACAAATTACCCATATCTCAAAATCGAAATACTCTAATTTTCAATACTTCTACTTACTACCACTACCAACATGGTGTAATACTTATATAAATTATGGTGTCTTTCCATGTGAATTTTTACTAATTCTACCTTTTAACAGTCAATACTGTGAAATAGAGTTGTTTTGAATTTTTTTTAGTTGTCAGGATCTGTCAAAGTTAGGGACCAGACTCTCCTAAGACGTACGGTATCTCGTTCATTCGGGTACACGGTGTTTATAACTCGGACCCGAGATCTCGGTCTGTCGACGTTAAGGACTTCGTACCCACGGATCTCGGACACGAGACGTTGTTCTCTTTCGTACCGTTACTCTCCTGGCTCGTGACGTTACCTCTCACCGAGTGTGATCGGTACTAATCTCTTTCGGACACCCGTCGTTTCTTCTGGGTCGTGTTGGTTTTTGTTGTCTAGCAACCAAATAATAATTATTGTTTAATGATTAATTAATTAAATTTTAGTTGACTATTATTTTCAAATAAACCCCTGAGAGTCAAGATAGGATGACTAGAAATACAGAATACGACGATGACGTGACGGAACTAATCGAAAAATCATGTAAAGCTTAGTACTGCACATTCAGGAGGTTGAAACACGAAGTCTCAACGAGACTGATTCTTTCGTCGACACAAAGAAAGTTGATACACAAGATACTCTCTTTATAAATTTCTTGTAAATATTATATACTCTTTGTGTGTATGTGTAGATTACATTAGGAGCATTTTTAGTATATTCCATTATAATACTGAAATAATTAATTCGTTAGTATAAAAATAGTAGACAAGACATAGTCTGTAATACCTACGTTCTGTGACCCCGACATCTGTCTATCCGTTGTACTAGAGACAAGTCCAAATCCAGTGAGAGAGTTTAACCTTACGTCAAGAGAACTGAGGTTCAGGGGTTTATCAAAGTGACGTTTTTCTAATTAAGGAAGACCTCAAGAGTTTGTAGAAGACATCAAAGAGAGACCGGACTCGACCTATTCACCGGTGGACTTACCGTACTCTTGGTTCCATTTAGGACCTAGAATATCGGAAGAGTAAGTTGGTAAACAAGTAAATTTCTTATAAGTCCCGGATGACATACGGTTCCTAATCACTATATTAGTTCTTCTCTGTTACAGTGGCGGAAGCACTTAGAATGAAAGAACGTGTTCTCTGTACATTGTTCTTTAAAGTGTTTATTGTTCTATTAATGTCGCTTATTAACGTCCAAAGACATTTCCTTCCTTTCAGACGTCTTTAATTCTTATAGTCTCTATTGATGGTAACTACCCCCCAAATGTCTTTTGGAGTGAAATTTCTGGATTTTAAAACAGTTCCCTACTTCTTATTCTCTCTTTACCGGAATAGTTTTCGTAAAGTTCGTTTCTTTCATATTGTCGTCTCAGGGACTCCGTCCTTTTCTCGATCCACATCGGACCCTTGACTGTCTTTCGGTTACTCTAATCTCATATGATTCGTTTCTCGTGTCACTATGACTCTCCATTAGTCCATCACGAATGTCCCGTAACCTCCCGTGGGTTCTTGGCTCAATAGGTCGATAGGTCAATAAGCTCTGTTCTCAGTGTAGGACTGTCGAGAACAGGACCACACGATCTCAGGAACCCCTTTTAGACGACGAGAGTCAAGTGACCACTCCCGTTAGTAACGGGGGTCCTCACGGGTCTGGTCTATGTACGGGAGCGACGGAGGTTCTACCTCACCTAACCGACGTAGAAAAAAGTATGAGAACCGGTACCACGTAATATTTGGGAAAAGAGATAAGAAGATCCCAATGATGTTTCAAAACCCGTTCCCTTTCGAGGGTTTCGTCGGACAGTAGCACTTCGGGTTTAAGAAGTCGTCTTCTCGACTCCTCTTCTAACTCCCACATCCACCCCGAATACCGGAACACCGAACTTCGGTGTACGACCCTTTAAGTAATTTACAATTGTTCACGAAAGAATTTTTTGTTTGTTTGTTTGTTTGTTTTAGACAATCGGTTTCATACTAATCCTCGGTGACTTCCTAAAATTTGGTTTCCTACAACACTAGACTAAATATAAAAATTTTCGAATGAGGATGGTACATATATCTTACCTAACCCATATATTCATTTGTTCCAATTTTAGAATTTCAAGTACTTCAAGTCGATCTTCCGATAACGTCGACAGTTTTACTTTTTTTCGAAAGAATCTGATCCTACCATGACCACCTCTATGTTACCTCTCTTCACTTTTATAAGATCTACATAAAACCTTTACTTTTATTGTCCAACTACGAGTTCAAAAACCGAAATTATTGACATACCACCGTAGTATACGACGTTACCCCTTCTAATGTTCATCTCTTATATATCCAAAATTTTCTAGTAGGTATTAACGTGGAATCTGTACAACTCAAACTTTGTTAATACTCTGAAAGTTTTTCGAACATCTATTCCTAGTCCGGGAAGGACGTTCCTTTCGTCGACTCCTTCTTTCGAATGACAGTTTCCTTCAGACTGAAGGTCCCGGGACCTCGTCCACAGTCTACTTCCTCTGGTAATAGGACTCTGGTTTCTCTATTCTTGGTTCTTGATTATCGCGATAACGTCGAGTAGAATCTTTTATAAGTAACCTTCAGGTATCTTTAGTGGTACTCCGAACAACAACAACGATTCAGCACAGGCTAAGAAACGCTGGGGTCCCTGACGTCGTGTGGTCCGAAGAGACAGGAGGTTATAGAGGGTCTCAAACGAACCTAAATACGGGTAACTTAGTCACTACGATAGGTTGGTAGAGTAGGAGACGACGGGAAAAGAGAAAAACGGAAGTCAGAAGGGTCGTAGTCTCAGAAAAGGTTATTCAACCGAGAAGTGTAGTATACCTGTTTCAAAACCTCGAAGTCGAAGTCGAAGTCGGGAAAGTCACTTATAAATCCCAACTAAAGGAAACCCCAACTGACTAAACTAGAGAAACGTCAGGCTCCCTGAGAGTTCCCAAAAGGAGTCTTGGTGTTAAGTTCTCGTAGTTAAAAAACCACGAGTCGGAAAAAATACCAGGATGAGAGTGTAGGTATGTACTGATGACCTTTTTGACAACGAAACTGATATTTCTGGAAACAACCGTTTCACTACAGAGACGAAAAGATTATACGACAGAACCAACCAGTATCGAAAGGAAGGTTCCTCGTTCACAGAAAATTAAAGAACTGACGTCAGTAACAGACGTCACGAAAACCTCGGGGGTTTTATTTTGGACGGTGACGAAAGTGAAAAGGGTGAAGATAAACGGTATTTCCCTACCCTGGTCTATGGTACTGGAATCAAAAAACTGACAACTCAAAATTCGGTCGAAAAAGTAAGAGGAGAAAGTGAGAGTAGTTCTCCGAGAAATCAAGGAGAAGTGAAAAACGGTGATCTCACCATAGTAGACGTATAGACCGTTGGAACTAAGGTCGAACACTATGTAGGTCGGGTCGAAGTGTACTACAAGAGACGTATATTCAATTTGTTCACCCCACTGTTATATGTCGGAGACAGTACGACGAAAGGTTTAAAACTTGGTCAGTCAACAAGGTATAGACCAAGATTGACAACGAAGGAATGAGTGTATATCCAAAGAATCCTCTGTCTATTCCACCAGACCATGAGAGAAATTCTCTACCCTCATGGACTTATGGAATGGACAGAGTCCATTATCTTTCTCCGTATTTGAACTTTTCTCTTCTGTATCAAATTCCAAACCACTGAAACCGTTTCAAGTTTGAAGAAACTAGGAAAACTTACTAATACTTTTAACTCTCCTTTTTAAGTACACTTTCGTAAACCGACATATTTACCTCCAAATATAACATGTAACACTCTCGTCTATAATAATACTCGTTAGTTATACTCGAGACATGGATGTTGTAATGAAAGACTTTTTTTGGTTATTAAAACCACTACCAAATTGTCCTAGTTTTATTTACATGAAATGGGACATGTTCGGTCGATATCGTAGTGGGTTCACTTTGTCTAGTCCTGTTTTACTGTGGTTCCTCTGACTACACATACGACTCAGGGGTACACCCATTTCTTGAGTAGAGTCTTAGTCACCCAGAGTCGTCTAGAACTGGAACTAACGTTACACTGGTACTGATTATCGTTGTCGAACCAATGTAACCGACATTAGAGAAATGGTAACGTAAGGTTTGTATAGTCTTACAACAGACATATAGAACATGATAGAAAATCTCGGATGGACAGTTGTAATCGGGTGTCAGAACCGTTTGTGCGGTCACTAACAGACGGAAAGAAGGGTATGTTAGAGATCTGAACGACAAAGTTGTTTTATTCGTAAAAAAGCGAGAAAACGAGATGGGAACGTCTTGTTGAGTAAAAACAGTTTATGGTATATGAAAGTGTAAAGGTTTGAAAACAGGAATATTTCCAAGGAATCCGGATCTTACAGGAGTGAGGAGTGGAAGGATGACTAATTGATAAATACGAAAGTCCCAGTCTATTTACATTTAACGGTAGAGAGGAGTTTTATGAGTCACCTTAAGTAACGTAGGAGTAGATATAAAGGTAAAATACGATAAATATCAAGTTATATGAATAAGTCGTTTGTAAATGTCTTACAGACGACTTATAGTCCTGGAAAATTCTACGTTTGCTGTCTTTGTATGAGGTTCATCGAATTAGTTCGATCAAGTGGTGTAAAGGTAGGAGCGGATATAAAGGTAAAATGAGGTAAATATTAAGTTATATGAATCAGTTGTTTGTAAATGTCTTACGACGATTTCCAGTCCTGAGAAAATCTACGTTTACTATGTTTGAGTTTAGATTTATCGAATTTGTCCGGTCGAGTGGATTACCTTTTCATGTTACTTTTTGTACCACGCTAGGTCGGTAAGTTTACTACACTAAACATAAATAGAAAGAAAACATGTTCAACTAATCTAACCCAGGGGATCTTTATCTCGGACTCTATCCTAAGAATACTTTCACTAAATAACTCTCCTACGGAAATCCTTTTCTACACCTTCCCTTTGTCCCCTTCTTTCAGTTCATTCTTGTGTCGGAGGTAACCTTTGATCAAAGTCGAAAAGGTGTACCCCTCTAAATTTCGTATTTAGTGTGGTGTCTCAAACAGAATAGACCTCAGTTCTCACAAAACGAAATTTTTTTATGATAAAGAATAAAAAAAATTAGCGTTGTACGGTGTACACCCTAGAATCGAGGGGTTGGTCCCTAGCTTGAGTGTGGAGGACGCGACCTTCGTGACTTGGAATTTGTGACATGACGGTCCCTTTAGAACTCCCACAAAACGAAAAACATGAGGGAACTACTACTCGGTTCTCGACAATCTACCCTTCCAGACACAATTGGAAGGGACACTTTCCCTGTACCCACTTCGCCGTTGTCGTTGACACACCGTCCGTACTATTGACGGTTTTAAGTAGACGTCGAACCAGTCAGAGTCTCCTTTCTAGAAGAATTTAGAGACTTTTCAAGTCCCGTTTGAGACTACACACGTTAAGAAAACGTTGTGTCCATCTTAGTCTTAGTGCATTTGGTGTTCAATATCTAAAAAGAGTCCTTTCCCTCCCAAAATTAATTTCTTCCTTCTTCCGACCATCCGTTACAGTTCTTAAGTAAGATGGTGACCACCCCCGTTTCTTATGTTACCACTCGTTTTTTATGTGTGTAGAGAGAACAGTGTCTCGTATAGTCGAAACAAGTCACGTCTAGCTGGTTTTTTTTCGACGTTATTACATTTTATATGCGACATCATCCCTTTTCTAACTACCGACACTTACGTAATACAATCAAATAGGTTGAAATATATAGGTCACGGGTCTATCATGGCATTCATAACATTCACCAGTCACTTACTCGTATACGTCGATCAACACACTTGAGTCCCAAACCCCGTCCTTCCTTCATCTAAGAGAGACCATCAACAGGAAAATCAATCAAATACCCGGTACGTTCTGATAGTGAGTGATGAATTGCCGGTGTATCACGGAAATTCACCTCACTAAGAATATAGACTGAGGACTACTTAAACGGATAACGGTTTAAGACTTTGACAAAAGTTTACCATCTAGAGGGTGGAAACTCCTATAGATTAAAGAGAATCGAATGAAGTTGTATATTGAGTAACTGGTACTTGAAATACAATTATCGCACGATTCACAACGTTTTTTATTTCTCTACTTATTTGGTATCAGGGTCGTTCGTTTATTAAATCCTGTCGACGGATCGTCCTAGTTATATTACTGAACATTACTGTTCCATGCATTTAAAGTGAAACATGTAAGAGACCCATCGACGAACCCCCTGACGTCAAAAATTTTAAACGAAAAGTAATACACGTCACAGTAACTTAGATTCCGGTTTTCCCGTATTTGAGTCTTTCTCAAATGTAGTCACGGGAGTTCTGTTCTCGTCGGTAAAACTATGATTAAGGAGTAAATTTACGAAAGAAGAAACGTTAGTGAGAGACAAAAAAGGTCAGAGTGAAATAACTCCGAAAGTCACCGATTCAACTTCTAGAGAGAACCATTTACAGTGTAACGTGAACTTTTATACACCCAATAAAAGTTTGTAGAAAACTATGACTAAAGATTGTATTAAGGTGTCATTATCCTCTTGTCAGACATACTAAAGTTATAGAAATCCCGTACTTCAAAAACATGGAACAAAATACAGGGACCTATACAAGGAATCAAATGTAAGATACCCTTGAACTTATGTCAAACACAGGATAATAACTCACTTTTAACATATTTGGAATTAATACAACTTAACCAAGTGTCACGAAAAGTCCAGATGATATGGGAAGATGAAGAGACATATAAGCAACTTTGAGGTTGATTTTTAGAATTAAATAGATGAATTTTTTATTAACATTATATCACATTGATATACATTGGAACAAGACACAAAAGATTTAGAGGACATTTGTACAATAGTATAAAAGTATTAATTTTTGTTTTTTTTCTGTCTTCGTCGTTTATCAGTCAGTAGGAACTGAAAATAGAGAAAAAATGGGAGGCGGAGGTCAGTGTGGATGTCTAATTTAGAGGTACGGTGGTAGAATCAGGTTCAACGAGAGTAGACAGTGGACCTGAATAAGAGTAGAGAGAGGACGTTCTCGAAGGATTGATTAGAGAGTCTAGGATAGGTAACGTAGGAAGTGTAGGTAAATGGTTACGTTAGTCGTTTCATTAGAAAACTTTGACATTTAAATTAATATTTAAAAGACGAATTAGGAGTATAGTCGGGATAAATTTAAGGACAAACTGAAAGGGTAATGTGAGTCTTATTTTAGGTCTGGGAAATTTGTCGTAGGATAATCCGGGATGTACTTGATTGTGTCGGAGGAAAGAGAGGAGGGATACTAATTTGAGGTGGTAGTGACCGGACAGAAGTCAAGACGTCTGACATGTTCCCTTCTCTGAAATCCGTGTACCAGGGGTTAGACTGAGGTTGAGTCGAGAGTTAGAACCGAATTTACCTAACCGAAATTTCTCCTGGAAGAAGTGTAGAATAAATTTCTCTCATAGGATCCTGAAGAGACCACCAGGTCACCGATTCTGAGACCGGTGGGTCACGTCCCCCGGGTTCAAGTTAGGAACCAGTCCCTTGGTCTACCGTATATGAAATTGTTTCTAGTTTCTACGGTGTAGGATATTGATTCTAGGTCACGTCGTTTTATTTATTTATGTATGAAAAAATTATTTATTTTTAAAATTTTTCTCCCATAGGGGAGGGGTATTACCAGAAATAACAAATAGTAATTTGAATCAGAACAAGTAAGTACCACGAATAGTGTTAAAGGTCAAGTCATAAGTAAAATGACGGACGTCTTCCCGTTCCCAGTAACAAAATAAAAGATCGTCACATGAGTAATGTACCGAGTTACGAACATATATTATCCACGAGTCATTTGTAAATTCAAGTAAGTTAAGTAGGTAATTAAGTAAATAATTTTTTGTAAAATTCGGAATTCTAAAATTTTTTCGAAACTTCACTTGAAAAGACCACCAGGTCACCAATTTTGAGACGTGAAAGTGACGTCCCCCGTGCCCAAACTGGGGTCCTTCAAGGTGTACGTCTTTCACACTGGGGGGGGGGTTTTTTTTAACTACCCACCTGTAGTCTATACATATTAAAAGTTTGAAATTCGAAACGAAAAAAAAAAAGAAAGTCATTTTCCTCTTCCGTACAAAATAGAACAAACAGAAATTTCTTCTGGAATGAACTAAACCCCCTTTGGTAGACTTTTAAAGACAATATATACTTTGTCCTGTATATATACGTATACCCTTTCACTTTCAACGAACCAGTACTTACTGAGAAACGTTGGGGTCTCTGAGATGTCAGGTATCTTAAGAGGTCCGGTGTTATGACATCACTCATCGGAAAGGGAAGAGGTCCCGTAGAAGGGTTGGGTCCCTAGCTTGGGTCCAGAGGGTGTAACGTCCACCTAAGTAATGGTCGACTCAGTGTTCCCTTCGGGTTCTTAATGACCTTACCCATAGGATAGGGAAGAGGTCACCTAGAAGAACTGGGTCCTTAACTTGACCCCAGAGGACGTAACGTCCACCTAAGAAATGGTTGACTCAATAACCCCTTCGGGTATATACGTATGTATATGGTATATATATATAAACCATATATATAACCCATAAACCCTATATATATATATATATATATATATATATGTGTGTGTGTATGTGGGTAGGTAACCAAAAGTCCTTTTACTTTTGTGATTTCGTCTACAGAACCTACTTCGGAGAGTCAAAAGACAAACTAATGTGTTTAAACTACACAAAATCGTCATGATGAGAAATCTTAAACACAAATAGTGAAAGTACGTAACCTCTTCCTTTACCGTTGGGTGAGGTCACAAGAACGAACCTCTTAAGGTCTCTATCCCCTCGGACCACCCGACGGTAGATACCCTAACGTGTCTCAGTCTGTACTGACTTCGCTGAATCGTCGTCGTCGTCGTTCTTTTTAATAAGAAAAGAAACTTACTTAAATTTGTCGAATACCAAATAAGATACTTTTATACTCTCACATAAAGATGAGGTTCTCTAGACCTTTATACTTTTTACACGGTTTTATATTCTAACGTTTGAAATAGACCTCGACCTCTTTTCTTATCCTACTTTCCGAGATCTGACTCGATCTGTCGTGATAACTAATAATGGATGTCTAGTAAACTTCCTTATTGGGTCACCACGACTATAACTTTATAAAACTGGGCTCTAACGTAAAAACACTCGGTAAGATGTGACGTTGGGTGAATACCTATCATCTTCCTCCAAGAGTACCTACTTCAACTATAAAGGTGAGGGTGAGTAGGACAGTTGAATCTTTGTGTAACTAAGACCTTGTCTTTTCCTCCTGATCTCACTATCTGGACTTATAGACACTATTAAGGTGTAGTATGTACCTTGAAGTTGTACAGTCCGTTTTACAAGTTCCCTAACAGAAAAAAACTCTTTCTTCTACCACAGTTGGTCTTCCACCACCTGGTCGTCGGTCTGTAGGAAGGTAGTACGACTGTCCTACCCAGACTTCTGCGTCTCGTCGGTGAAAGTCGTTGTCCACTTATAATAAAAGAGACAAGATGAAAGACAGGTAATAGTCGATTTCCTTCGAAGATATAGGAAGAGAGTGACGGGTACGGTCTTCCCATCACTATTGTACACAAACTGCTACCTACCATTAGGGGTTTAACGTCGTACATTAACCGTTCTTTACTCACCGGTACGAATACCTATCTTTTGGTTATAAGACTCCGGTCGTCGAATTAATCCACCGGATAAGGTGGTCCAACCTAAACACTTAGTACATTCGGAGAGACTAAAATTTTTGTGAACCCCTTCTCTCGGGTCCCTTACTGATTTGAAAGAAGTCAGTTCTCCCTACCCCCGTGTTTCGGGAGTATTAAACTTATAATTTCTTTAGTGAAGTGTCAGAATCAAAGCCCTCCAAATCTTGGTAATTCGGACACTGTCCATGACGTTCCTTTTACTTTTATTTAAACATCGTTTAATAAAGGGTCGATCCTCGGTGTCTGAGAAGCAATCGTAGAGTGAGACAAGTCCAACGATATTGTTTACCGACATCTGACCTACCGAAATATTGTTTTTCAATAAATACAAAGTCTTCGACCCTTCGGGTTCTAGTTCCACGGACGTCTGAGTCACGGGTCACTTGGTCGGAAGACCTGAGTGTCTGCCGGCAGAAGAGAGACGGAGGATTGTACATCTTTTTCCTCAGAGAGACCTCAGAGAAAATACTCCCGTTATTAGGGTGAGGACTCCTGAGGTGGGAGTACTGGAGTCAAAAGTCAAGTCAAGAAGCCAACACAAACTGAGAAAATACTGGGGTACTTGACGTCGTGTGGTCCGGAGGGACAGGTAGTGGTTAAGGGCCTCAAGTGGGTTTGGGTTCAGGTAGCTCAGCTACTACGGTAGGTTGGTAGAGTAGGAGACAGCAGGGGAAGACGAGGACGGGGGTTGCGGAGGGTCGTAGTCCCAGAAAAGGTCACTCAGTTGAGAAGCGTACTCCACCGGTTTCATAACCTCAAAGTCGAAATCGTAGTCAGGAAGGTTACTTGTGGGTCCTGATTAGAGGAAATCCTACCCGACCAACCCAGAGGAACGTCAGGTTCCCTGAGAGTTCTCAGAAGAGGTTGTGGTGTCAAGTTTTCGTAGTTAAGAAACCGCGAGTCGAAAGAAATGTCAGGTTGAGAGTGTAGGTATGTACTGGTGACCTTTTTGGTATCGGAACTGATCTGCCTAGAAACAACCGTTTGGTTACAGAGACGAAAAATTATACGACAGATCCAACCAGTATTGTAAGGAAGGTTCCTCATTCACAGAAAATTAAAGTACCGACATTAGTGGTAGACGTCACTCAAACCTCAGGGTTTTTTATTTCAGTCGATGACAAAGGCGACAAAGGGGTAGATAGACGGTACTTCACTACCCTGACCTACGGTACTAGAATCAAAAGACTTACAACTCGAAATTCGGTTGAAAAAGTGAGAGGAGAAAGATTACTGGAGGGTTTCTGGGGTGGAGGTTTATGGTGGTGCGACTCCTAATCCAAAGTTGTATACTTAGAAGACACCTATGTTTGGAAGTCAGAAGTCATCAATCTTTGGTACTTCAACAACCAAATTTAGTAGAGATTCACCCACAGACAACGAATCAGTACAGGCTGAGAAACGTTGGGGTACCTGACATCGGACAGTCTGAAGAGACAGGTACCCCAAAAGGTCCGTTCTTGCGATCTCACCCATCGGTAAGGGAAGAGGTCCCCTAGAAGGGTTGGGTCCCTAGCTTGGGTCCAGAAGGACGAAACGTCCGTCTAAGAAAGGGTAGACTCAGTGGTCCCTCCGGGATTTAGTAGAGATTACCGGGAAACCTTAGACTTTGAAACAAAGAAAGTCGAATGGAAGGTACTTAACGAGAACTAGATTAACATCTCTGTTCTATATGTACGTTTTTAAAATTCATTATAATATTAAGGATTAAAATTTCTGGAACGAACTTCCGATGTAGAAGACTCTTTTAAAAGGAATGTTGAAGAGGTAGATGGAACCCTAGGCTGTCGTAAAACACAAAGACATCAATGGTAATTCCGTAAATAGGGTGTGTCAATACACCTGCAACCATACCTTTTTTTGTTTCTGGTTGGTTTGTTTTATTTGTTTCAGATAAATAAGATTTGTACGATGTCGTTCCCTCGGTCTGTGACAGTAAACGTAAAACAGTATCTGAGTTTCCGTCCGTCTCCTTTCTAGTTCAAAATATCACATTTTTTCACCTCCGAAGTTATAAGGTACTAATCCGTTCCACTTCGAGTCCACCCTCACGACGTCCCTCCTTCGGTCAAGACTGAGACACAACCTTTGAAAGAAACTGAACGAAAATAATAAAATTAGTATAAGTTACCGAACGGACTTCCTGGGACAGGGAGACGAACTGACATTTGATTTCACGGAAACAAGTCGAGTTCCTCTCTATCAAACAGGGACGGGGGGACACTTCTAATTGTGTGGGGAAGACTTCCGATCTGCACGGGAACCTCTACAAAATGTTCTGACTTCTGAGAAATTCAAATGAAGGGGTGACGTAGAGGGAGAGATGAGACGGAAAACTGAAATCAAGGAGTAACGAAGAAAGAGAGACTAGATATTTTTTGGGACCGTAGGTTTGGGGGTTTTCTACCAATAAAACTCCGTGATCAGACGGTAAAAGTCGTCTCACTCGAACCTGAGTCATTGTCTTCATCTCGTAGGAGACACCAACCAATCCCCATGTATAAACCGAAAGAAACCAACCAGGATTCAACCCTTCGTCCCTGTTTTAATCTCTTTGACAATAGTTAGTTCAGGAACGGTAAACTTCGGTTAACAACGTCTTTAATAACAAATCGAAGGACCCGACAATGGTCTCCATCGTCGGACCGAGAGATGTTCAGACTAAATGTCTTCCGACCGAAGGACACAACAAATAAAACTACTCCCTGACCAAAGGACTCACACAACGACATCCGTCACCCGGTGTCAGGATGAAAAGACATACCGGACCGGTAACAAGTAAACGTATAAGTTAGAAAGTAACCGAAGAACAAGAGAATGGATTTAATACTCAAGGAGTTCCAGTCAACGACAAATAAGAGTAAAACAAAATACGGTCGTGGATTAGGTTTGGACTGTGTCTCATCCGGGGGTTATTTATAAACAACTATCGAAAAAGTTCTTCGGTCAATTTCGTGTTGTAAATATGAAAGTCAAACTTCTGTACCTCGACCTCCAATCATATTCAGTATCCTAGGTCAATTGTTCACCTCTATATGTTAGTCCTAAAACTACTTGTGAATCCTGATTATTTTTGTACAATCTCAGTAATCTTTTAATCTTAAATTTAAAATTTTTTTAGTTATAAAGTTTAAATCTCTCTACTGACATCGGGGTTGGTTATAGAACTGACGTTGAAGTCCTTTCTGGATAGTGTTACGACTGGTCGGTTTGGTGATGACTTAAGAACTGATGTCTTTGTTATCTTTAGTGTTTATTAATAATAACGAAATTCGGTGGTTCAAACCCCCGTTAAACATTACGTCATAACCTAAGGATTATGTAAATCATTATATTGTACCATAATATTTACTGAGGGGACCGGAGTCAAATGTTTTACCACGATTCATGTCTCCATAGTCTGTAGTCACAGACATACTTTGTCTAGAGGTATTGTCTTAAATGTTTCTTTTACTCTCTTTCGAGTAAGGTACTGAGAGTTTGAAAGAGTGTGTGAAAATTTGATACTTCTACATATCTTCACTAAAACACCTTTTCTATAGAAACTTCTTTAACATCAAAAATGGAATTTTGTATCATTTCCTCCGAAGACGTGACGGTACATTATACACTCAAGGTATCCATTGTCGTTCCACTAGTTTGTTCAGTTAGGATTTCTTTCAGTTGGGATTTATAAGCAACCTTCCTGACTACGACTTCGACTTCGAGGTCATGAAATCGGTGAGTAACTTTTTAATACACTTCTCGGTTGAATAACCTTTTCTGGGACTACGACCCTTTCTAATTCCCGTCCTCCTCTCCCCCCGCTGTCTCCTGTACTGACAACCTACCGTAGTGACTGAGTTACCTGTACTTAAACTCGTTTAAGACCCTCTGTCACTTCCTGTCCCTTCGAACCACACGATGTCAGGTACCTCAGTGTTTCTCACCTGTGCTGAAACGTTGTCTTGTTGTCGTTGTCAATTGTCACGTTTTACCTGACATAGTCAAGTCAAGTCAGCGAGTCAGCACAGGTTGAGACTCTGGGGTACTTAGTGTCGTGCGGTACGGAGGGACAGGTAACGGTTGAGGGCCTCAAGTGGGTTTGAGTACAGGTAGCTCAGCCACTACGGTAGGTTGGTAGAGTAGGAGACAGCAGGGGAAGACGAGGACGGGAGTTAGGGAGGGTCGTAGTCTCAGAAAAGGTCACTCAGTTGAGAAGCGTACTCCACCGGTTTCATAACCTCCATGTCGAAATCGTAGTAAGGAAGGTTTCTTGTGGGTCCTGACTAGAGGAAATCCTTACTGACCAACCTAGAGGAACGTCAGGTTCCCTGAGAGTTCTCAGAAGAGGTTGTGGTGTCAAGTTTTCGTAGTTAAGAAGCCGCGAGTCGGAAGAAGTGTCAGGTTGAAAGTGTAGGTATGTACTGGTGACCTTTTTGGTATCGGAACTGATCTGTCTGGAATCATCCGTTTCATTACAAAGACGAAAACTTATACGATAGATCCAACCAGTATTGAAAGGAAGGTTCCTCATATACAGAAAATTAAAGTACCGACATTAGTGGTAGACGTCACTAAAACCTCGGGTTTTTTTATTTCAGACTGTGACAAAGGTGACAAGGGGGTAGATAGACGGGACTTCACTACCCTGGTCTACGGTACTAGAAGCAAAAGACTTACAACTCGAAATTCGGTTGAAAAAGTGAGAGGAGAAAGTACAAGTAGTTCTCCGAAAAATCAAGGAGAAGTGAAAGACGGTATTCTCACCACAGTAGACGTATAGACTCCAATAACTATAAAGAGGACCGTTAGAACTAAGGTCGAACACGAAGAAGGTCGGGTCGTAAAAAGTACTACATGAGACGTATATTCAATTTATTAGTCACACTGTTATATGTCGGAACTGTATGAGGAAAAGGATAAACCTTACCTGACATATACATACACATTTTGTCCTCCAATTTCACCTTCTCTGAATCTTTCGAAAGGTAACCAGGATTTTTAAATACCAAACCTCTAATTACCTTTGGCTCCCGTTGACCTTCTACTTACCTTAAACGGTACCTCCCCGGTTCTCTTTCGACGTATCTAAAGACTGAGTCTCTGTGTATATTAACGAATGACAACAATACGAGGATCGATGATTTGTGTACATGTGAACTAGAGAGAAATTAAAGTCTACTAAATTTTTGACTAACTCCCCCAAACACCGTTTTTTTTCTTTCAAGTTCATACTTTTCTTTACTGGTGTCATGAGTTTAGTGACAGTGTGTTGACAACAAAAGGACTTTTCTGTTTGAGGTTTAAAAATGATCAGAAGACAAAACTCTAAGTAATTAGTCAGACGTTCACAGTGTCGAATCTTCAATTACAGTCTCCATCACCCCCATTATCTTTATCGATCTGAACCCAAGGTCGGGACCGACGGTAAAAGTCACGAAACTTTCTCTACCAATGTTTCACGGAACCGTAATAGAGCCACCAACGGCGCCGGTCGTGTTCGTTCTCAGCGTGGACGTGTCCCTCTCTTGCCTCGCAGGGGCGATTCTTTTCATTCTCTCTCTGTTTTCTACCCCAACTCTCCTAGTCTGGTTTTACCGACTACGGAAGGAAATAACACGACGTCATATATATCCTATTTCATGCACTGAAGACTGTAAGTGTTCTAACAAGAATTAGAGGTTTATGTTAGTGTTCTGGGAATGGTAACACATGTCTAGTGTTATTCTATTAGATAGAAGATAGTTATTCTATTAGATAGAAGATACTTTACAACGTTCTTGGTTTGCAGGACCTCGGAATTCCCATTATTTAAGAAGTCCCCCCGCCCTGTCCCTCGAATCCTTGTACAGGATCCCGAGACGTATTGCGGCTCGTCGAGGGTTCTGAATTGGGAAGTGCCCGTCAGGGGGCGTCCACCAGTCACAAGTACGTCCGTAGTGTCTACTCCAATATTGACCAGACCTAGAATCCCTACCGGTCCATAAGGGACCGGTTCCCTTTTTGGTCTCGGAGTCTTGTGTCTAAACCAAGTACATTTTAACGTATTCCCATCTTCGTCTGAAACTTATAAGTCCACTAAACTTTAACAAGTGTAACAGACAACTCATCTCCCTAAGACTCCTATAAGACGACATCCGAAAAAAAAAAAAAAAAAAAAAAAAAATCACCCTTTCCGGTACCCCTCTCACTTTTGTCCACTCCATCTCTCTCCAATGAAGTACAGTTCGGAGCGACTGGTACCAATACTCAAAACCTAAAATAAGATTTTATCGTTTTGAAACCTTCGAACATCCAACTCACATACTACACTAGACAAAGACAAAACTTCACTGTTAAGAACGTTGACACACCTCTTACCTAAAAGACCTGTAATCACGGCAGTAGGTCTACGTCCCACAAATGTTACTCGACCCGTCATCTCAACGGCATCTCTGTAAAACTTCGTTACTGTGTTTACATTCTCTATTATAAAAAACTTTTGTATAAATATATAGAGAAAAAAAACCATAAAAACTTTAATACTACGAAACAGATCATCTTGTATTCGTAGTAGAGGAACTCTCTCCAACCTTAAACAACGTCTTCCTGATGTTTTCATTTTCGTTATTCATTATGGGTCTTACCTCTTCCGTTACCGTGGGATGAGGTCGTGAGAACGGACCTTTTAGGGTACCTACCTTTTCGGACCATCCGACGTCAGGTACCCCAGCACTTCTCAGTCTGTACTGACTTCGTTACGTCGTCGTCGTCGTCGTCGTTATAGGTCTTTGCAATTACAAATTTTATCCTATAATGTCGTTCTTTTACCCGAAACACTTCCTTAAAAGATTTAAGGAATCGAACATAAACTTCATAGTCTTCAATCTAGACTTAGTCTCGTGTCACAAGGAAGGTATTCCATCAGTTCTATTAGGGAGGTAAATGATACTGATTGTGTCCTTTGTACGACGGATCATCGTCCTCCCATACTGTGTCCCTTTAATTTTATTTTAGGGCGGTGAACAGTTTTCCCCACTTTCTCTCTGACCAACCTTGTCCTTCCTTCTGATTCTTCTCCTCTCCTCTCCATTCTTCAATGTGAGTGCTTGAGTACCCAAAAGAAGTGGAGAAGTCCTAAATGAGATTCTACCTCTCCGTGACCTATTAAATTTTATTTGAGGTTCTTGTCGAAGGGTCCACCATGGTCACTATTTCTTGGGTGGACGGTTGTGTCCTCTGTATTCTCTACGTCCAAACTAGGGACCCATCCCTTCTAGGGGACCTCCTCCCGTACCGTTGGGTGAGGTCATAAGAACGGACTTCTAGAGTACCTGTCTCCTCGGACCACCCGATGTAAGGTGTCCTCACCGTTTCTCCACTTGTGTTGACTTCGCTGAATCATGTGTGGGTACGAGGTTCTTGTCTTCTCAAGAACGTCACTAGGGGTAAACTCTGAAACCTTCCTTTAGTGATAGGACGTACCAAGGCATTTTCTTCCTTTCCACGTCGTATCGATTCACTCAACTCACCGGAACAGTCATTTCTCTCTAAAGTTGAACGAGGGAGTACAAGGGAACCAAGGGAACACCACCCATGAGAGTCAATTCCCGGTCACTAAGACCGTGACAGAGTGTCGAGGGTTCATTCTACAACAAGAATAACAAATCAACGACTCAGTACAGACATAGAAAACACTGGGGTACCTGACATCGGGTCCTCCGAGGAGACAGGTACCCTAAATGGTCCGTTCTTATGACCTCACCCAACGGTAAAGGAAGAGGTCGTCTAGAAGGGTTGGGCCCCTAGTTTGGGTCCAGAGGACGTAACCGTCCGTCTAAGAAATAGCGACTCGGTGGTCCCTTCGGGTCTCATTCTACTCCATCGTCGTTTCCGTACTAGTCCCCCGTCGGGTCCGGTTCCGGACCAACGTCTTACGTTGTCTCAGACCCTCACCTTTGACATTATGGATCTCTGTTCTTTTTAATTTAGCCGTTCCTTTCCAGGGACCTTTGATTCACTCGTTCTTTGTCTGATATTAAAGTACGGTTTCCAGTCCTTACTTGGTTGACATAGACTTAGCTACCGGCTGACACATGTACGTGCCTGGTTGAATCCACATCCCAGAAAATGAGCGGTTACAGTGTTTTAGTACACCCGGTCTGGGAAGGTTGATACGAGGACCTATGGTAGAACCTCCCTTTTTTCTCCTCCCCCATGTAAATCCTTCCGATTTAATTTAGATCTTTGGGGAAATTTACTCACTGAACTTGATTAAAAAAATAAAATAAAAAATAACACCTTTTTGTATGTATTGTCTTTTGAATGGTGTTATTAAAAATACACGAGTCAGGTCACCATAATTCATATAAGTGTAACAAAATGTTGGTAATGGTATTGGGTAGAGGGGTTTAAGTAAGAGGGTCTGATTTTGAGACGTAGATAATTTATTGAGGAGTGGGTGGGGTGGGAGGATTGGAGACCTTTGGTAATGAGGTGAAAGACAAAGATAACAAAAACTGATAAGACGGACGATTCAGTGAATTCAACACAGGTTGAGACGTTAGGATATCTGAACATCGAGTGGTCCGAGGAGACAGGAACCCTAAGAGATCCGTTCTTATGACTTCACCTAACGACGCGAGAGGAGGTCCCCTAGAAGGTTTGCGTCCCTAGCTTGGACACGTATAAATGTAGAGGACGTGACCGCCCTTTCAAGAAATAGTGATCGTGGGGGACCCATCGGGTCCTTGGTATGTTATAAACAGGAAAACACAGACCAAATAAAGTGTATTTCAGAAGTTCCAAGTAGGTACAACATAGTACACAGTCTTAAAGTAAGAAAAAATTCCAACCTATGATAAGGTATATTATATACATATACGAAGTAAAACGAATAGGTAAATAGACAACTACCTGTAAACCCAACAAAGGTAGAAAACCGATCATACTTATTATGACGGTTCTTAGACTCATATGTAAATAGACAAGATCAGAGACGAAAGTTAAGAAACCCCCCATATGGATCTTCGTCTTAAAGTCTTCACATATCATTCAGACACAAATCATAAAACTCCTTCGTGGTACGACAAAAGGTGTCGTCGACGTGGTATGATATAAAGAGATTATCATGGGTTCCCAAGGTCAAAGAGGTACTGGAGTGGTTGTGAATCATAAAAGACAAAAAGTAAACCAAAATTTATCGATAGTACTAACCATACTTCATCATACAGTAATACCAAAATTAAACCTAGATGGATTACTGATAGTTAAATCTAGTAGAGTACACGAATAACTAGTTAACACATAGAAGAAACCTAATAAATAAGTTCAGGACACAGGTAAAATTTTAGTCCAACAAAACAACAACAACTCGACAACCTCAAGAAATAGATTAGATCTATAATTAGGGAATAGTTTATAGTCAAGTCAAGTCAAGTCAGTGAGTCAGCACAGACTGAGAAACGCTGGGGTACTTAGTGTCGTGCGGTCCGGAGGGACAGGTAACGGTTGAGGGCCTCAAGTGAGTCTGAGTACAGGTAGCTCAGCCACTACGGTAGGTCGGTAGAGTAGGAGACAGCAGGGGAAGACGAGGACGGGGGTTAGGGAGGGTCGTAGTGTCAGAAAAGGTTACTCGGTTGAGAAGCGTACTCCACCGGTTTCATGACCTCAAAGTCGAAATCGTAGTAAGGGAGGTTTCTTTAGGGTCCCGACTAGAGGAAGTCTTACCTGACCAACCTAGAGGAACGTCAGGTTCCCTGAGAGTTCTCAGAAGAGGTTGTGGTGTCAAGTTTTCGTGGTTAAGAAGCCGTGAGTCGGAAGAAGTGTCAGGTTGAGAGTGTAGGTATGTACTGGTGTCCTCTTTGGTATCGGAACTGATTTGCCTGGAATCAGCCGTTTCATTACAGAGACGAAAACTTATACGATAGATCCAACCAGTATTGAAAAAAAGGTTCCTCATTCTTCATAAGTATTTATGAAGGAGGGTAAGTGTCTCATGGAAAAGTAAGACAACAGAAAACTACATGTTTTAAAATTTTAAAAACATTTCAGGTTAAACAGATAAAAATTAAAACAGTGGACACGGACCCCACAGTATAGGTCCTTCAGTGACGGTTTAAGTTACAACACGTCGAAAACCGGACATAAAGGAAGATCCTCAAAATAAGAAAATCCAGAATGAATATTCAGAAGTTAAGTAAAACTCCCCAAAAAAAAAAAAAAAACGGTGAGACACGTCGTACACTCTAGAATCAAGGGACTGGTCCTAGCTTGGGTCTGGAAGACATAACCTTCGTGTCAAGGGAACTCTAAGATATACTCAAAATGTATCTAAAAAGATAAAGACGTTTTTTTTGTGGTGAACTCTAAGAAAAACCTCTAACGTGACTTAGACATCTAACGAAACTCATTATAACTGTGTAATCCTTATAATTCAAAAGAACCCTTAAGGGACCACCAGGTCACCAATCAGGTAGTCTGATGTTCCTCTGGTTTAGTCAGTTAGGATCTCCTTTAGTTGGGACTTATAAACAACCTTCCTGACTACGACTTCGACTTCGAGGTCATGAAACCGGTGGACTACTCTTCTCCGTTGAGTAACCTTTTCTGGGACTACGACCCTTTCTGACTTCCGTTTTCCTCTTTCCCCGTCACCTCCTACTCTACCAATCTATCGTACTTTCTGAGTTACTTGTACTTAAACTCGTTTGACGTTCTCTATCACTTCCTGTCCCTTCGGAACACACGACGTCAGGTACCCAACGTTTCTCAGTTTGTATTGAATCGCTGACTTGTGTGTGTGGTCACCAATCCTGTTACACGAAGACGACGACTCCCGAACCCAAACTAGAGACTAAGTCCTTCGTTATAGGACGTTCGACTCATGATACCGGTTTTTTGTTAACAGAGGGGCAGGTACTTTAACACAACAGAAAAAAATTATTAATTAATTAATTAGACCGACGTTATCTAGAACTAACTCTGTGTACCCTAGAAGAAACACAGTACACCGTGTGTCTGAGATCAACACTGAGTATCCGAGACCTAACGCATCCGAGTCATCAACGTGTACCCGAATCAACGAGGTACTGTACACCCTAGAATCAAGGGACTGATCCCTATCTTGGGTGGAGGAGACGTAACGTTCAACCTAAGAATTGGTGATCCAGTGGTCCTTTGAGGGACCCAACGGAAAGACAAATAACGACAGAAATTAAAGAAAGTTGTTATAAAACATCAAAAATGATATGTTCATATGTTCAGAGAGTGGAGGTACCAATACAAATAAGAATTCATAAAATAAGAAAAATACGATAATATTTATTTTAACAGAAGAATTAATCCCCCATAAGAAATAATCATATTTAATTACGTAGACTACAACAACTAAAACATAGGATGTTGTAAGGACTCAAATAAATAATCGAGAATTTACCAATATACACGTACACATACAAACACAATTTTTAAAACTCTCAAAGATACATGTACAATAGGTACTTGTCTCTATTAAAATGAAGGAAAAGTTAAACCTACGGAAAATCGAGGAAAAGAACGGATTAACGAGACCGATCCTGAAGGTCATGATGCAACTTATTTTCATCGTTTTCGGTCGATAAAAAGGGGGGGTAAGAATCTTTTTTACGAAAGACAGAAAGTAGAAACTCATACTACATTCAACACCAAAAATTATACATTGGAAGTAATACAACTCCATTAAAGGAAGAGAGGGATCAGACAAGTTACAAAAATAGTACCTTCCCACAACTTAAAACAATTTACGAAAAAGACATAGTTGACTCTACTAGTACACTATAAAAGGGGGAAGTAAGACAATTACACTATATCATCATATAATTAACTAAAAACGTACAGTTCGGTAGAAACGTAATGGTTTTATTTAGAGTGAATTATTACTACACATTAACGTGAAAATAAAAACCGATATGACCCAGAAGTAACACCGTATTCCCAAAAGAGATCCACATCGAATCAACGGGGGTCCTCACACCCTAGAATCAAGGGACTGGTCCCTATCTTGGATACAAGGGATGTGACGTTCCGTATAAGAATTGGTGATCTGGTGGTTCCTTCAGGAACTTGAGTAAAAATTCGATTTAGTTTAATTCCTAAAAATACGGGGACGATTGATCGAGAACTCCTCGAGTTCTTCTAGTTTTGTTAAAATCTCTAATCTCTTTGACTAAATATTTCTTCATTTGTGTGAAATTATATGATAAGTCACACACACACAGAGACACATAATCCCTCCCATTCACCTGTCATACAATGTCTTGAGTCCAAGTCGACGACCGGTGAACCTTCCATAACAAATCTTTCCTTTCAAGTGAAATAAATCCACCGACCGTTGGACCCCTTTTCCTCCTGAGTACGAGTTCTTGGTTGAGGTTTCTAAGATGAACTGGTTCTTTTTAAAATTTCCCTCTTTCCCCTTCAATTAGCGTCCCCTCCTCCAGTCTCAGAAAGTAAAGGTGACATCCGTCTGAAAAAGCGAAGGCGAAATCCGTCTGAAAGAAGACTATCCAACCACCCCTCCATTACCTCGTCACAACTCGGACGTCAATGACAGGAGGTGGCCCCACCCGCGGAATCAAGGATGTCTTCCTCAGTTTCTATAACAATACATAAAGGGAACTCCTCCTTGATCTTGCGACGAAATAGTGACGTGATAATAAAGAACGTTTCTTTATCTCCTTTTGTTATCTTACCCTTTCTGACCTCTAGAGAAGTTCTTTTAATCTCTATGGTTCCCTTGTAAAGTATCTACCCGAGCTATTTCCTGTCTTTGTCATACATGGATTGTCTTCGTCTTCTATTATTCTTCTCCACCGTTCTTATGTGTCTTCTTGGTATGTGTTCTCTAGAATTACTGAGTTTATTGGTACTACCACACTAGGGAGTGGAACTTGGTCTGTAGGACCTCACGTTTCAGTTCACCCGGAATCCTTCGTAGTGATATTCGTTTGTACCACCTTCACTACCTTAATGTCGACTCGAAAGAGTTTAGGATTTTCTACTACGACAATTTCACGACGTGAGTTATACGGTCGTTTAAACCTTTTGAGTCGTCGCCGGTGTCCTGACCTTTTCCAGACAAAAGTAAGGTTAGGGTTTCTCTCCATCACGGTTTCTTACAAGTTTGGTGACGTGTCAACGTGAATAAAGTGTGCGATCCTTTCATTACGAGTTTTAAGAGGTTCTCTCCGACGTTGTCATACACCTGACTCTTTAAGGTTTACGAGTTCGATCTAAATCTTTTCCGTTTCCTTGGTCACACTAGTTCAACGGTTGTAGACAACCTAGTATCTTTTTCGTTCTCTTAATGTCTTTTTGTAGATGAAGACCAAGTGACTGATGTGATTTTGGAAACTGATACACCTAGTGTTCTTTGACACCCTTTAAGAGTTTCTCTACCCTTTTGGTCTGGTGGAATGTACGGAGGACTCTTTGGCCATACGACTAGTTCTTAGTTGTCAATCTCGGACTGTACCTTGTTCTCATGACCAAGGTTTAACCCTTTCCTCATGCAGTTCCGACATATAACAATGAGACAAATAAATTGAATTTACGTCTCATGTAGTACTTTTTACGGTCCGACCTACTTCGTGTTCGACCTTAGTTCTAACAGTCCTCTTTATAGTTATTGAAGTCTATACGTCTACTGTGGTGGGAATACCATCTTTCACTTCTTCTTGATCTCAAAGAACTACTTCCACTTTCTCCTCTCACTTGTTCGACCGAATTTTGAAGTTGTAAGTTTTTTGGTTCTAGTACCGTAGGTCAGGGTAGTGAAGTACCCTTTATCTACCCCTTTGTTACCTTTGTCACTGTCTGAAATAAAAGAACCCGAGGTCTGAGTGACGTCTACCACTGACGTCGGTACTTTAATTTTCTACGAACGAGGAACCTTCTTTTCGATACTGGTTGGATTTATCGTATAATTTTTCGTCTCTATAATGAAACGACTGTTTCCAGACAGATCAGTTTCGATACCAAAAAGGTCGACAGTACATACCTACACTTTTAACCTGGTATTTCTTCCGACTCAGGGTTTCTTAACTAAGAAAACTGGACGCCGTAACCTCTTCTAAGAACTCTTAGGGAACCAGTCGTTCCGTTAATTTGGTCAGTTAGGATTTCCTTTAGTTGGGATTTATAAGTAACTTACGACTTAGAGGTTATGGAACCGGTGGAATACCGTCTTACGTTTTTCTACGCTTCTCGGTTGAGTAATCTTTTCTGGGACTAAGACCTTTTCTAACTTCCGTCCTTCTCTTCCTTTACTATCTCCTACTCTAACAACCTACCATGAGTTGGTAGTTACCTGTACTCAAACTCGTTCGAGACCCTCTACCACTACCTTTCCTTCACGACGACAGGTACCCCAACGTTCCAGTCTGTTCTGACTCGTTGACTTGTTATCGTTGTTGTAATAAAGATCTGACGAGGAGGAAACAAAGACGCAAAGGAGGGAAGGAACTAAACAACAAGTCAACGAGTCAGAACAGAATGTGAAACTCTGGGGTACCTGCCGTCGTACGGTCCGAAGGGACAGGAAGTGGTAGAGGGTCTCAAACGATTAGTAGAAGGAACTAACCGTTGACAAATTTAGAAGGGAAACCTTGAGTCTCTTCCAGTTCCTCCGATTTATCTTCGGACAAAAGATGTTTGTTCTTTATCTCAGGTGTCTTTCCTAAATATGACCTTTCCCGGGGTATCTAAGAGTTTGTATTAGTGAGGAGTCAAGTTTAGGACAGGTGATATCAAACCATTAGGGTCTGTTCAAAATTTGAATAAATACAAAGTCTAAAGGAGTCAACATTTTACCCAATTTTATCAGGATAAAATCCTGACAACATTTCTGATTTCTATGTTACAAATATTTCGTGAATCTTATCAAGGACCTCACGATCATTCCCGAGATATTTGGGACTCGCTTTCAACGAGTCAATACAAACTAAGAAACCCTGGGGTAACATCAGGTACCTTAAGAGGTACGGTCTTATGACCTCACCCATCGGAAAGGGAAGAGGTCCCCTTGAAAGGTTGAGTCCCTAGTTCGGGTCCAGAGGACGTAACGTCCGCCTAAGAAATGGTCGACTCGGAGCTCCCGTCGGGTTCTTATGACCTCACCCCATCGGATAGGGAAGAGGATCACGTCACATTGATAATAATATAACAATGTAAGACTGATTACTCTGTACCCTCATAAAACGACTTTAAGTTTAAATTTCAGTCTAACGGTCGATTTGTTAAACCACCTTTCCTTTCGTGAATGTCGATTTTTTTGATATCCGTCGTTATAAATGTGATCTATTTTCTAACAGTCGAAATAGTAAATACACATAGTAGAATAAATATAGACTTTTCTTTGGTTCTACGGATAGGAAGTCACAAGGAAGTCCACTTTTTTTTTTTAGAAGGTTAGACGTCTCTAACGTATATTCACCTCCTCAGACTGGAACTTTAAAAAATGGTGGTCTTCCTTACTCTAACACCCGTGTAAGTTCTCGATGGAGACGGAGGGGAAGGGTAAGCTTTACCTGGACGATAATAACATTTAATATCAACAGGCAGTTGGTGACTCGGGGGATTGGGAGGGGTGGTGGTCGTGTATGGATTCCAGTTCCAAGTACGGACCGGAAGAGATACTATGGTAGGGAAGGTTGTAGAATCGTCTGTACAAGACCTAAATTGAGGGAAGAAGGTAAGATAAGTGGAAAATAAGTGACAGTAGACTGTTACTCCTTTTTCGGTGCCTATATTCTCTACGTCTAAATTTAAGTTCCGGAGCAAGGATGAGATCGACTCATTTGAACTTGGTCATTAAAGTATTCAAGTTCGAAGTTGAAGAGTGTATTTTCGATCTTCATTATAAATGGAGTTTCTATTACACTCTGGGTTTATTCTGTTACGTATTATATTTCACGATACTTTTCACTATTATCTACTTTTTTATTAGAATAAACCGACTTAAAACACCATAGTTCAGCGGATAGATCAAGAGTTAAATGAAAGATTTGAAAAAAACGAATTTAATGGTGAGCAAATAAATAGAACCGGACGGTATAGAGGTACGCGAAAAATTTTTAATAATCTGAAACTCTTGAAGGAACCACCAGGTCGCCGATTCTAAGATGGGAGGGTTACGTCCCGCGACCTTAAGTTAAAGCTCAGTCCCTTGATCTAGGGTGTACGGTGTTGACTCTCATTGATTCTCAAGTGGACGGTGTTGGTGTTGATTTCTAACTAGAACGTACGGTGTCACTTCTAGAGAGTGCGACGTTTATTCTCGGTTGTGTCGGTTTATTTATTTATTTTCTTAAATCCTGAAAGGACCACCAGGTCACTAATTCTTAGACGGACGGTTACGTCCCCTGTACCATAGCTAGGGACTAGGACCTTCTAAGGTGTACGGCGCCCGTCGATTCGGTGATGTCGTATTCAAGATGCCGGGTTCACGACGTCGATGACTTCTGACTCGCGGGATCTCGTGCACGAGGCGTTGTTCTCTCATCGGGAACGAGAGGTGTTGACCTCTTCCGAACGCGTGTAAGTGTTTCCGGGTCACGTCGGCATTTATCTATTTATTTTAAATTTCTCTAATACAATTTTTAATTACCTGAAGTGAAAAAATCTTCAAAATCTAAATGTCTTTTAAATTGGTTTATCGTTTCCTCGTAAGGGTATTTAGGTGGAGATACGTGTCGAAGGAGATAGTAATCTCATAATATAATTATATCATGTAAACATTATTAGTACTCAGTCATAACTACAAAAATAATTAATTTTCTGTATCAAGTTTTACATAGAGTAAATTTGACTTACTAATTTAATAAAAACATTAAAACAACCGTAAATCATCATCATAGGTTAAGAGAGTGTAATATTTTGGGTAACTGAAGAGAAATTATTTATGTCAATTTCTTAGGAGGCAAATGAACTACGTAAGTTTATGAAAGATTTCTTTTACAAGGGTTTTAAGAATAACTGAAAATTTTATGTGGAACTTACTCCGAATAAATAAAAATATGTTCAAAAGTTATAAAGAAATCGTCAGTCTAATACGTTTAATTTTCTTCTCGTCGTCAAAATAATTTCACGAGGTAACGAATATCCTTGAACAATCTATACAAGTTGTTTTTAACTAAATTTTTTTTACAAAGGGAAATTCTCGAACAAGAATTTTCCCTATGGTAATGAATACTTATCCTTTTTATTAAAATTGAACTTCACCTGTTATTAATACCATGAACGGTATCGATAGAAAAGGTCACCTAAAGTAGGGAATTTCCTAAACTAACGAATGTACTCATCAGATTTATGAATAGGTCACACCCTTGTTCACTTTAGTAGTACACATCTGACTCGCTGAAGTGAAGGTGAAAAGTGAAAGGACGCAACCTCTTCCTTTACCGTTGGGTGAGGTCGTAAGAACGGACCTCTTAGGGTCCCTGCCTCCTCGGACCACACGACGGCAGATACCCCAGTGTGTCTCGGCCTGTGCTGACTTCGCTGAATCGTCGTCGTCGTCACAACTTCTTCTCCCCTTAGTCGTGACTACTGTTATAAGAAAAAACAGTCACCAATTTTTAAGTTTTTCAGTAACTAGTTCTCTACTTTACAGTAAGACTTCTTTCCCTTTTCATCGAGTACACTACTTTCTACCATGGTTCTTTTCATCAAGTGTGGTACTCGTTTAAACTTCTCTTCTAGGACCTCAACCAAAGTAAGGACATGTTTAAGTCCTAGGGGGGAATATACTATTAGAACTCGTAAAAAAGAGTAATTATACACAAGTTAGGTCTTTTATTATTTTATTAAACCTACATCAGTAATATCTTCGATACATTGTTACATCGACCTTGTATCTGACATTGACGTTCTTTAGCATGTTCGTTTAAGATGTTTTATCTTTGATAATTCTTTTCGGTTTAGTATTCCCTTTATATTAATTTCTTCCTCCATACCTTGAGCCTATAAATAAAGTCTATTTGCGTTTATTAAAAATGATGTGTGTACCGGGTACGTTATAGGAAAATTTAAAGTCATACATAAACGTATCCATGAATCTTTATTAAGTTTAAATTGACCAACAGGACACCTAAAAATTTAAGGACACAACAACAACAACAATTTAAAACCCGGTACGGTGCGTCGAACACTCTAGAAACAAGGGGTTAGTTCCTGACTTGGACCCGGGAACCGTCACTTTCAAGTCTGAGAATTGGTGACTTGACGGTCCCTGAAGGGATTAAAAAAACAAAATTAACATCTATTTGGTAAATTGTCCTCTAAATCGGAGAATTATTTTGAAATTCATATCGTATGTAATAACAATTTACCACAAGGACACAAAAATAAAAACTTAGATCACTAGGATGACTACAGTCCTAGACTTAAGTTCAGAAGACTGAGGTTTAAATCACAAAAAAGGAAGGAATATTAACTAAAATATTTTATTGGTCGGTGTGCTTATATAAACCTTAACAAAGTGTCACTGAAAAAGTATTAAATGACCACGGGACCTGTAGACTTCTTACAGGAACCGTCCCTTTATATTTTAGGGTAAAAGTACAGAGAGAAACATGGGTAATCTAATAAGAAGACCTGTCAAACAACTCAATTTGGTACGACTTCTAAGAGAAGTAACAACTTGCTACTTCAGTTATCGTAAGGTCCATCGGAAATCTATTCGAGACACTACAAACTTTACAGTCCGTTAGTCGAACTTTCCCCTGTGGTTTCGACGTTTGACCTTAATGTGCTGGAATTTTCCTAAATATTTTTATTAATAACAATAATTATCAACACTAAAATTAGTTATGGTCCATTCGTCAACTGTTTTATGTAAGTAATAAGATACACTAGGAGTGTTATTGTACTGAATAGGACCCAAAATGTTAATTATTCACGGTCTGGAAACGGGAGTAGAAGGTAGAAGTTCAGGACTCACAAAAGTGACGTATCACAACGATCTACCTACCTATACTCTTCTAGTATCGAAGATCCCGACGGACAGTCAAATTGAACACAACCTTAGGTGAGAAGTTGTAAAACAACATGTAAAACAATGGTTGTTTTACTTCTATACGAATCAAAAATCAAATTTTAAATGTTAAGGAACACGTTAAGCGTTTAAATTTTACTTTAAATACTTGTGGTGTTGGTAGATGACGGAGTCTTAAGAGACGTGAAGTCCCCCGACCCGATCACCTAGAACCACCTTCTCTCTTCTAACTGAAGTCCTTGAGTTGTGACAAATGATGACCCCTGAGGGTTTTACTCCTACCTAGATACACTCTCTTACCCGTTCCCTGTGAAAGGAAGGTCTGACTCTAAGTTATACGTAAAAAACTTACGGTCAATGTACATTTTATGAAAGTGTATTCTATCCAGTAGAGACTTTCCCTTCCGTCACAAGATGAAACTCTACACCTTAAACTCTAGACTCTTTCAATTCTTCGAGGTTGAAATTTTTTTAGTACTCTTTTGTTTCAAGTCCCTCTTCTAACACTAGTCCCTTTAACGATGACAACGAATTGATCAACTAAAATCCACGAGTTGTTTAGAAATAATACAACCTAACTTTACCATTAAATCTAACTGTACAACCGTAAGGATTGAGTCTGAGACTCGTGGGTCTAAGAAGTTGAATTTCGAAGTGATTATCCTTTAGTTATGGGTGACAGGACGATATAAAGGGCGTGTGATAACATTTTGTATTTCTTCCTTAGTTCCATCTGTCGGATAACCGAGGTCAACTGATAACCCTTCCCTACACTTTCTGTGACATAAAAAAAGGGGACTATAGCATTTAACACATACTATAAGATGGTTCTCATTTCCCTTTCACCTCACTTTGATTCTTAGATAAAGTTCCCTTTTATGTGTGAATGACTCCTTTTGTATAACAGATATGAGGTTTATTCTTGGGAACTAGACTTTTCACACTCATTTAAATACTCTATTATGTTTTTCTTATAAATCTTAATCGTCACTGTAGTCACCAGAACAGTCGAGTGACTTCTCTCAGCAATTTTTACACTCTGTAATGAAGAGGTAATTTAACAATACCAATAGGTTGAAGGAATACCAAGGATTTATTTTCGAGAGTTAACTCGGATGTAAGGGGGATGTAGGTAAAGAAATTCTTTGTCTCTAATCTTTATTTAATTTAGAGTCCCCCGAAACCTTACTCCTTGTGAGTTCCTGAACAAGATTAGAAAGTGTTTTTGTAATGTCTCCATAGACGTGTTGATCTTTAGAAAAGTTAGTTATTTCTAAGTTTCTGAAGGAGTTCACTGTGGGACCAAATGTGACACTGTTCTGTCTCTGTAAGGAGCAACATAAATCTTTTCGACAGAGTAGGGACCGTAGGTCTTAGAATCATAAATAAATGGGAGTCGGGGATGGACATCTCTACGGAGAAAGACTGATCCTTTTGTCCCGTATAGTAGAATTGTGAGGACGTAAGGTTTATTTGTACCGTTTCCGACATTTGTGAACGTCCCTACGTGTGAGTGATTATCTTACTTGTTTTTCGTTGTCGTCATAAAATATTGTAAACACTTCCATCGACATGAAAAATAAAAACTTACCGATGAGTCCATATTACCTAGGGTCCCAAATATTGTCGAGTATGTATATTTCCCTAGTTACCGAATAATTTATGACGGATAGTCTCTTGGTGTGAGTGTTATAGGTAGTTATGTTCCAATACCTTTTTCTTTTTACTTTTTGATAATGGTTTTTTGTGTACCTTTTAGGTTGTCAACGATATACGACAGGAAATTTTGTAAAAACTTTCAGACCCCCAACCACTCATCCTCCCTTCTTTCAACAAAGACTTTCTAGTTCTCGAGTCACCGAGTTATAGGGTGTCCTCTCGGACTTCGTTTTCTCATCCACTTGACAATTCTGTCAGTAGTAGACTAGACAGTTTTGTACCTTAATCCTCTGGATCTCATAAAAGATCGGGACCTTTAAAGAAGAACTACAATTCAAGGGGGTATCATTAAGGATGACTTGTTTGTCTTCCTTTTTCATAGTCAGAATCTAATTTGGAGAGTGTTACGTTCTATTGTGTACTAGGAAACAGGAAGGGTTTATACTCCTTATGTCATCCAATAGACTGGGTCCGAAGTCTCTTAAACTCTCGTAATTCTTTCCGACTCGAAAAGTTTCCTTTTTCGACACGAGTCGAAAAGGGACAGTGACACTGTAGTCGAAGAACACGGGTGTATCGGGAATCGGGAGAATAAAGATTTACCAAAGGAAGATTACAGACGTCAGGGTTTCCAACTACCAAGTCTATTTGATACTTGGTATAGCACCATCGATATAGAGAAGAAACACCCTTCCAGTTTCAATATGAAATGTACATCATTAACATACGGTCTCGGTGAGGTCATAAGAACGAACCCTTTAGGGTACCTGTCTGCTCGGACATATCAGGAACCCACCGTTTCTCGACCTGTGTACTCAAATCTTTCCTGATGTTTTATTGGGGGAATCCGTGTAGTGTGTCTTCGGAAGGTGTTAAACGTGGTGTGAATGATAGAGTCCCAGTAATGGTACAGGACAGAGGACGGTAATCGTGTATAAGTCAGGAGTACCGGAGGTACGGAAACGTGTACGATAAGGAAAAAAGAAAAGATTGAAAGACACTACCTTTTGAGTATAAGGAGGAACTCTTATGAAATCGAAAAGTCATTTTGTCGAAGGTTGTCGTGGTCCTTTAATCAGTGAAGAAGGAGACACGAAAAATATTCGGAGACAATTACACTGATGATATTGTGGATAATATAATATAAGATTAAATACACAGTTTAAAGTCCCGTCCCTAACACAGAGTTATTACATTACTGATTGTGTCAGATACCGTCTATAGATCGTTACGTAAAAAACTTACTCATTTGGAACAGACAAAAGAAATAAAAGGACATTTTGATCAAATTATTACACTAACAGAAGTTATACCGTTAAATAAGAATTTGTTAACATTATTCTCCTTCTGTCACTTTTGTGACAAAAGTTATAAGGACTTTCCAACAGTCAATATAGTTTGAGTGGGTTTTCTCGTCTTTTTTTAGAGGTTTAATGTTACAATTTGCACCGAAATATTATTATTACTTTATTTACACGACTACTTTAGTAAACAAAAGGGTTAAGAAGAAGAAGAGTTGTCTCATATTATTTTTTACTATGTGTTTGTAGTCCAAATCTGAAATGTAGTCTTCTGAAAATTTCCTGGTTTTGTTATCCCAAAAAAAACAGTCAGTTTTTCCTGGAGAACCAATAGATCAAGTTGAAAGACGAGACATACTTAGAGATACCATAGAAACTATTTACGAATGACTCGAAGATAAACTTATGAAAGTCACTAACCCTTGAGTGATAATCCTTCCATAACTAAGAAATAAAATTGTTAGTATTGTAGGTGCAACTCGAGTTTAAACGGAAGGACATCAGAAATCGGTAACCTGAGTTAGGAAGGAAGAATTTGGTGTCTTTTATAGGGAAGAAGGAATACCTTTGGGATACTTCTTAATTTTTGTCGATATAGTAGTAAGGTTCAGAAAGGGTCAAAATAAGTTAAGGAAGACTCTACAGTACAAATAGTTGTAAAAGTGGTCGGACCAAGTATAAGACGTCTGTACAGTGTCATTCAGAGATTGTGAAGAATTTACTTCGGACCTCGTTGAAGTTCACTCTAAACTGGTCACATCTCCTAAAGAGTCTCGTCGTGATTGTACATGGAAAGTGACATCTGAAACATGACCATAAAATTTAAACCTAACCGAGAAGGAACTACATCTCAGTTTGGAACCGTTCTCAGTCGTCCTTTCTCCTATTTACTTCATCCACGTGTCGATTCTCTTGACTAGGTTAAGACCCGGAAAACAACCCTCCGTTCGACGGATTTACTTGGAATCTGTATGGTTCCCCTAAGTTCCCCAAAACCAGTTATCTACCCTTGGTCCGACATCGTCATAAACTTTAATCTGCCCACCGGAGGTATCCAAAAATCTCGTCCAGGAGGTAGTTGTCCACCCTTTGTACTCTTTGTTCTGGGTCAAGGACACGTTTCTCCGACGTTTCCCAACCCGTTTAATCTCACTTCTTCTGACCCCAAGTTTCTTCCCGATATATGAAAAAAATACAAAATAAAAATTAACCTCCTATTAACGAAATGTTACAACACAATCAAAGACGATATGTTGTTACACTTAGTCGATATTCATATGTATATAGAGGAGGTAGGACTCGGTGGGCGAGGTAGGGTGGGGAGATCTAATAGGGTCTCGACTCGACGTGAGGGACCCGGTGTATCGTCGAAGGGGGATCGACCGATAAGATGTGCCGTCATACATATGCAGTCACGATGAAAGAGTTAAACCCGATGTAAAGATTCCCCTTTGACTCCATTATTCTTAGTTTTATCGAGACCTCAGTATTTCTGACAACTTAAGATAGAAGAGGTGAGAGGTTGGGGTCATCAAAGGAGTTCACTTTTACCTCGATTATTGTCATAAATGAAATTTCCTAACCATACTTCTGAATCAACCTATTATATACCTTCCAGAACGTATACCAATAACAACGAATAAACGTGTCAGTACAGGCTAACAAACGGTGAGGTGCCTGACATAGGACGGTCCGAGGAGACAGGTGACCTAAAGGGTTCGTTCTTGTGACGTCACCCAGACCCTATGTCAATGACGAAAAGTTCACAAAAATAACTTTTGATTTTAATTTTCCCTATTTTTATATTCCATTTACTTAAAATTTTATCAAAATGAAAACTTCGGAAATTTTAATACATGACTCTCGTATAAGAGTTTTATAAAAATTGTGAAGGAAATTCTTTTCGTGATATGTATAAAAAAACTTTGTTCTAGTCCTTACTATGTCTGACCAGGTTATACCGAACATTTCATTCGTATTACATTATACTAAGTAATATAGGAGTATTATTAACACGGTTACAATACCGACATTCTTTATATGAATAAAAGTTAAAGTGAAAGTTTATGTTATTTTACTGTACCACCACCAAATCAACGATTCAACACAGGTTGAGAACACTGGGGTACCTGACATCGAACGGTCCGAGGAGACAAGTACCCTAAGAGGTCCGTTCTTATGACCTCACCCAACGGTAAAGGAAGAGACCCCTAGAGGGGCTGGGTCCTTAGTTTGGGTCCAGAGGACGTAACGTCCGTCTAAGAAATGGTTGACTCGATGCTCCCTTCGGACGTTATTCTACTACTGAATTGGTATTTAAAAACTTTAGACTGAAAAATTTTTTTAAAACAACGACAACGAGTCAACGATTAAGTACAGGTTGAGAAATGTTGGGGTACCTGACGTCGTGTGATCCGAGGGGGCAGAAAGTGACGGAGGGTCTCAAAGAAGTCTAAGTACAGGTAACTCAGACACTACGATAGATTGGTAGAATAAGAGACGGTGAAGGAAGAGGAAAACGATAGAAAGAGTCGTAGTCCCAGGAAAGGTTACTCAACCGAGAAGCTTAGTCCGTCGTTTTCATAACCTCTAAGTCGTAGTCATAGTCAGGAAGGTTACTTATAAGTTCCAACTAAAGAAAATCTTAATGATTTCCTTATATAAAAACCTTATATCTCAGTAATTAGGTTAGTCTTAATGTTAAATGATAAACAATCTTTAGAAACGTATTTGTGAAAAGGGTCGGGTGCGACAAAACGAAAATTATAGGTCAATAGATTTTAAATTCTTCTTACTCGTGGCGGGGTACCCTCACATACACGACGAGAGACTAGGATATCAATTTTAAGTCTCTTAACCCTCACTGCAGTAGACATTGTTATTTTTTCGAAGAGTCACACACCTTCTGAATATATATATTTTCAGTGTAACTTCCCAGATGTCGAGTTAAATAGTCGAAAGAGTCCAAATGAGTTGAAACTCTTTCGTAGTCGACGATTATGCAAACTTTCTTCTAGCACAGGATTCTGTCCACCATTCATTAAAAATAAAAGAGAAAATTCAAAGGTACTCAATAAAAGAATGTTAATTCATCAGTAAATTACACATGGTAAAGGATGATTATAGTACGACAAACAATTTCCATTTTACAATTCCCTCCCAAACTTAATATAAATTATAATTTTACGGTGTTATTTTTTATTTAAATACGATGATTTTATAACAACTTTGTGAACGAAAACACTAATTTCATAAAACTCTCTGGAACGATAAAAAAAATTGAGTAGACGTTAATGTGCCTTTATTAATTTTAAACCGTACTACACGAAATTACTATAGAACAATTTTAAAACTTTATTTCGTCGGATCACTCTTTACTTATTAGGACTAAATTTATTAGTTACATTTAAATACAGAGACTCAATTTTAAGGTAAAAAGGGTGTATTATAGGAGTGTCTCTCGAGTTAGACACATGACATCAACCTCTTTGACAAAATGATGACTTATAAACCAGGGAAATGTATTTTGAAAAAGAGCAAAAGATAGACTTTTGATATGTACTTAAAATTCCTACAAAATGTGCAAAGATTACTGGAAGAACATTCTTCGAGTGGAGAGTTAATTCTTATCCTTTCTTTCCGTCTCCGTGATCCACATACACTGTCTCGACCCTGTTTGAGGACAGGAGACCGATGTCACTAAAAAAAGAGTATATTTGGTTTTTACTTCTTATAGGTAAACCACGAGGAGGTTATCGAATATAACGTGTCACTTTTGTTTATATCATCCGATATTACCGGGAATACGATGAAGATTTACTACCTCAAAGGGTGTCGGTGGGATACACATACAATTTTACCTCTTGTTCTTCATAATTCTTTTCCATGAAGATAGTACTTTCGAAAACGTCAACAACTTTACGTCTGATTCCATTCTGAAAAGATAAAACGCTATTTTTCGACTTTTCGTTTTCTCGTTTTAAGATTTGTAATATGAGTTTGTTTTAACAATCATTTTACTCGACTTTTCTATCTCTGTTCGTAAAATATACCTTAGTTTCGAGATTTAAACATATTGTTCATTAATTGATCTACTACGAATTTACGAAACTGTGTAAGAAAAATTACGATCTCTCTTGAGACACAATTCAATCATTTTTAGAGATTTACTCTTGGATAATTAAACCGTAAATATCAATAGTACTGTAACTTTCCTTCAAATGAGTACTTTTTCTTTAAACGATTCATTTGTCTGCGACAACTGTTAAATGGATTAATTCTCTTCATCGGTAAAAGTTCGTTTAATCTTCGTAAATCAGTATTAATTGTGTTTTACACCCTCCTTTAAGATTTGTCACTTGAAAAACTAAGAAGTGCATCGAATTTTAAGTATATTGAACGTGTTCTTGAGAGTTTTTCTATGGATTCTTTCATTTTGAGTAGACAGAGTAAAGATTCGGTTAACCCAATATGAATGATATATGATTAATACACATATATATATTAACAACATCGGTGTGCAAGGTCCTTTGTTTGAGTGAGTCTTCCTGTTACGTCCATCACCTCACGTCAAATAATGTGACCACCCCGGTTCCGTCTCAGAGGAAAATCGGTTCCTGGGGCTGGTCGTAAACACTTTTAGACAATATGGGGTACACATGTACAGACTTAGGTGGTGAGGTTTAAGGAACTCTGAATGTATTTGGTTCCTTTTATGTTAGGGTTATTGGGTAGTAAGTGCACGATACACGAGTACACGAGTTTGTCAGTTTGTTAATCGGTTATTAGTTATTTAGACTCCAATGTGAGACTATCTGTGTCTTTTTAAATACCGGACAGACCTCCTTCCCACTAATCACATACAAAAGAAAATCCGCTACTCATTGGATCTATGTTAGAAGTTCCAAGGGGACAGACCTCCCCCAGAATAGGAAGACAACAACAAAAGTATCCGTGATTTGTGTCTCAAGTCTCGGGTAACCTTTCCACCGGCTCGTACTAGTCGTACTTGTCCGGATTCTACCTCAGATCCGGGATACTTAAGGAAGAAGTAAGGGGGCAGAACTACGAGAATTGAGTGTAATACTCGTGTAAGTATCCCTATATAACGTGGGACCGAGAGGCTGGCGGTTAAACCCTCTTACTGTAGTTGGAAGCCCAATGATTCAAGTATTGTGTAACATTTTAAGTCCCAGGTGTTTCGTCTTGATAGTTCTGTTGATATTGTCACCATTTATGTCAAAAGGTGGGAAGTGGGTTCTATCTTGGCTTCAGGTCTTTCCTTACAAAAGTAAACTGTAACGAAAAAGGACCAAAAAGTACAGTAGATTTCGTCGGTTGTGTAACGGTCTATTCAGTCCTTACATATGTGTTGTAAGTTGGAATTAATACCGTGTCCAGGGAGGAACTCGTCGACACTCATACAGGTTTCGGTACGATAATACTTAGTGGCGAAAAGAGTAAACCTAAACGAGAAGTAAATTCCGAACCTACCGAAAACAAGATAGATCCTCCCGGACAACACACTTCAATCAGTTCCGGAGACGAAATTAGTAACTATAGACAACAGGGATATCTCCTATGCTTATTCCGTCGTTATATGAGTATAGTAACTTTGTACCTAGAACAGGTAGAACGTACATTTATTCCATCTAAATGGTCCCGATGGCCCCATCTAAATGTTCATCCAATCCGAAAACAATGTGACCGTAAATATAGTTTGCATTGGGGTACTGGACTCAGATAACTCACATCCAGAATGTAGTTTTCTCGTTCCTCTCCAATAACTGTTTTCTCTCCTTCCAGAGAAAAACAGTAGGGTCTTTTCTCGTCTCACCGAATTTTAGAGGAACCGTCTCGCCACTGTGGGTGCTTCCTTCAGGTAGGCAGTGACTGTCTCCGTGTCGGGATGTGTGGGTCGTCGACCCTCACACCTTCAGACGCACCCTTACACGGGTACTCTACTTTCGTAACAGGACTCAACTTTGCCTTCAATTTAAGTTTTAGTGCAACCACTCCGGTTCGTCGTCCTCAACCAACACACCGACGTAGGACTTCCCCGAGAAGGTCCTAGAAGAAAAGGAAGAAGAATTCCTACCAGAATCAGAGAGCTCCCAGTCGCCCCAGGGAGACACGTCAGGTAAGTCACAGAAAACCCAGACGCACCATACAAGAGAAGTGGGAGTATACTAACTAGGTTCCCTGTTATGGACGTTGAAATTGACGTCATCCCCATCAATCTTATTGTATTCCCGTGAAAGTGGTTTCCCGATCATTTAGTACAAAGGTTGGAAACTGGGTATGAACCAGTGGTTCGCATTTGAGTACTTAGACAAGGGCTCCCCCTTGCCGTGGGAGAGAACATGTTTGAATCAATGGGTTAAATAATGGAATGGGTCAAGGTAGACGACACTTTAGGATAAGGGGGAATGGACTCCGTTTAACCAACTATGGACAAAATAATACCCTCCCCCGGAGGATGATGTTAAAGTATACCTCTTATCGGAACCCTGACACCCCAGTAGGACTCAGACTCGTCTCGGGAGCCTTGGTTCAGGTGGGTCCTCGTCAGTCAGAGACACTAGATGAACCTCTCAGAGAAATTACAGGTCAACCAAGTAAGGTGGTAGAGTCTTGAGACCCGGATATACGTCACACGTCAAAGGTAAACTACAAATTTCAAAACGAATGAACAACATGATTTAGTCGATGTTTTCGGTCCAGTGACAGACTTGGTTACGATCATCCTTCAGGTTTAAACCCTTGATAAAGGGATTCGTCCGTGGCCCGATGAAGACTAAGAGAAAGTCAGGTCCATCCTTTTCGAAGATGGGTAGGGCTGTGGCATGTATGGTACTAGTCGTCCATTGCCATCACAGCCACTCCAAAGTAAAGTCACTTCAGGTGAGGGTCCACAAGTTTCCCGTCGCACGGAAAGACGATTTATGGGTCTCCAAAAACAGACTTATGGGCTCTCCGTCGTAATTGGACACTCGTCCGTCGTACCGGATCCACCCAGCGATCCACACAAACCGAATGGTCTAACACACGGTCGAGGAGACCATGGTTATTAAACGGTGAACCGTTAAGGGTGGTAGTGAAAAGTCAGAATTACCGGGGAAGGCGAAACCGATTGGACTGTCGGCAACAGGAACAAAATAGTCCGATCACGGTAGTCATATGTCCTGGGTTGATCCCAGACCTGGGAACACAGGAAGAAATTTTGTTTGGGGTCTATGGAATGGAGGAGGAACGTCTAGACACGGAAGAAGAAGTTGTCGGTCATTGGACGAAGGTAGTCGTCGACCTCGTCACGAAAAAAGGGAAAGGTCGTAAAAAGGAACCAGAGCCGCCGGTCGTCGTCCAGTAGGGGCATTGCATCCTCGGTTGTAGGCATCAGAAGGCCTACCTTACTCAAGTCCAGTCTTCGGTTCCGAAGGGGTTTCTACCGACCCCCCAAGAATTTGGGAACACCCCCTCAGGTCTACTCGACAACGAACCACGGGGGCTGACCTAGGAGGTAAGTTTCCGTTTCTACCCGACACTGCGACCCCGCTCCGCATGCGTCTTCCGTAGGAACTCTAGATCGTTCATATTTGAAATCAGGAACCGCCCTCCTCCGATTTTCCATATCCCCAAACCTTGTCACCCCACATTTCAGTGTCATCGGACCAACTGATCGGACTCTAGGACATGTCCGGATATCAGGATAGGAGGAAGGAAAAACTGACCGTCCTAGCGACATAAGGATCGACTGACCGTGAGATGATCTCACGGGCGAACAAAGTTAGATAACTATACCCTGTCATACGGCCAGGTCCGGAGATAGCCATCGTCCATGACCACGAAAGATTGGTCCTACCACGGACCAAACTCAAGACAATAGTGACCCCGAACTACAGATCGGTCGGACCCACCCCTCGTCCCAAACAGAAAGTGAGTCTGGAGTCCCTTATTAACTCAATCGAGAGAGAGTACGAGAAGGCCGGGTGGACCAAGAAGGTAGCCTCCGAGTACGTTGGAGGTGAGTAGAACCCCACCATAACTCTCTCTCTCGTTTATTCAGTATCAGGTAGGTCTTCCACCCGGAGAGGAGTTCCCTCTTTCAGTGAACACGAGGATCAAACCTCTCGTTCAGAGAGGGGTCGTCCCCAGGACCCGTCAGTCCTTACATCTCCTTAAGCACTCAGTGAACCACGGGGGGTAGACTGTAAAAGACCCGACCGTTTTACTAAATTAGTACAGAAGAGGGGTATGGGGTCAATGTCGCCATCAGAAAAACCTGTCACCACGGTGTTTAAAACAATGATGGATGTCAAGACGAGGACATAGGTGGTACTTCAGTTACAAAACCAGGGGGTGAAAATTCCAATGGTACCCGAGAGCCCCTGGACTATAGAGACTCGGGACCGTCGGGATAAATTAAAGGTTCAGTCGTTCGGAGTGTTGACGCCCTCGAAGAAGAAGGAAGGAAGGGAATCCCGTAAGTAAGAGGGTCACCGGTCTTCGAACCGTGGTCCGTGTGACCAAACCGACATTGCCCCGGGCCCCGGAGGCAACCCTGGCCGACTTCCTGACAGGACAGGGACCCCGTCTCCTCCAAAAGGCCTCCCGGGCTCTATCTGAAAGGGTCTCGTCGTCGATCGTAACGTCTAGAGAACAGACAAGAGAAGGTAAGGGAGGTCGAGAGACCATCTCGTGTCAGAGACGAATTAAGGTTACAGAGGGAAGGGAAGAACAGTCATGAGTGGCCCTCTCTGCCCATATCGAACCCGTCAAGCCGACCTCGGTCTAGGACCTTCACGACCGGTCTCCGAGACAGTGACCCTAACCTCGGACGACTCCACCGTCGAGATGCTGGAACCCTTCTCGACCGTCTCCTCGTCGCCGACGACGTCCTGAAGTGGACTGGGACCTGACCCGTAATTCGGGCGGAGGTTAGGACCACCTCGTGCCTCCGTCCTCGCAGTAATAGGTCATACCCCCTCCCCAGTCCAGCAGGGCAGGTTTAGGACATCTTAAAGGAAAAAATAGTAGTCAGTTAAAAACACGATAATTACAAAAGGGGAAAGGGAAGACCTATGTCTTGGAACAGGTTCGTCCTCCCAGAACTCGATTGGGATCGGTACTCAGTTATATACCTATAACTAGGTCCACGGGACCGGGAGGACACTGATGACATATCTGACGAAGGTGATAAAAATTCAAGTACCACAAGAGACCACCGGTAGGATGAGGGTATCCCCCGGTAAACTGGAGTGTCTCATACGCCTCCGACAATCCGAAGTAGAAGTGGGGTATCAGAGGAGGATTAGGGAAGAGTTTTAAAAATTAGTACGTGAGGTTATGTCAACGGAATCTAAGTGAAGGAGGTTAGAACGAATGGAAGAGCCTGGAAGAAGATTAAAAGGAAAAGTAAGACAGATGCTTCAAGAGTCATGGGAGACATGAAGACTATAAAGGTGAGTTACTGTGAATTTAACGGTAAGACGGAGGAAAGATAAACCCCACTCTTCTCGGAATGGACGGTCTAGGGTCTCCCTCTTCCCCCTAGCCACACGGAAGTGGACGGCCAGTCGTACCGGCTTAACCGTGTGGTGCACCAGGTTTTGACAAGGAGGGAATTTCAGGCAAGACGGAACCACCCGAACTAGTCCACGTCTACTTTTGTGTCTACCCAATTTATATGGTACAGGGTCCGGTAGAGACCCTTTCGGTTAAGTATGAGTGAATACATAGGGGAAGGAAGATCGGATTGTTAAGGCTCCCCCAGTTCTTAAAGTGTCGTCTGCCCTGTGGAGGACCCCTTCCCGTCTTATACTCGTATGTTCCTGCTCAAAGGATAGGATTTTTAGGGGACCGTTAACGACCATCATTATAAGGGACTCTGCCGCACCTGTATGGAGGATTTACTGGAAGTGTTTAATGGAAGGATTTGGCATCGTGCGAGTAACTGGATACATGGTTCGTTAGCGACGACGGACGGATAAGATCCGGGGACACCCGGGGACGGGGAAGATCAGGGAGGGTCTCCCCACTAGTCCGGGGGAAAAGGTGGGACGGCCCACCCAAGTAGGAGTAGACTCGCGAGTCAAGGGAACGACGGTAAGTGATGGACGGTTTCGCTTCTTTGGTCCGCAACTTTCCGACTTAAGAAGGTCTCCCCGCTCCACGGAAGGGGGGAGAGCCTCTGACTTCGGTGTTTCGGAGCCCCACCGGAGTTTACTCTGGACAGAGGAGTTTCACTCCTCAAAGGGTCGGTTGCGTGGTTTACAATATCGGTGCGTAAGGTCCTTTGTCTGAGTGAGTCTTCCTGTTACGTCTATCACCTCACGTTAAATAATGTGGCCGCCCGGGTCCCGTCTCAGAGGAGAATCGGTTCCTGGGGCTGGTCGTAAACACTTTTAGACAATATGGGGTACACATACACAGACTTGGGTGGTGAGGTTTAAGGAACTCTGAATGTATTTGGTTCCTTTTATGTTAGGGTTATTGGATAGTAAGTGCACAATGCACGAGTTTGTTTGTCGGTTATTAGTTATTGGGTTCCAATGTGAGGCTATCTGGATCTTTTTAAATACCGGATGGACCTCCTTCCCGACTGATCACATATAAAAGAGAATCCGCTACTCGTTAGATCTATGCTAGAAGTTCCAAGGGGACAGAACTCCCCCAGAATAGGAAGACAACAACAAAAGTATCCGTGATTTGTGTCTCAAGTCTCAGGGAACCTTTCCACCGACTCGTACTAGTCGTACTTGTCCGTATTCTACCTCAGGTCCGGGATACTTAAGGAAGAAGTATCATATATCATTAATACACATATATATATATATATTATATATGAATATATTTGACATTTTATTTCTCTGACTAAGGTTTTCAGAGAGTGTTTTTTCTTCGGTTAATCAGTGACAGTGTGAGACACGTTTGAACATACCAATATTTATATTTGATGATATTTGAATTAACATGTCAAACCTTATAATTTTCATAAAAATTTATGGAGGTAAAAAGAAAAAGAAAAAATCAATTATACTACAGACGTTTTCTGTACCAATTCCATTACTAACAGTACAAACGGTAGACAAAAGAACGTTCTAGTCTACCCTTCAGACAATTCATTCATGATATCGGATAAGACGTACCACTCCAGTCCCCTTAACCTAAAAATTCCAACCGAAATACTAAACCTTCTCCCCTTGATTACCTCACTAGGAGAGACTAAGACAAGGGAGGTCCTTCTCTCGACACTCACTTTATGTCATATACGTATTGGACCCGTTTGTAGACGCGAGGTACCTTTCTCACCTTACCGACACCTTTTTCGATGTCCTACACGTGTTGAAACAAAGGGAACTTTGAAGACATGGAATGTCTTTACCATCAAGGGACTCTGGAGCTTTTTTCCTTCTGTTACAGGACCAACTCTCGGTAGTTTTTTCAGAACCTCTTCGTCTGTTTCGACTACACCTACATAATTAATTTCGATTTGAGGTCACTTTTGTCTATACTAGTCTAGTGACAAGATCTGTCGTATCCCGTTGTTATAATGTACGACTATTACACAAGTGGACGATAATTCTAATTCACGGTTATAAAGATACTGGTTGGAAATAACGATCGACACTATGGATGTTAAAATTAACTCATAAAACTAAGATGAAATAAGTAGATTCTCGAGAAAATTATTAAGATAAAGATAACTAAGGTTTATTTACTTCAATTCATAAAGAGTGAACAATATTTTTATAGAAAACCAATACTCATTGTGGTTATACAATTTTAACTAGTACTGATTCTTGTTGTTGTGTTTTACAAAAAAATTGGTATACAAAGTGCAAGACTATAAAACTTTAATAGGAAAATTAGAATAGTTTCATGGTCGAGGGACTTAGTAATGATCGAACTATGATAACAGGAGAAGTGAAGTCCTTTCCTTAACTTTACGAACCGTTCCTCTCCGTCTTTCACCAGTCTTTGTACCGCTTTCGTAAACGGATATGTGTTTCGGTGACTCGTATAGGGATCTGACCTTCAGTTTAACGTTATCTTATCTTAAAAACATAAATTTTCTTATATCGACAAGTAAACAGGAAGGAGTGTACGTAAAAATTATTTCACTTGACTGAAATGGTTTCTGTTAAATCTTATAGTTACCAGCAATACCCCTTGAAAACTTTAGGGGTTTGAGTTAGAAGAATTTTGGTTAAACCTAATGATATCGCGATTCTAAAGGTTTTGACTTACTTTACGGATAAAACTAATCATAAAACTTCGGAGGCTTATAGTGGTCGTGGGATTTTAACGGAGAAATGTTTCATCCTAAAATTCTAGTTGACTTCGTTTGTTCGTTGATTCCTTTCTATTTCACTGAAGTCTTCGGAGTACGAGGAGGAAAACCGAGGAATACTAGTCCGAAGTGGGAGGGAAGACATGATGGGTGTGGAAGAGATGTGGGAGTCGAGGGGGTATAATTAGGAGAGTGACTTGACAGGATAAAGAAATTTTGTGAGGGGTGAGGGAAAAGGAGACTTAAATAGTCTTGGACAGGAGAATTTTAATTCGGAAGACTCCTGGGTTGCCGATTTGGGACTTAAAGAATATAAGGGACCTGATTTCCACTTAATATTCGGTATCAGTTTCTAAAAGGGTTTCATTGACTTCTAGAAGTGTCTAAACGACTCCTTAATTTATATCAAAAAATTTGAACCGTTAGAACAAAGAGACTGAATCAAGTATACGAACGACCATTTCCGGTCCGGGTGGGTCGTGACACTTTTAACGATTAACCTTTTCCTCTTCCTTCTCCTCCTCCTCGCCTACTCTTTCTCCTTATTCTTAGGCCTGACCGTTGGAACCCTTCAGTTCCGACACCACCCATCTTCTCACGTGAATTCCGATAAAGCCCAACAGGCGGGAACCTTTACTCGGGGTTCTTTGTCCCGTACATTTCGTCTTCTGATGAGTCTAAGGACTTTTTATTTCCAAAAACAATTTTTTTTTTCTTTCTTTTAAGGGTTAACCTTTATAGGACTTTCCAGAGATCTTAACGTTGACCTTCTGGTCGACGATTAAGCAATTTTCTAGTCCTAACCTGCCAACGACTCATTGAAGTACCTCGTTAAGGATCCCGAAAAGGTTTCGGACAACTAACGTCGTTTGAAATCCAAACGTGTTTTATAGACTACTTAGACAAGTACTGATAATGTTAACTGAAGTCTAATGAAATTTCTTTTAAGACCAGAAGGAAGTCTACAAATAAGGTATAAGGTGGACCCATCGAAATTGAAATACAAATAATTCCTCAACTTGATCTTAGAAAGGATAGATCATTTTTCCTAGTCCTACCTTACCCTTTGATACAGGTGAGGTCTGAATGAATTAGACTATTTGAACGAGAGAACGTGAGATCTACTAAGTGGATTTTCTTTATGGTGATCCCTCCCTTAAGGGACCATCAGGTCACAAATTCTGAGTCCCGACGAAGGAAAAGGTCATTCGCCGGACTCCACTGAGGATTTTTACCACGCGATAAGTGAACTGGGTCTTTTGGGGTGTTTTAGTACGTTTAGTTCTCCAAGTTTAGAAGTACATGTGAAATTCTTGTGAGCACTTTGACGGGTCCGGTATTGCCCATACGTATAGGCTTTTCGGTGGTTCATGGACTTCCTACAGTGCAATTTCTTCGTTACACACGGTAAGGTCGTAAGGTTGCCACCTCAACCATCCACACGTGTCCGGTTTGTCACCCCGGCCTGAGTCCCAGCTACCGGGTTTTTCTCACGACTTAAAAATGATGTGTACGAGTTTTTACGTCTCTCATTACGACTTGAATTCCCGAATCTACATCTAAGAGACCAGTAACTCGTGTAGGTTCACTTGTTTCGGGGGTTCTACGTCTCGTCCTGAATGTCTCAAGTGCCAGTCTAGTTGGGGATGTACTCGAGAGGGACGGTGTAACTCTACTAGGAATGACTTTTTCTTGTCTAACAAGGATTTGGTCTTCTCCTCTAACGTGTCTTCTTTTTCTATAGGGTCTTCTTTGACTTCTTTGTTTTTGAATACCGGACCCTTATTTACGACGTTTTTTATTTACGTTTATTTTCATTTTTTTTTTTTTTTTTTTCTGAGTCCCGAAAGTCACGATACCGGACCCAATCTAGGGATCGCTCCCTTGATTTTATGATGTTCGGTACACCTTACCGGTTTTTTTGGGTTTTGTTTGTTTCGTTTTAATTCTAATTAAAAATTAGAAGTTTAGGTCGTTTGTTTCTGAGACATTTGTTTTGGGAAGATTAAAGATAATAACGCTTCTTGATCTTGTGACCCTTTTCTGAAATGTGTCACCATTTCTTAGATGGACGTTACGTCCTCTATGTCCTCTATACCAAAACTAGGGACTTATCCCTTCTAAGGGACCTCTTCCTTTTCCATCGGACGAGGTCATAAGAACGGACCCTTTAGGGTGACTGTCTCCTCGTACTACCCGATTGTGTCGTTGATTTGCTGTCGTGGTATGTAAGTTCACAAAGTCCGTGGAAACCGGAAGACTGTTCAGAAAGGTTGTAGGAGGGTCAGGAACAACCACCCCGAGACTCTTTGATGTCCTCGAAAAGGGTTTATAGGTAGAATTAGACGATCCTCTTTACAAAGAGGTCTAACCCATATTTAAAGAAGGTCAGGATTGACTGTGGTCTTGGTGTGAGAGACGACGAGTTGAAGTGATCATATTTTGTCGTGGACGGAGTTTAATGATTTAGTCAAGTTTATCCCCCCCTAGTGATAAGTCGGAGTTCTCTACGGACAGAGGCTTGGACAAAGGAAAACAAAACCGGGAAACTCTTCATATGATGGAAAAGAAGAATAACGGAGTTGGGGTAAGTGTATAGTCCGAATCTAAAGAATCTCTTCATAGTACGACCTTAAAGAAAGAAGGTCTTCCTATTTCCTATTTATTAAGATCTTGAACTGTCAACAGTAATTTCATTGGTTGGTCCACTTAATTTATTGGGGAACTATCGAGTCAACCATATCTTAGCGAAAGTTACGTCCTCTGGGACCAAGTTAAGGACCCAAACCCTTCTAGGTGACCTATTCTCTATCCGATGGGTGAGGTCACAAGAACCTGAAAGGAACACCGAGTCCACCATTTCTTAGGTGGGCGTTACGTTCTCTGGACCCAAGCTAGAGACCCAACCCTTCTATGGGATCTCTTCCCTTTCCGTGGGTGAGGTTCATAAGACCGGACCTCTTAAGGTACCTGACATATCAGGTAACCCATCGTTTCTCAACCTGTGCTGACTCACTGAAAGTGAAGTGAAACTACAGAAAATGTCCCACCCACGAATAGGTCCTGGAAACTGATTATTTGTCGAAATAACAGGGTTGTATGAAGACAAGGATTTGGAGTATGTGACGATTATAGGTAAGGGTTACCTTCACCAAAGAAATGACATTAACTAAATAAGTCACGTAAGAAGTCATCAAGTCGGCTATTTTGATCAGTTGCGGAAGAAATGAAGTGAACTTTTTGTTAAGTGTACCTGTTATTACGGAATCCTGAATGGATAACGAGTGTTTACAACTTCTGAATAGGTCCACTATTTTTCAAGGGATCTTCAAGATAAAACAACATTGTACACTTACTTTAGAGAAACGAGAGGAAGAGTTCGGAGAAGTGTCCTTATCCGATTTCGAAAGTCGAAATTTCCCTGTATGTCAACGGTTCCTTTCTTACGTCAAACGGGTTTGGGTCCAAACCATAAATCAACCCGAAGGGGCCACCACATCACCATTTCTTAAGTGGACGGTCTTCTGGATTTGTCTGTAAAGAGGTTTCTTCTGTATGTCTACCATTATTTGTGTACTTTTCTACGAGTTGTAGCGAGTAGTAATCTCTTTACGTTTAGTTTTGATGTTACTCTGTAGTGGAGTGTGACCAGTCTTCCCAGTAGTAGTTTTTTAACGAGGTAAGTAGGGTGGGAGAGGAAGGGGAAACACAGGTGTTCAGACAACAGATGCAGACGTAAAGGTGACAACGGGACTTTTATCCAAGCAGTCATGGTAGAAAGATCTAAGGTATATATACGTAATTATTTGTTATAAACAAAAAGAGAAAGACTGAATGAAATGAGACACATTACCCGAGATCAAAGTAGATGGAGTAGTCTTAACTGAGTTTACACAAGGAAAAATACCAACTCATTATAAGGTAATATATACCTTATATACATAGAAATAGATGTTGAAGAAATAGGTAAGTAGACAACTACCTGTAGATCCAACGAAGGTACAGGATCAAGGAAGAAGAGGTGTGAGAGAGATCGTAAATAACAAATATCTTAGGCGGACGGTTACGTCCTCTCTGTTCTCTACGTTTAAATTACGGACTCAGTCCTTCTAAGGGACCTCATCCGTTACCGTTGGGTGAGGTCATAAGAACGGACCTTTTAAGGTACCTATCTCCTCAGACCGCCCGATGTCAGTTACCCCAGTGTTTCTCACCTTGTACTGAATCGTTGACGTGTTGTTGTTGGAAACTAGGATCATGAGAAGAGAGGTGGTGGTTACTGTAGGGAGTACTGACGAATTGTGACTACCCAGTGGAGGACTGAGGACCACTGTTAGATGTCCGTTAAGGAGATACATTGTGACCAAAGAGTACCAAGTGACAACCAAGAATAAGTTTTCTACTGTCACCGTTTGTAACGCGACTCATCAGATAACGTTGAGGAAAACTATGACCACTCAGATCTGGATCTGAAACCGGGTTGTCGGACTTAACATGTGACAATGGGTCCGAACACGAAATCAGTTCCCGTTTTGAAGATTATACATATGACTATTGTCTATATGAGAGTCTTATCGAGTATCGAAACCTTACAAAACTTTCGTTGTACCGAAGGCATGAAGATCATCTATACTTTACAATTTACCAGGGAAACAAGTCCTTAACAACCTACATTATGAAAATGGACGGTGAAATCGATGATAATTCTAAGGTCCCGTAAGATTTGAACTGAGAGACCTTCGAATCCTTTTAGTGAAACGACTGTAAAGGTATTCTTTACGACGGGAATTTCCTTGGTTCTCTTTAGTTTAGAGACAGTGCTAGGTCTCCCTATAAAGGGGTTTATAACAGTCTAATCCGTTGACTGATCTCTTCGGGTTATCAACCGGAGTCTTTTCTTTTTTGTTCTAACTTTTATGTGTCAAAAACCAAACTTTTTTTTTCTCTTTAGAGACTAAGTTTGGTTTATTGTAGGATCAGGACGGTCTTTGAGATTTTAAGGGTGACGATTGGTAATATGTACGTAATTTGCTAACGAGATAAGTGTTTTACTATCGTAAGTACGTAGTAACAACCACTTCTTTGTAATTGTTTCGATGTTTTTCAGGGATGGGATGAACAGGGTGAACGAGATTTATGTTGGGTCCTTTCAGACAAACATCGAGAATCTGTAAAATTTGACGGATTACCTGGTAAACTCAAGACCGGTTACCTAAATTATGTCGAAGGAGGTAAAGTACCTATATGTACAAAATCATTACCAGATATACAAAAAGTGTGACCTGACTACCTGATGACGGACAAGACACCGATTTCAGGAAAACCTATCCTAATAGGGATGGATCCTTTGACGAGAACTTGAAGTATCATTAGTTCCTTGGTAAAATAACCAGTCCATGAAGATGGTCAGACGAGACAAACCGACCAAAACATTGTCGAAGTAACACGAGTTAGGAGAGTAAACCAAATTACATGTGTCACAATAATTCTAAGTTAACTGTCCCTGAAGAGACCATCAGGTCACCAATTCTGAGGTCCGAAGGTGACGTCCCCCCCTACTCAAATTAGGGACCAACCCCTTGATTCTAAGGTGTACGGTGGGAGTGAGGGTTAAGTTGACTGTTTTAAACATCTCCAGGAGGTTTCTGGAACCGGTTTTCGTAACGACCACCAGGATTTAGAGTCTAGGTGGGAAAAACCTTGTGTAGTTTAGAGTGGGAAACCCTGTCAGTGTCCTACGGGTTACGTAAACCGAGGACGGAGAAAACTGGGTGGCGACTACTTTCCTTTCTATGACGTTATAACGTTTCTAGATCAACGAAGATAATGTTTATTAGTGTCTCGTAAGAAAAGTGGTGCGTAAGGACCTTCTCCTTCTGGAATTCGTAGTATGAAACGGTTGACCTCTAAAACAGATAACCTTTTCCGTGGAGGTGCTTCTGGGAGAAATTGGAACGACCTTTCCGGGGATAGTCTATGACGTTTTGGTTAGAGACACGATGGTTTGAGGTCCCTTTTCTGAACCTCTAAGTACACTGTGCAGATTTCTTTCGTGACCGGTCTGGACGTGTAATAGATCACTAGACTTTCATTTCTAAGGACCTTGACTTCGTCTGTTGAAAACTATTCTATCAAAAGGTTTCGATAGACCTGGTACGGACAACCTTCAGACAGACAGACGGTTTGAGCTACTACTGTATTACGAAGTCCACTAGAGGTTACGGATTATAGAACTATGATATATTTGAAGTCTCTTTTTCACGGACTTTCAAGAGAGTGAATGTAAGAAATAATGAGTTTACACTGAAGTTATCCAAAGGTTAAACACATGAAAAAGACTCCATTCTGTGATGTGAGTCCTTTTCAGAAAGGACTGTAACTCCCTGTCTCTCGACTATTTTAGTCTTTTGGACTGGGAACTAGTCACTAAAAAAGTTTCTCTCTAGTTCTAATCTTCTCCTTTTATAATTTTTTTTTAATTATTTGTCTTTGCAGTTTAGTAGTCCTCTGGTCTTCCCCCTCGAGATTACGGGACCAAGGTTTCGTCCCGGGTTGCCCGTCTAGAAAAGAGAGGACGGTTGATGAACCGGTTACTTTTCAAGACCTGACAAATACTATCGAGAGGGTTGAAGGTAAAGGGAAGACACTTTCCCAAGAGGAAGGGAACGACACACTTCTGAATGTACAACGAGTGGTACCAACGTCTAGGACTTGACATTGAGAAAAAAAAAAAAAAAAAACGACCTCTTTACTGATTGTCAAATAAATAAAATCCAGTTGTGGAATTTGATACTCGGAGAACCCAAATCAAGTTGAAGTAGGGTCTGTTTCGGGTCATAAATCTGAATCCAAAATTTTAGTTAAAAAACAAAATCGTTAATAATAGGATTCCGAAGTAAAAGACAAATTTTTTTTTTTCTATTAAAAGAGTTAGTACATTTGTGTCATTATAGTTTTCTCGAACCCCCGTATACTAGGTAATCAAAGTACGATATGTGAAAAGAAAACCCTATTCTCTAGTGTATATAGAAACTTTCCTGATACCGGTTTAAAATTATAAACATCGAAAGAACCGTGTTTAGAAGTGTCCAATGTACAAAAGAAGGACAGAACCCTAGGGTCCCCTTTTCCCACCCATGTCCTCCGAGGTTCTATTCTGTATAAACGCTTCTACATATTTACTCTTGGTAGTCTCCGTAACTTCTTATTTTACCGAAAGTCCAAGGTTAGGTCTTTTTAGGAGTAGAAATTCAAACTCGAGTGTACCTCTTATCAGGACCAAAGACATGACCGTCACTGAATTGCAGAGACGGACCCCGAGTGTTGAGTCTTAGGGTCTGGACTATTCTAGTAAGTACTATACGTCTAAGGGACGTTTGTTGGTGTCTGTTAAAGTCGGAAATAAGTTGAAGGCGGAGGATTATTACTGTCGGTCTTCACTTCGTCTTGTTGGCGTCCTGTGTTCGTCGTCTTTATGTACAAAACCGTAGGCGACCACCAGAACAGACTTTGATGGAGGAAGTTACGAGACGTTCAGTAATTCTCTTATTCTCCTTCAATGACAAATATCGGTCTAAATCTCAGTAAGAGTGTATCTTAGAGTCGTGTCCGTAGTGGCGAAACTAGAGTCAGTAGTCAAAGGAGTTCCGGTACGACCAGACCTAAGAGACCTAGGACCACTACAGGTCTGTGACCTCAGTTCTCTTGTCCGACAGGACTAATGGGGAGAGGTTCACGGATTCCGTCCATTCCGTATTTAAGACAAACGTCTTACAGTTTGTCCCTAGACCAGAAAAAGATCAAAAAAGACGGTACCCGTGTAAAGTTATGTCGACGATAACTAAAACACGAAGAGAACCCATGACTCCCGAAGGAACCACCAAGTTGACCTTTTCTTTAGACGGACGTTACGCCCTCTGGACCCAAACTAGGGACTCAACCCTTCTATGAGACCTCCTTCCATACCGTTGGGTGTGGTCATAAGAACAGACCTCTTAGGGAAACCTGTCTCTTCGGACCGTCCGACGTCAGGTGTCCCATCATCTCTCAACCTGTGTTGACTCGTTGATTCGGTCCCATGACGTTGAAGAATTGACCTAGGATCTGAAGAGTATTTCTATGAAACGAAGTATATGATGACGATTTAGTCACAAAGACACTCCTTGGTTCCCGATCCTGAAAGATAAGGTGGTATAACAACTGAAACGATTGTCTCCAAAGAAATAAATAAATAATTTCTATACACATAAATAAATAAATATCGACGTGACCCAGAAACAACGACGTGTACCCGAAAGAAATCAACGTACCCGAAGAACACAACACCGAAGAGAACAACACCTTGTACTCGAGATCCTGTACGCCCGAGTCATCAACACAACGTGTCCGAGTCCACGGGTCACCGTACACCTTAGAAGACCCTGGTCACTAGCTTAGGTACAAGGGACGTAACCGTCCACGTAAGAATTGTTTACCTGGTGGTCGTTTCAGGTTGTAGCCAAACAAAAACTTAAGATACATAAATAACAATATAACTACATAAACGGACAAGGACGTATGAAATACATGTGTGTGTGTGTATAAGAAGAAATATTTGGAGATAAAATGATAAATTATCAATGTACCTCAAACTCAAGAAAAGATTTTTTAGGTCGACGTCAAAATAGATCTATCATAATTTTAATTTACAATTAAGATTCTTAACAGTGAAATAATATAACAGGATAAGTAGTTGTATCATTTACAAAAGTGAGTAAGATTAGATGAAACCACCACCACCACCAAATCAACGATTCAACACAGGTTGAGAACATTGAAGTATCTGACATCGGGGGCTCCGAGGAGACAGGTACCCTAAAGGGTCCGTTCTTAAAGTCAAGTCAAGTCAAGACATCGGGGGCTCCGAGGAGACAGGTACCCTAAAGGGTCCGTTCTTAAAGTCAAGTCAAGTCAAGTCAAGTCAGCGAGTCAGTACAGACTGAGAAACGGTGGGGTACTTAGTGTCGTGCGGTCCGGAGGGACAGGTAGTGGTTGAGGACTTCAAGTGAGTTTGAGTGCAGGTAGCTCAGCCACTACGGTAGGTCGGTAGAGTAGGAGACAGCAGGGGAAGAGGAGGACGGGGGTTAGGGAGGGTCGTAGTGTCAGAAAAGGTTACTCAGTTGGGAAGTGTACTCCACCGGTTTCATGACCTCAAAGTCGAAATTGTAGTAAGGAAGGTTTCTTGTGGGTCCGACTAGAGGAAATCTTACCTGACCAACCTAGAGGAACGTCAGGTTCCCTGAGAGTTCTCAGAAGAGGTTGTGGTGTCAAGTTTTCGTAGTTAAGAAACCGCGAGTCGAAAGAAGTGTCAGGTTGAAAGTGTAGGTATGTACTGGTGACCTTTTTGGTATCGGAACTGATCTACCTGGAAACAACCGTTTCATTACAGAGACGAAAACTTATACGATAGATTCAACCAGTATTGTAAGGAAGGTTCCTCATTCGCAGAATTAAAGTGCCGACGTTAGTGGTAGACGTACTAAAACCTCGGGTTTTTTTATTTCAGACTGTGACAAAGGTGACAAAGGGATAGATAAAAAGTACTTCACTACCCTGGTCTACGGTACTAGAAGCAAAAGACTTACAACTCGAAATTCGGTTGAAAAAGTGAGAGGAGAAAGTGAAAGTAGTTCTCCGGAAAATCAAGGAGAAGTGAAAGACGGTATTCCTAAATTACCCTCTGGACCCAAGGTAGGGACCCAGTCCTTCTAGGGGACCTCTTTCTTTACCGTTGGGTGAGGTCATAAGTACGGACCTTTTAGGGTACCTGGTTCCCCGGACCACACGATGTCAGGTAGCCCAGCGTTTCTCAGCCTGTGCTGACTCGCTGAAGTTAAGTGAAGTGAAGTGAAGTTTATCTCAAATTTGTAAAAAAAACCATCTTTTTAGAATACATAGGAAACAATTAACGATTTAAGATTTACCAATTACACTTTCCATAGATTTACAAATAATATAAAAGATTAACCAATTAAAACCATATCTCTTTGTCACAAGTAAAAAGATTAAAAGAAAATAATGGTTCTTTGAACGACTTGACAGAATAATTAAGATTATAGAATAAATATAAACGACAAGATATATCTACTAGTGTATTAGAGTTTTTTACTGTGACAAGAGAGAAAAGAGGGACACTAATATGGAGAAAAAGAAAAAAATTATAATAATAGATCATGAAGTTATGGTACAATTACTTACTTACACGAAGGAATAGTATAAGACTTGGAATTATCCTTATATGTATATTAAAGAGTTGTTCTGTTACCGGAAATTTATAACTACTGTAAGGGAATACATTGATCAAAAGATTCCCAAGAAAACTTTAATATTTTCTTGGAATATTTTACGACAAAGAGTTTTTTATACATTGAAAAGTGGAAATCAAGTAATTACATTATTTAATTTATAAAAACGTACGGACCTTATTTTAGATGAAATATAACTACACAAAAATGAAAAATTTTATCATTTTAAATAACATGTATCTTTTAAATAACATGTATATATATATCTAAAAATTCCTTTTTTTTAAATGATAAATCTAGCACTTTCTCTTATAACAATGATGGAGTCTTTAAGGAACATTCGGGAAGGAATTAGTGTAAGGGAAGTAGGAGTGAAATAGTAATAAGGAAATGAGAAGAAATATCTTTTAGTTATAGGGAACTAATCTAACCTACCAGATTATTTATAAAAAGTATAAATACCAGACGTATCGTTTCCAAGATAAAAAGATCGGACACCACAGATAAAAGAGTGATAGGTAATACCGATTCGGAAACGAGGTATAACAATCCAAAAATGGTCAGTGGAAAAATAGGTAAATTTCCATGAGTAGAGACTTAACCGATCCCACTCGTTTAACGAGATTATCTAGGGTTTATATGTGGGTGGATTTAATTTATCATAAAATAAAGAACAAGTGTATTATAATGACCTTACAATATGATGATCCGTCCACTTGTTAAGTTATCCTATCGGTCCTTGAGTTGAAGATGGTACCATCGGGATTGCCAGTGGATAGGTCTATTCACCTTCACTTTTTCCTTACGGTGCACCCTTCAAAAATGACCAGTTTGGACCCTTCCACTGTAGTAGAGAAGTATAAAGTGACTAATATTATATCAGTACCTTGGTGTGAATTATAACATTTCTTCCCACCCTGTCGACTTTTTAATTCAGAGACTGACCCATCTACGAAGGATCATTGTTGAGAAATAAAAGACATATCATACCATTCAGATATAAATTGAATTTTTAGATGGTTTTAAAAACGTTTCACCGACATTATATTAATACAAGTACGGTCGTGACATATTCTTGAGAAGAGGGATAAAAGTAGATGTGAACGTAGACTATATAATATACGTAAGGTCACACCTACATCGTATAAATTAACACCAAAACTAAATGTAAATGAATTACTGATTACTGTAAATCGTGGGAAAGGACACGATTAATCAATCGATAAACATGCAGACGTATATTTACAGAAACGTTCAGAAACGGCAAAAATTTAACCCAACAGAATAAATAATCGCTCAACATTCTCAAGAAATATATAATACTCATGTGTAGGAAACATACTAAACGTTTGTAAAAGAGAGTCAGATACGAAACAGAAAAGTAGGAGAATTATGATAGAAGACTTCGTATTTGATTTTGTTTAAGATAAAATCACTTTGGGGTTAAAGTTAAAAAAGAAAATACGAAACACTAAAACCATAGTATAGATCCTTAAGAAACGGATTTGGGTTTAACTAGTTCTAAAAGGGAGATTAAAGAAAATCGTTTAAATATCAAAATCAAAAATATAAATCCAGATACAAGGTAAATTTCAATTAGAGAAAAACTTTATTCCTAGGTTCAAAAACAAACAAAATCGAAAAAAAATATATCTATAGATTGACAGGACCGTAGTTTGTGGTACTAAAAATTTTTCGATAGAAAAGGAGTAACTTCACTTACCAGAACCACGTAAACGACTTTTAGTTAGTTGGTATTTACATTCCCAAGTAAAGACCTGAGAGTCAAGATAAGGTAACTACATAAAACAATCGAGTAACGGTTATGGCGTAGTATTTTTTTTAAAAAAAATAACATCATGTCAACTAAATGTCACAACTTATAGTGTGACAGAACTAAGGATATCGTAACATCATTCAAAACTTTAGAACTTCACAATTCAAGAAGTCGAAACATGAAAAAGAATTAAGAAAATCGATAAGATCTTGAAAATGTAAATATGTATTTAAAAACTTAGTCGAACAGTTAAAGATGTTTCGGTCGGACTTTCGTAAACAGTTTTTGACACTTTCTAGACTCTAAAGTGAGATAGTGGTCGATTATTCAATGTCTTTTTCATTTATTTGAAAATGAAAATTAGATTGTAAGGTTTCAGAAAAACAGGGTTAAAGTTAGAAGAATAAGAAAAATTAACGATGACAAGAGGGATGTATTCCCGAAAGGACTACCGAACTAATGAACCGTCATTTCTTAGACGGACGTTACGTCCTCTACTCCCAAGCTAGGGTTTACCCCTTCTAGGGGACCTCCTCCCGTACCGTTAGGTGAAGTCATAAGAACGGACCCTTTAGGGTACCTGTCTTTTCGGACCACCCGACACTAGGTACCTAGTGTTTCTCAACCTGTACCGATTTCGTACGTACGCTGACTCCTGGGATGTTTTGTAGCTCAAATCGATAAATATACGGAAACAACTAGAAAGGTATCCTTACGGGAAAGGATGGTATCGAAGTTCGGTCTGAGGATAGATAAGAAATGTTGGAGATTCTGTTTGTAAGAAGAAAAGGAGGGGAAAAGACGTGGAAAAAGTATAAAAGTCAACCTTTAGTAGAAAGGATAAAGACTGGAGGGTATCACGTTAAAGAGTTAGAGACATACTGGGTTGAACAAAAGAAAAACAATAAATTAATGTGTAGAGAAAAAAAAAAAAAGTCATCTTGGACATATAACTATTACAGACAATAGAGGGGAATGTAAGAATATGTGTCAGAACTAGTTATTTATATAAACGACTTATCTCTATGTCTAGAAAACACACATACTAAAAGGACAAGGACTACAATCCACTGTCACGAATTTATCATGTTTCTTTAGATTCCGAAATTTCAATTCATCCTATGACCCATACACCGAATAGTAAGTAAGAGACTTATTTATAAGTTGATCTCCAGATGGAATAGACGGAACCTTTGTTGGAACACAATCGCACGATACACCATGCTATTATATCTGTTGACTTTTTTGAACAGACAAGTAACAGATACTTTAAAGAGATAAAGACAAAACTGGAGAAACTATATATCTAACTATAACACCTTTCTTCTGAACATAATTCCCAGACATGGAATCGAGTAAGTCAGTCGATCGTAAATATTTAATAACGTGTTTTCAAAAAAATAGTTATCGTAATAGATGATCCACATTTCGACGATGATACGGGGGTTTTCAACGAACAAAATTTTTTTACTGTTACTATCGAAATAATCTAAAAGAAAAGAAAAAATTTTTTTTATTGTCTTATTTTACTTGACATCCAGGAAGTTTCGTTCCAATTTTACTGAATTGGACTAAGATTTTACCTTATTTTTAAGGTATGAAGTAGACTTTAGAAAGTGATTAAGAAGGTTACAAGAGACCTTTTAAGGATCTTGAACCTTAACAATGACAAAGTCAGTAGTTCAGCACAGACTGAGAAACACTGGGGTACCTTCGGTCCGGAGGGTCAGGGAGTAGTCAAGGACCTCAAACGGGTTCAAGTACAAGTGATTTCACCACTACGGTAGGTTGGTAGAGTAGGAGACAGTGGGAGAAGAGGAAGACGAAAGTTAGAAAGGATCGTAGTCCCAGAAAAGGTCACTCAACCGAGAAACGTAGTCCACCGGTTTCATGACCTCGAAGTCGAAGTCGTAGTCAGGAAGGGTACTCATAAGTCTCAACTATAGGAAGTCCTGACTGACCAAACTAGAGGAACGATAGTTTCCCTGAGAGTTGTTGACACACTTAATACTATTCGTCTCGGGGACTGACCGTGTGTGTTCTCAGACTTCATGAAAAAGATTTTAAAAATTAAATTTTTTAACTCCATATTAAATATAATAAAAGTCTACATATTGTATTATTAAGTCGTAAACAAATACTGAATCCGAATAAACATACCTCGTGTCCCACTCGGTTTACAAACATATCATATGTATATGTACACGCACACGAGTCAGCGAGTCAACACAGGCTGAGAAACACTGAGATACCTGACATCGGGTGGTCCGGGGAGACAGGTATCTTAAAAGGTTCGTTCTTGTCACCTCACCCAACGGTAAAGGAAGAGGTCCCATAGAAGGGGTGAGTTCCTAGGTTGAGCACAGAGGACGTAACGTCCGTTTAAGAAATTAGACGACGCGGTGGACCCTTCCAACCTATCATACTTTTATTACAGATTTCCCTCTAACCGTCTTTATGATGTCATCTTATAGTCCCAGAGAGAAATCCTTTGTTTTTCACTTTTGATAAGACAGTACAGACTGAGAAACACTGGGGTACTTGACATTCAGACAGCCCGAGGAGACAGGTACTTTAAGAGGTCTATTCTTATAACCTCACCCGTCGGTAAAACAAGAGGTCCCATAGAAGGACTGGGTCCCTAGTCTGGGTCCCTAGATTGGGTCCAGAGGACGTGACGTCCGTCTAACTAATAGTAGACTCGGTGGTTTCTTCGGGGAGAAATCCGTTACTATCGAAAATAAAACTATGTCCCTTTATTAAGGACAATGTCCCTTTATTAAGGACAAACTGTCTAGAGTGCTTGGAATTGAACCTGACATCTTAAAGAAGAGAACTAGAACAGAATGTCTTCTTTCGGTACCATTATGTATTTCCAATTACCCCACAAACAACAACAAAACAACGGACTCCCAAAAGAACTCCAAAGAAGTACTCTATATGGACATAATGTTTTGATAATCTAAAAGAAAGAATCTTTAGAAACTTCTAAAGGTGTAATCGTCTTCCACCGTTACTATTAAACCACATGATACTATTATTGGACAAAGGGACCACCGAGTCTATCATTTCTTAGACGGACGTTACGTCCTCTGGTCCCAAGGTAGGTACCCAACCCTTCTAGGGGACCTCATCTCTTACCGATGGATGAGGTCATAAGAAAGGACCTCTTAAGGTACCTGTCTCCTCGGACCTCCCGATGTCAAGTACCCCAGGTTTCTCACCCTGTGCTGACCCTCTGATTGTGTTGATACTGTTATTGGACAAAGGGAATCCAGAGAGTATACATCCACCGGACTCTACACCTCCTCCTACACGGGATAGGAGATGACACGTCCAGTTGACGACTAGAGGTACTTATAAGCAAACTTTTTTGTAAAAACAATAGTGTACTTCCTCAGTGCCTCAAAAGAGAAGGGTTGGTTTGTCACTAATTGTCCAAAAGTTGTTTCAAGAAAGGCGTTTTAGACAAAGGTATCGTTTAATGAATTTGGGCCAGGAGAGGGAGAAGCGAAGGAGACCCCTTACTTACGAGGAGGGTGAGAAGAGTCTTGACCCCTTGAGAACGGATAGGAAGTTCTAAGTCGAGTTTACAGTAAGGGACAACCTCTAAAGGAGTTGTACCGTCCGGTTCAGTCAAAGAAGGAGAGTGTCGAATATTGAACCGGAAATGGTGTTAAATTGTATCCTGAAGGGACCACCAAGTCTGTCATTTCGAAGACAGATTTTACGCCCTCTGGACCCAAGCTAGGGACCCAGCCCTTCTAGGGGACCCCGTCCTTTATCGTTAGGTGAGGTCATGATAACGCACCTTTTAGGGTACCTGTCTCCTCGGACCGTCCGATGTCAGGTACCCCAGTGTTTCTCAGCCTGTGCTGACTCACTGAAGTGAAAGTGTCAAATTGTCCTAACAGACAAAGTCCCACCCAGAGCGAGGGTCCCGCACTCAAAACTCTAGTCTCTGGAAGAAAGTAAAAAAGGTAAACACATCAGATCGTAAACTGTCTGTCATTTCTACTCACTGGCTTTGGGATACTGACCGTTGGAAGACGGCGTTCCTCGTTATACGGTAGGTGCAACGATATCTACAAGGTATCTCCGGGTCGACGTGTTCAAGGTCGATCATGTGCCTAAGGGCGAGTGGGTCACAAATTTTTGTTTGTCGACGCCTGCTATCCTTTATCTCCTACCGAGACTGCTTTTGGCAAGAAGGAATTCAGTCTAGCCAATTATTGGCGGTCGACTCGGCCGTTTCCGCAAGCCTCAAGTGGGTCAACTCCTTTTGCGGAAGGAACTCATTTGAGTCTCAGGAATCCATAAAGAGGTTGAGACCCTACAGGCGAAAAAAGATTGCCATTGTTCTTTAGTTCCCTTTTACACCATAACTTTCTAAACCTCCACTGTCGAGCGTCGGTGAGTCCGAGCTCCTAGCGTCATCTAAGACTGCAGACACCTGTGTTCGCGAAGGGCAAAACCCCGTGGTCGGGGATCCGACTTGCGGGTGGGGTCCGACGGTGAGGGAGTTGGCGGCCGTGGGAGACGCGGGGCGGGTTGATGTAACCCGAGGCGAGGTAAGAGCGCTGCTGAGTCGATTAGAGCGGATAAGCTAGACTCCCTAGAGCGCTCTTCGTCGGACCTCGGCCGGACATTGGACGACCCCGCCGAAATCATCGGCGTCGGCGAGCTCGCCGGCGTCGGTGTCTGTGGAGAGACCTCCCTAGATCAACCCCTCCTTCGCTTCCACAGCGACCGGGACCGGACACGGACCTGTGAGTTTCCCCTGATGTCCAAGCTCCCACTGACCTGAGTCAACCCCTTGAGTCACCCCCGCCGCGGCCTCGGACCCGAACCACCCCCGCTTCCTCCTTCCCCCGCCTCCTGCTTAGACCCGAACTCTCGAGTTGACGACACCGCCACCAGACCCGCAGGGTCTAGGACGACCCTCTGGCACCCACCCCAAGACCCGAGGCCGGCGACCGAGGGTCAAGCCTCTCCGTCGGTTCCCTGAACCCAAAGCCCCCACGACAAAAACCCAACCTTCAAGACTCCGGAAAGGGGTCTCTACTTCCGCTATGGGAGTTGGGAGAAAGGGTCCCGTCCCCTCGGGACACGGGGCGGGGAAAAGACAGTAAGACCCAATTGCGGCGGTGTAGGACTCCTCCCGCGTAGTGTTATCCCCGATTCAACCGGGGTCAGAGCGAAACCCACTTCTCCTCACTCTGGGGTCATTCCACAACGCACCAAAATACGACATTGCTACACTTCACGCCATTTCGAAACAAAAGGGTTTTAAGCGGGTCTTTTCGACGAATAAAAAAAGAAGAAATCTATGTTCAGAAAACTGTGGGAAATAGAAGAACTTACCACACGTCCCTCCAATCTGTAGTGCATCATTGAACAATCACACCCCTGTCATACTGGTAGTAACCCGGCGTGTCTAAAGGACGATTAAAAAGAGAAATCATGAAACTCAGGCACTACTCTTCAGTGATCAGGTTTGTACGATCTCGTAGTCAGAGAACAGCGAAATACGTAAATTGTATGTGTCAAATAAATTTGAAAAAAAAATGAGAAATTCTTAGAAGTAAAAATAAATTTAATTATAGTCTCTTTTGATTGTCATACAACTAAAAGAAACATGTTGACCATAGGGGTGGGGGAATGTGTTTAAACTAGTTCTGTAAAATCTCTCCCCCAATATCTATTTAAAACTTACTTTATCTGACATCTTTAACCTTATTCTCTATATTATTCCTCACGTTGACATTCCCGGTTTTTTCAAAGATATGACCTCTTGGGTAGATCCTGACTTCGGGTCCGAAACTTTCACTCCTGATATCAGTAATCTTATGTTTTGTCTTTTGGCATCTTTATTGAGCCCTCTCCTAAACTACCACTTATTTCTGATAATTTTTTCACACACTCCTCTTAACAAAAACTTCTACATATACACAAAAGTATTTAAAGATAATGTAAAGAGTCTCAAATACCGGATTGACGACAACAATATGTATTTCTCTTTCACCCTTCCCTCCAAGACTTCGAACCTCACACTGTTCCTTGACCTCATTGTATCCAAGTTAATCCTTTCGAAAGTCACAGAACTGTTTACAAAAACTTAAAAATGGAGAAAAAAAGGAAGATCTTTTTGAAAGTCCACCCGAAAAATGTAAGACACAATGGGAAGGTGGTCAGACTTAAAAAAAGAAAGAGTTGGAAAGAAGATTCAGAACATTTTTAAAAAAAATAGTAATTGACACTCCAACGTTTGCTTATACAGGACGAAACAACGAAATATGTAATCCACTGAACAACTTCACTAGACCTTTTATACGTGGAAAGTTGTTTGAATGTACGAAGTCTATGATCTTTTATTTTTACTCACTTTATGTGATCTCTCAAATACGGAGTACATCTCTCCTTATAGGTCAAGAGTCCAAGTGAACTAATCACGTCATTACTTAAACCCGGGTCAGAAGTTGGAAGAGTTCTCTTATGTCCTTTAGATCTAAAAACGAACGGTAAGAGGACTGAAAATTTTTATAACTGTTGATGAACTTTGGTAATTTTTATTGAAGTACACCGAGTTGGTTTGGTTTGGACAGTCAATAACATAGGACGAGAGATCCAAACCTCGCAACAAGATTCATTTTTACTTATTAACATGTTGATTTTTTCTAAAATTTCGTTCATACGGTTAATCAAACGTCAAAGTTTTGGTCCTCATGAACCCCCCTTTTATGGTCAAGATTGACTTTCGTCAATTCAAATTATCGGAAATTTATACCAACCCGTTCAACTTGACTACGAATCATTATAAAATTTATTAAATTTAAAAATTTATAAATTTTTGTATAAAGGAACATACCTTTATTCCCTTTTTGAGAGTCATATATACCAAATTATTGACTCCTAAGACTTGTTTCGACTAAACATCCAAAGAACTTAACTATATAACTCTTCGAAAAATAACATGAACACTAATTATGTATTTTAGATCCTCTGGGAGATGAGTAGACACCAAAACTTACAAATAACAAAGATGGTAGTGAACAGAAGGATCAGTGACTGAAAATAACCTTCGTTATAACTAAGGACCTCCTACCCCATCCCTCTTCCCCGTGACTCTACACTTCTTTACCCTTCTCTTCTCACACTCCACTTCGTCCGTGAGTGTACGAAGAGAAAATGTGACAGGTAATGTTCTAACTAAATTGATCAAAAGAACATTCTTCTTATCCATGAAACTAATTTGTGTACCGCGGAACATACATCATCTCGTCTCGAATTACTATAAACACCTTAACTTGGGACACCTAATTTGGTGTAAATGGGTAATCTCCCTTTATGAAATTAGTGTATTAGACTAAGTATGAATCAACCTGACTCCCCTTACCCTCAAAGCTCCAGTCAAGATTCTTTGTTCACTTGGAGTCTGTATATCTCCCGTTCCACTTCCAGAAACCTCCCTCATTCCAACTCTTTCCGATCCACTCCCTTTCTCAAAATTTTTCCTTCTATTTTACCAATTCATGATGAAATAGAAGACACGTCGAAATGTTTCTCGAGACGGAAAATGTTCTGTCTCAATAAATAGTATTGAATACGTTTCTGACGTATCTTATAACCAAAAGTTAGTCCAGATGAAACCCTTAACCGTCTGAATCAAAAGAAAGAAATCGGGTCAGAAAAATCCAGTTCAATCAGATTGTGGAGAAGTGGGTTAGGGACGGAGACACCACGCCCTTCACTTTGTCCTCTTCTACCATACAAAAGACACTCCACAAGGAGAAACTCTCAAATTTTTTGTAGGACTTCTTAGACAATACATCAAAACCTCTAATACAAACAACTTCCTCCTTGGTAGTAAAAGGAGAGAGGTACATAGATGTACTGAACATTTCATTCCTTCAAGAGAGAACCTTCATAAAAAGAGGACAGAAAGTTAAGGAACTCACTCTACGGAAGGGTTCCCTTCTAATCTACTCCGGACACTTCGTTGACTTATACGAAAACGAGTTACGGAAGACCAAGATAAAAATCTCGGAAGTTAAGAATCCTGTATTGTGAGAGATGAGGAGACATACCATCTACGTAGACTCGTCCGACCTGCGATACTCCCTCTTCCTTTGCTTTGTAGATGTCAAGATTCAAATTAAATGTTACTTCATTATCCTTCGAAAAAATCGGTGAGTAAAGTCGACATAAAAATAGAAACTGAGCGAAAAAACAAACAAAAAACAACCAATACTTGGATGTTATTCCCTCTTTCTACGAGTAATTACCTCCTTCTTGATGAAACTTTACAAAAGAGGAGAACCTATCTTACAAATAATCCCGAATTCGATTACAATACAAAAGGATGATACCGAAAGAGAACAAACGAAACAGTATTTGACTCAGAACCGAACAATTCCTTCGTCTTTAGATCTCGAGTCGAAACCTTCTATTCGTTAGTCTTAAGTTTCTCTACGAGAAACCCTCTCCTAATTCTTCAACCATTTACAAGGTACATCTTTATTATCTTTGAGCTGTAATTTCCCCTTTCTATAATAGACCTTATACACTGGAATACAGTGTCTAAAAACTTCTAAACATTTTACAATTTTCATACGGTTATTTTCTTTCGTAGAAATGAATAGGATTATCAAATTAATATATAAAGACAAATTTTTTACATTCTATAGACTAATGTACCATGAACAAAAATAAAAAAACATCAACTTACTGGATAATCATGAAAACCAGTACTTGACTTTAATTGTAAAAACTATAAACCAACTCCCACTCTCAGACAGTATCACTTTAGTGATTGACTTTATGAACTAATCTTTGATAATTATTGTGAAAAGATTCGAGTAAATTGTAACATCAGTATGAAAAGATGAACCTTATGGAATAAACCCTAGTAAATCTAGACACAAATTTCGATTGACAATCCAGACACTGCATTTTCAATGAATTGATGAGACTCTGAAACAACCGAGTGTACTTTTTACCTCCAACTTGTATTAACAGTCCTCAAATTATTACTTTATTTAATACATTTTCACGACACATTTATCATTTCCCTTATATTGAGCAATTGTGAAATATGACACAAATAAGAGTCTTTTATTGTATGGAAGACCATTAGAATTCTGTGTAGCCCCTTTAAATGTAAATGTAGATCGACAGAGTAAACATCCCTATTATACCGTCAAGACAAAAATTAAAAAACTCTTCGAAGATATGACAACAGGTATCACCAACGTGGTCAAATGTAAGGATGGTTATTACATTGAAATGACTTTAATAAACCAATCACCCAAAATCATCACATAAATCCTAAAAGACATGAATCATAGTATAGTAGACATTTGATCCTGTCAAAATGAAGAAGGAAAGATTAAACCTAAAGAAAATAAAGAAAAAGAACAGACCAATGATCCCGATCCTGACGGGTTGTGATACAACTTATTTTCACGTTCTCACCCGTAGGAACAGAATAAAGGCTAAAATCTCCTTTACCAAAGTCTAAAAGTGACAACTCATACCACAACCAACACCAAAACATTATACACCGGAAGAAATAAGAAGTCGAACGGTTACACCATATAGTGAAACTAAACGTCTAAGACTTTTTAGGAACGTATGGACCCTATTTAGGGAGAGCTATTGTCACACACTAGGTAAAATACATAACAACTTAAATCAAACGAGTACAAAACAACTTCTAAAACGTAGACACAAGTAGTCACTATAACCGGACATTAAAAGAAAAAAACACCATAGAGAGACCAAAAATATAGTTCCACTACGTCCGGAACATCTTACTCAATTCTCCGTAAGGACAAAGAAGTCATAAAACATTATCAAATTCCTACTTACAATCGATAAGAAATTTACAAAACTTCTTGCATGGACATTTAAGACAGTTTAGACATTTTAGATGGACATTTTAGACCAGGACCTGAAAACAAACAACCCTTAAAAAAAATTTTTAACTAAGTTAAAATAATAACCATTAACCAAATGAGTCTAGAAAAATGAAGAAGGACTAAGTCAAAAACTTCTAACGTACAAAGATCCTTAAATAGGTAAAGAAGATCCAACAGGTAAAATAACCTTATATAACAAGAATCATTATCCCAGGAAACACAAAGACACCACAGCAAAGATAAAATAAAGAAAAGTAAAGACTAAAATAAATAAACCCGAGAGAAAAAAGGAACTACTCAGACTAATTTCCAAATAATTAAAACAAATAGAAAAGTTTCTTAATGATTATTAAAATAACCAGATAATAAAAAAATTCAGAGAAAGTAAATGAAGACGACATTAGAAATAATAAAGAAAGGAAGATGATTAAAACCCAAACAAAAAAGAAAAAGATCAAGGAAAGCTATATTCCAATCCAACAAACTCTAAAAGGAACAAAGGACTCTATCCGGACATAGTGACATTTGAAGGGAGTATCCCTCTCTTGACGAGAACTACACGGGGTAATCTAAACCTAACAACATAAAGGTAAAAGTAAACAAAAGTCCATAAAAAAGTAAAGGAGAGACTAAAGAGGTTATTTGGTAACTAACAAATCATCGTAAAAAAATTAGGAAGAGTAAAAACAGAAAATATCGAAAAAAGGAACATCAAATAAAGATCAGAGTACGACAAAAGTCTTTTCTATATATATGAAAATGATTCTTTTCTATGAATATTAAAGTCATAAGAATTTAAATAACTCTTAACAAGACACCGACTCCCCGAAGGGACCATCGAGTCTGCCATTTCGTCGACGGACGTTACGTCCTCTGGACCCAAGCTAGGGACCCGGCTCTTCTAGGGGATCTCTTCCTTTACCGTTGGGTGAGGTCATAAGAACGGACCTCTTAAGGGACCTGTCTCCTCGGACCATCCGATGTCAGGTACCCTAGCGTTTCTCAGTCTGTGCTGACTCAGTAAAGTGAAGTGAAGTGAAGACACCGACTTGAAAACTAGATGACTAAACGTGACTTTTCCTACACATATAAGACGACCAAAACCCACTTCACAAGACATATATAGATAATTTTAGACGAGATTACATAATATATTCCGGTCACAAAACAATGACTAAAAGGTAGACCTACTAGACAGGTAACTGTATTCAATCCAAAATTTCAAACGACACCAATGACATAATGATAGTCAAAGAGGGAAATACAAACAATTATACAGAATATATAAATCCACGAGGATGCAACTCACGGACATATAAATATTAACAAATATAGAAGAATAACCTAACTATTGAAACAGTAATACATTACCGGAAGAAAACAATGTCAGAAACAAGATTTCAGACAAAACAGAGTATATTCATAACCATATGGTCGAAAGAAAAGTAAAGGTGAATGTACCTTATGGAAAAAGATCGGGGAGTAAAGTAAAACATACATAGACATTTAGACTTCACTGAAAGAATACACTCGAATACTTCAATTTCACAATCAGAGAGTCAACACAGACTTAGAAGTGCTGAGGTACCTGACATCGGACGGTCCGAGAAGGTAGGTACCCCTAAGAGGTCCATTCTCATGATCTTACTCAACGATAAAGGAAGAAGTACCCTAGAAAGACTAAGTCCGTAGATTGGGTCCAGAGGGCGTAACGTCCGTCTGAGAAATGTCAGACTCGGTGGTCCCTTCTCGTATCCTTGCATATATACCCAGAAAAAAAAAAAAAAAGGTGTAAAGCAACCTCGTAAATCAGGTAAATGTAATTAATAACTATCCAAATATGAAACGGTGAATTTAATAAACGACTAACGAAAGCATCAATAAACATCAAGAAAACGAGTGAAGGGAACACTAAACTACTGACAGAAATCACAATATGAACTTAAAGAAAGAGAAAAAAACACATACATAGATAATGTCTCAAAACCAAATACCAATGCTACTCCCATTATTTACATATGTGTGTATATACCAACAAAATTTAACTATCTAGAGAAGTAAAACTTGTTTAAGATTGGTGGGATATAAAAATAGGGTATATATAAATAATGAAAACTGTAGTATAAAATTTAGAAAAACATAAATAATACCGGTATGTAATAAAATAATGGAAACAGAAATCGGAAGGACGATGAACGACGACGACGACGATCCAGTGAAAGGACCACAATATTTCGGTCATTTATCATTGAAGACCAAGATTTTAAACGTCAAAGTTAGTACTACGGTAGGACAGAGGTTTATAAACTAAAAGAAAAGTGGAATCTAAAAATTTTTTTACTTTGACAAGAAATCACACGTAACAATTAACATAATTCCTCTTATCTACAGAAAGGAATTATGAAACAGATATTTAATCGATCTCTTTCATCCAAACCGTTCCATCGATTCAGTGAAGTCAGTACAGGTTGAGACACGTTGGGGTATCTGCCGTCGGGTGGTCCGAGGGGGGAGGGACCCTAAGAGGTCCGTTCTTGTGACCTCACCCAACGGTAAAGGAAGAAGTTACGTACTTTCACTTTTCACTTTCACTTCAGTGAGTCAGTGCAGGCTGAGAATCACTGGGGTACCTGACGTCGGATGGTCCGAGGAGGCAGGTACCCTAAAAGGTCCGTTCTCATGACCTCACCCAATATTACCGACTAGATAATGGAAATGACATACAAATAGAAATTGCAACAAAGAAAGGAAAGTATTAAAAGTACAAAGATCGTCACCTGGAAAGAAAAAATGAATATCTTCAAGAAAGTTGTTAAGCACATTTCGACTAAATCACTCACTACGACTGGAGAAAATCCAAAACGACTAGAGATTTCAGACAAGGGGAAGTTTAGACTTGTTATTGAAACAACCCATCCCATAAGAACCAACATCCAAAAAAAGAAAGAAGTCAAACTTATACAGTACAGTGAGGGAAGACCAGACGTCGAAGAAGTCTTTTCAGTCGACTACCAGAAAGCCCTCAAGGAACACACACTGATCAATCGAAGAGGAAGTGACGAAAATTTTAAGAGAATAGAAATTGAAAACGGTAAAATTAATATTAAACAAAACCACACTAATTTTTTTTTTTTTCTGGGTATATATACAAGGATACGAGAAGCACCACCGAGTCTGGCATTTCTGAGACGGACGTTAGACCCTCTGGACCCAAACTAGAAACCCAGTCCTTCTAGGGTACCTCTTCCTTTACCGTTGGTGAGGTCACAAGAATGGACCTCACCTGCAAGGTACGAAGGACTCGGACTTACAGAAAAGGACCCAATCCCTTCAAAAGTCGACACTACAGAAGTTCATTCAAGAGACGGGGGAAAGAGTGAGACAGATGAGGAAGACCCTGGGGATATTACAATCATACGAACTACAACGGGGTCTCCAAAGAATTTGATATAGGAGTAAACTTTTAAAAGGTAAGAAAAAAAGACAAGTCGAGTCCACTAAATGTCATGACACAGAAGGTCTAACGACTAACCAAAGTGACATAAAAAATAAAGTAAATAAGATATACGAAACAACAAGAAACATAAAGATCGACAATTTGAAGAGTGGTACAAATAAGTAAGAAGACTAAAACAACTCATAGAAATACTAGTGATGGAACTTGAAAAAAAAGTCCATCTAATGCAAAGAAGTAAATCAATAAAAAGAGTCTAATACAGAGTAAGTAAGTAAACCTTATATCAGGAGATAGAGGAATCAACCGCTTTAGAAACATAAAGAAAGTTACAGAATCCACCCAATAAACAAAGGAATAGAACTTCACCGGAGTACATCCTCTACAGGAAACCCCGGGTCGTCGTGTGAGGTGAGACCAATGGTCTCGACACACGAGATTTCCACGGAAAATACACTCGACGTACTTGGCAATACAACAAGACCTCGACTTATGACACTCACACGACGATCCGTCATGACAGGAGACAGGTCAATCGACACGGAATGCACCACTGACGTTCGGAGGACCTCCCGTTCTATCCGAAGAACATACCGAGAAACGTCCCGGACCACCCGTGTCCCGACGACGACCGAGTAACCTCCCAACTAACCCAGGGACCGTGATTATCTGATCTCTCCTGTAAGGTCTTACCTCTAACGGACATGATCGTAATCGTACCATCCTGGTCGAGGGGGTTTGCCGACAACGGTAGTAAAAGAGGGGGTTCCTCACAGGGTAAACGGAGGACAGAGAGACCCTCCGAGAGATTCTAGTCGTTTACCCAGAACGGGTTCGAAGAAAGTTTGATGACGGAGACTAACCCTGAACCTCGTACAACTCTAAAACACACGAGGGAACTTCTCGTCTTAGAGTCAAAGGATTACGGGGTATGGGCGGAGAGTCCGAGGGTTTGTATTCGAAAGGACAAAAGTTTCGATCTGCAAGACCCCTGAACAAAGGACCACGTGTTGGGGTACCTGAACCTTTGGAGAACACCCCGAACTTGGGAAAAGGAACCCGTACTGGTCAACATTATAAAGAGGATAAACACCCAACGATTCGTTTACTACTCCCAGGACTGTTATGTCACAGAGGTGGGAAGGATGGAAAGAGTACCCCAAGGAAATACAGAAATCGACTCCTTTTAGAAAAGACGTCGTTCAAAGGACGTCGTTAGATTAGAAGTTCAACAAGGAAATCTATCAACGAGACACTTATCATTAAAACTACACAGACACCTACCTCTACTCAAGATCCAGAAGGATGAGGTGGTAGAACCGGTAGAGGAGATAAAAGACATTATACTTACGGTCCACCTTCTCATCTCTTTTCCCTTTTCTCTTATATGACATCTCTTTTTACCGTACTGTAAATTTTTTAGTAGAGAAACAACTGATGTAATTTTCATTTAAAATTTCGAGTCTACGGATTCCTTCATAAAGTCCACGTATTAACACTAGTATAATAAGTCCTTGGGTAAGACCAGGAATGACCAGTAACGAATAATAAGATCGTATCTACTATCAATGTCGGTGTAATCAAATCAAGTCAACGAGTCAGCACAGGTTGAGAAACACTAGGGTACCTGACGTCGTACGGTCCGAAGGGACAGGTAGTGGTCGAGGACCTCGAATATACAGGTAACTCAACCACTACGGTAGGTTGGTAGAGTAGGAGACAGAAGGGGAAGAGGAGGCCGGAAGTCAGAAAGGGTCGTAGTCAGAAAAGGTCACTCAGTCAAGAAACGTGGTCCACCGGTTTCATAACCTCAAAGTCGAAGTCGTAGTCAGGAAGGTTACTTATAAGTCCTGACTAAAGGAAATCTTACCTGACCAACCTAGAGGAACGTCAGGTTCTCTGAGAGTTCTCAGAAGAGGTTGTGGTGTCAAACTTTCGTAGTTAAGAGACCAAGAGTCGAGTCGGTGTATAACGATAAGTTTAAATTTACTTAATTTTACCTTTTAATTTTCAAGTAAAGTAACCAACATGTAAAGTTCACAAAGTATCGGTGTACACCGATCACCGATGAAAAACCTGTCACGTCTGTATCTTGTAAAAGTAATAGTGTGTTTCAAGATAACCCGTTATGACGTCAGTTCTCTCGAACTCAGTACGAATTCCGGAAAAAACAGAATAAGTTAACTCCCGTCAATTTTTTCGTTTGTAGACTTTCCTTACCTTCCATTACCTTATTACTTACCCAGTTTTACGTTGTCGTATCATTTTCAATATACTTTTTATAGTACATTGAATAAAAATTTTGGAGAGTCTCCCCTTTTTCTTCTGTAACAAATTTTCAAACTGAAACAAATTTCCTAGTACCTCCTTTTTTATCTTGTAACGAGTTCAGACGGAAACAAATTTCCCAAGAATTCCTTAACTTATATTAGAGGAAACTAAATCCGTGAAGTAGTCGAATAACCTCTAAACGGATATAATTTAAAATACAGTTCCACTAAACGAAGTTGACTCTACAAAGACCAAAACTTCTGTTACGATAAATCAGTATCTTCTTTTACTTTTTATCCCTGTATGTGTATCTTTTATTTTGTAACTATGAAAAAATTCTTTTAATTTTTTTTAGTATATACGGAAAGTCACTCAAAATTCTTAAATCGTGACATTTGTCGTAGATCAAGTAATATTACGATTAATACATTATATCCGTAAATCTTTTACGGATTCTATCTCTGTCTAAGAAGTTTGTAACTAACTCGACAATTTCTACCCCTTTTTTTTTACCAAGAACTTCACAATTACAGAATTCTGCAATCGTTTTAAAGTTATCTTAAGATATTTTCACTATTTTAGTCAATCGAGTCTCTAAAATAGACGTCCAGTGGAGACCTTCAAGTTCCTCACTTATACTCGACTGAAACCTTCAGAATGTAAAACCACCTAAACTATTTCTTCAGAAAGTTTATCTGTTTCATGGGATGAAAATTACCTTTTAAGTACGTTAAAATAATTTAGACAACCAATCCCATAGGGATCGTCAATCGTTTACGCTCCTTTCTATGACTCATGAGTTACTTATCTAAAACTTACTTTTGTAATAAGTTAACTTAAACTATAGGACTTTAATAAATGTATTTTAAATCAGTCTATATTAGATCATATTTTCATGGTCTTATTTTAAGAGTCAAAATAAATGAACGAAATAAAATTAACATAGTTTAATTCTTTCTTACGTTCAGAACTTTCACGAAGACACTCTAAATCTGTCCGTCGAAACTCCTTAGAAAACCCCTTATAATCCCCAGTAAACTATTATAGAAATTTTTACAAATGTCCTTACAAATAATACAAGGTAGGAGATTGCGGTGAAAAAATCACATATCAAGGATTTTCACTCATAACCGTAGTCCATCAAAAACGAGTAAACTCCCATTTTAACCGTTCTCACCACCCATACTAACATGTTATGTCAAGGAAAGTTTCTATTTGTTGATTCAATTTGATTCAATTTCACTTTCAATGAGTCAGTACAAACTGAGAAACGCTGGGGTACCCGATATGTCAGGTACCTTAAGAGGTCCGGTCTTATGACCTCACCCTTCGGAAGGGGAAGAGGTCCCCTAGAAGGGTTGGGTCGTCAACTTGGGTCCAGAGGGAGTAACGTCCGCCTAAGAAATGGTCGACTCGGTGTTCCCTTCGGGTTCTTATTCATTCATTCACAATCAGCGAGTCAGCACGGGCTGAGAAACACTGAGTCACCTGACGTCGGGTGGTCCGAAGAGGCAGGAGTCAGGTACTCTAAAAGGTCCGTTCCCATGACCTCACCCAACGGTAAAGGAAGAGGTCTCGGGTTCTTATGACATCGGATAAGGAAGGGGTCCCTTAGAAGGGCTGGGTTCTTAGTCTGGTCTCAGAAGACGTAGCGACCGCCTAAGAAATGGTTGACTCGAGAGTCCCTTCGGGTTTGATTCAATTTCTGAGAGACATTTAGAAGTATCATCACATAACACAATTTACTTTTCGTGAAATCGAAGGAAAATAGAATTAAAATAAGTAATTTTATAAAACATTTTCGAATGTATGTTGTACATGATTCGACACCCTTGTGTTTATACTCAGTCTAAAACAAGAACGGAAGTTCCTCAGAATGTCAAATTCCCTTCTGTACCGTCTTTATATAAGATGGTTACGTATTACTACCCCAAGTCTTGTACGATGGGGTTTCATACCTTGGAAGTATATACCTTATAAAATTCGACTTCCTTAATCTTGTTGTCGTATACGACCTCCTCGAGAGACTGGACGGAGATTTCGTCCAATATTTCAGGAGTACTCTTCAAAGAAAGGATAAGGGTCTCCTTTCTCGTAGAAATCGAGGTTTCCACTTCCTTGCATCTTTAGACTTGTTGTCGATTATGATCATTCAAGTGACATGAGTCGAGTAGGAGGAACAGGACAACATAGAAAGGTACTAAAAGACGAAAAGTAGTTTGAACCGTACTCTTGTGAGTCCAAATTAACAAAGAAGTCCACAAGTAAAGGAATACTTCCGAGGTCACAGTTCATAACCCAACCGGTTTTTCAAACAAACCCAAAAAACATTCTAGAATTCTTTTTTTTGCCTACTTGGAAGACCGGTTGGGTCATTTTGAATATAATTTATTTAAACATACGAAAAGAGAACAATTAGACAGAACAATATCCCGAGGGTCAACTTTTGAATCCTTCCCATCCCCTTTTTCTAAAAAGGAGGGGATGTTATACATAACTGGTATAAATTCGTCAGTCTTTGTTTTTGTCTTAATATCCATTCGTCATTTTAATTTGTTCTGTCTTTTAAAGACATTGTTTCGGTAGAGGTTTATGAATTAGGGGGGAAAGGGTCAAAACTTTTGTTACACAGTTTATCATATTCTTCTTGTTACTTTTCATTTCACAATCAACGAGTCAGCACAGACTGAGAAACACTGGGGTACTTCACATCGGGCAGTCCGGGGAGAGACAGGTACCTTAAGAGGTCCGTCCTCATGACCTTACCCATCGGTAAAGGAAAAGGTCCCTTGTAGGGTTGGGTCCCTAATTTGGACCCAAAGGACGTAACGTCTGTCTAGAGATGGCAGGCTCAGTGATTCAGAGTGAAGTCGGAAAGGAGTCTCCGTTGACTAATATTCAAAATACACTATGATGATCTGTAAAATTTTTATATTTTTGTACTCACTCACAAACGTATGTATTTTCCGATATAACCTCACGTGTTATACATTGACATGGTACGAAAAATAAAATAAATAAAAATTTTCCTAAAAAAATTTCTAAATAAAATAAATACCGATACGACCCAGAAGTGACAACGTGTACCCGAAAGAGATCAACACGACGTACCTGAAGAATAATGTCACCAAAGAGAACAACGTATTGTACTCGAGATCCTACGAACTCGAGTCATAAATACCGAGTACCTGAGATCTCATGTCCGAGTTATCAGTACCGTGTGACCGAATCAACAGGACACCGTACACCTTGGCTAACTTGGGCACAGGAAATATTAACGTCTACCTAAGAAATGGTGACTCGGCGGTCCCTTCGTGACAAGACACGAAAAATCGTATGGTAATATAGAACCTTATAAAAAAGAAAAGTCATATATAGAGTAAAAATGACCGAAGTACTATAACACGTCTAAAAATTGGTCAAGTAAAGACTACCTGTAAATCTAGTTAAGATCCCAAAACAATACTATTTATTACGACACTTCAGTTCCTCTAATTTTTTACACAAAACACAATCATATCCCTATAATATCAAGTCAGTCAAGTCGAGTCAACGCAGGTTGAGAAACACTGGGGTGCCTGACGTCGTACGGTCCGGAGGGACAGGTAGTGGTTGAGGGTCTCGAACGAGTTTGAGTACAGGTAGTTTAACTACTACGGTAGGTTGGTAGAGAGACAACAGCGGAAGAGGAGGACGGAAGTTAGTAAGGGTCGGAGCACCAAAAAAGGTCACACAGTCAAGAAACGTAGTCCACCGGTCTCATAACCTCGAAATCGAAGTCGTAATCGGAAAGGTTACTTATAAGTCCTGACTTTTAATAATTGTCAATCGTGATATGATTGTGTGCATGTGTGTTTCGTATATGTAAAGAAAATAGAGGAACTGAAGTGTCGTGATAAACAATGTCGTTTTTCACCATCCATACATACTAATCTCCCGAAGGGTCCACCGAGTCACCATTTCTTAGACGAACGGTTACGTCCTCTGAGGTCTCTGTACCCAAGTCAGGGACCCAAACCTTCTAGGGAAACGTACCCGTGACCGTTCGGTGAGGTCATAAGAACGGACCTTTTAAGGGACCTCCAGTGTTTCTCAACCTGTGTTGAAACGTGTGTGTGTGCACATTAATCTTTTCCGACTCGTGTGAAAATCACAATATCATTCCATCTTACAAAACCTGTCATACCACTGTCTGGGATTCCATCAAGGTACTCGGGACGGAGGACCACAAACACGGAAACATATTAGCGAAAGGGATTTCTCACTCGTCTTATCTACCCCTTTGTCACCTTTGTCACAGTCTGAAATAAAACCCCCCGAGGTTTTAGTGACGTCTACCACTAACGTCGGTACTTTAATTTTCTGCGAATGAGGAACCTTCCTTTCAATACTGGTTGGATCTATTGTATAAGTTTTCGTCTCTGCAATGAAACGGTTGTTTCCAGGCAGATCAGTTCCGATACCAAAAGGGTCATCAGTACATACCTATACTCTCAACCTGACACTTCTTTCGACTCGCGACTTCTTAACTACGAAAACTTGACACCACAACCTCTTCTGAGAACCTCAGGAAACCTGACGTTCCTCTAGGTTGGTCAGACAAGATTTCCTCTAGTCAGGATCCACCACAAACCTTCCTTACTACGATTTCGACTTTGAGGTCATGAAACCGGTGGAGTACTCTTCTCAACTGAGTAACCTTTTCTGAGACTACGACCCTCCCTAACCCCCGTCCTCCTCTTCCCCTGCTGCCTCCTACTCTACCGACCTACCGTAGTGGCTGAGCTACCTGTACTCAAACCCACTTGAGGCCCTCAACCACTACCTGTCCCTCCGGACCGCACGACACTAAGTACCCCAGCGTCTCTCAGCCTGTGTTGACTCACTGACTTGACTTGACTTGGTTTTCTTATACGATTTCCATTACATTAGTGACTGAGTTACCTGTACTCAAACTCATTCGAGATCCTCAACCACTACCTGTCCCTCCTGACCACACGACCTCAAGTACCCCAGCGTTTCTCAACCTACACTGACTCTCTGACTTGACTTACATTTCAATGAAGGGATTAATACAATGTATTCTGAGGTAAAATGATCGTCTGAAGGATAGAGATGTAGTAACCGAAACTTAGGAGTAAGGTATTCCTTCACTTAAACAATGTTAGAGTCATTGGAACCTTCACTTAGTAAGGGGTCAACTTGGAGGATTACTTTTAAATCAATCTCAACTGTGGAACCCAACATCGGAACATCCTCTGGGACGATTTGATATGACCTAAGGATTAGGTGTCTTCGATTCTACCACAACAGTCGGTGACCTAAACACTATTAAACAATACATCGTTCCTCCGACAATGTAGGGTTACTCTCTTTTTTAAATTTTTAAAATTCGAAGAACCTATACCGCTCTTATAAGACTAATTTTTATTGACTTCCTTAAAAGTGTCTCCAATTTTTGATCCTATTATCCAGATAAGAAGGTCTCTAATGTTACACGAAAAAATTCGATTCTCATAAACAAAATGTAGTATCAATGATATCCTTGCTACATTCCAAAACTAAATCGAGGATTTGACAATGGTTGATACTATAGTATAAGTAGAAAAATAAGGTTGGTACATCGTGCAATGTCTACGAGTTATTTACGAATCGTCGACAGACCCTTAAGAGTAAAGGTCACTAGAGTTTTCCGTTTATCTTTCAGTACTTACTTGATTACTTTATAATACGTTTTAAACATTATTCATCAGATGTTCTCTTTAAGTCGTTCCATGGGTCGTGACACAATGATATATTCCACAGGACAGAGTAAATAAGAAATATTATTAAACTAACCGTCAATACAATCATTATCTATTTTACTACCATTACTCTTAACATAAAAGTAGTAAAGTGTAAATTTCTTCAACTCGAATCTCCAATTCTTCGAACATGGTTCAGTATATTGAATCAAAATAGACTAAGATTTTGGAAAAGACATTCAGTTAATAATAACACCGTCTTCATCTTTTTAAGAGTGGCCACAAATACTAACTTTTAAACATACACAGAAGATACCGTCACCCTCCTACCATTCTCTCCGTCATACTACCCCCCCCAAACTAGTTTTTCGTCAAATTACAGTGCGATTATATAAACTATGAACCTAATTTGTAGAGACGACGACAAAAAAAAGAAAAATTTAAATGTATGTTATTTTAAGATCACCCGGCAAGAGTCCTCAAAACTGTTTCTGTATGTTAACACATTGACGGTGGTGGTGTTAAGTCTATGTCTTATCAAGGTAGTGGGGGGTCTCAATGAAACACGATAGGGACACATCAAGGGAGTTGAGACTGGAGACGGACAAAATAGATATTAGGGATGTTAAAACAGAAAGACACAATATATTACTTTAGTATACCATACCTTAGAAATCCAAACCGAAAAAAGTGAATGGTATTACAAAAACTCTAAGGTAAAACAACTCATATAATCATCACTGACACCAATGAAGATACGACATAGTAATCTACGACAGAGTAGACACAAACGTCTCGACAAAAAGAAATTAGAAAACATAAGACACCCACCTCACTAAAGACTACGAGACAAAAATCCAATGGACTTAAAAAACAACAACAAGTAAGGTAGACGACAACACGGGTAGATAATCTAAAAAGTAAAATCAAGAAAAGTCGATCTCGACTTAAAAAAAAAAGAAAAAATAAAGTGAAGAGATAATTCGAATGGAAAGACGGTGAGTCCCGGTAAAAGAATAAGACATGAAACATATATGAAAGGAATCTAACAAATTTAAATAAATATTATATACGAAACTTTTCAGAAATAAACGATTTAGGATGTAGATCTGGACTAGAACCTCTCCGTCGTCACTCGTCACCGTACTTCATTCTAGAATTAAAGGACCGGTCTTTAACTTGGACCCATCGGACCTACTTTTGGTCCTTAGGATCGGTGGTGTGGTCGTTCCCGATCTCCGATCTTTGATAAAAAGGGACCGAGAACGAGGGTCACTTTTTATGTAAAGAGTGTCTTCGTTTTTGGTATTAACGTCCATGTTTCAAATAATAATCTTTGTGTCGTATTGTTGTTTACTGTCTCGTGTGCCTTTGACAATTCTATCTTTGTTCCGTCTCTCCGTGTAGCCTTTCCTTTTCACGCACGCCGAAAGGATTACTCACGTCATGTCTCCACCAATGCACTAAATATATCCCGTCAAGAAGACCCAGAAACGGAAACCGGTTAATAGATAGACCAAAGAAAAAAGTGTGGACGGGAACGGGATCCTGGGAGGGGTTACGCGCACACGTTGAAAAAAGGTTCTACTTAAGATCGGGTCTCCGGATACCCTGTCAGAATCGTAGTGTATAATACCTAAAATACCCCACCACGGGGGAGGGGCGAAAAACTGGGGGTTCCTCGGAAAGACGTACACGTCACAGAGGGAATGGGTTCTCACAAGGCCTTCATATACCGTAGAACTAGGAAATGAGTTTGTTCCAAATCGGGGAGAGATAAGGATGGTACTGACAATAGAATTCCATAGGTGTCCTCTGTTTCGGACAGATAAATGGGACAAAGACAACAACGAAAGTAAAGCCTCCCGTTTGTCCTCCGACTAATATTTACGGATTGGACCTCGGGTGGATAGAGGACAGAGTCTTTTACATTTGTTCTCGATCAACAAACACAGGTCGGACTTCGGGAAGAAAGAGAACGGGAATCTTTACATTTGTTCTCCAGTCAACATTTATGGATCAGACCCCGGGTTGATAGAGGACGGAGTCTGTGTGAACCTCAGTCAAAGATAACTGACGGAAAAATGACAGAACAAACAAACCTAGAGTATTAAACCCCAACTTTAAAAACCACAAAACACTTCTAACAACCCAAAAAACCAAGATCACCTGGTAATTGAACGGACCTGAGTCAGACGTTTGACAAAGGATGCGTCACACTTTCCCTTTCACAATCACCGAGTCAGCACGGGGCTGATAAACACTGGGGTACCTGACATCGGGTGGTCCGAGGAGACAGGTAACCTAAGAGGTCCGTTCTTATGACCTTACCCAAAGGTAAAGGAAGAGGTCCCCTAGAAGGCTTGGGTCCCTGACTTGGGTACAGAGGACGTATCGTCCGTCCGAGAAATGCCTACTTGGTAACCCCTTCGAGTGTAACATACTCTGTCAACTATGGACACGAGTCAAGAAAGAAAGTTGATGAACAGAAAAGTGAAACCAGAGGACCTCTCATCCTATTCCCATCCCAAGAGACATGGACACATTAAACCACCAGTCGGTTTTTAAACCCGTCTCAAATATCAGTTTAAAACCTCGAGTGGAAGGGACACCAAGGGATGAAGACCCCTAAAGGAGGATTATGGATAAAACAAACGGTCATCATTAGAGACAGGAGACTGTGGAGGTTCGGTCATTCCCGAAGTCGAAAGACGACGAACCCGACACATACCAACCCCTTACGTAAACCAAATTTTTCGTAGTTTGAATATATCTAGAATGCGGTACGTCGAAAGTTAAGAAGATACCAGATGACATCTTTGATGGACCCCAGAGAAGAGGTGGGAGGGTAAGTACACATTAAATTGACTCGTCTCAAATACGAGTCTAAAAACACGAGAACACCAAGAAGGTAAGGACCATTCAGATGGAATTTAAAGATCGACGTGAAGTTAGGGACTTGACAAAACGGATGGTGAAACTCGAAACACTGACGGAAGTGGAATAGACACCCCCCTATCCTTCCCGGGAGTTATCTTTTTGAAGTTCAACTAGAGTACTAAGACAAGGGAAGGTAAACCTCAAAAAGTTCTCATTTGAGAAGAAAATGATGACACATAAAACCCGTGAAAGGTTTTTTACGAAATTTTGTTAAGTTTTTTTAAAATAGGTCCAAATTTATTAACAATAAACGTCCTCTGAACGTGCTAGTAAAGAGAGTCGACACGTCCTTCAAGGAAGAGTAGGGAGACAAAGGAAAAGAAATTTTCAACGAAGGTGGACAAGAAAAAAGAAACTGTCAATGTAGATATAATACATAAAACACGGAAAATCTACCATGTCAGAGAGAAAATACGGATATTCTCCCTTAGAGTAGTTTACTAGGGAATCCAAAGACCGGGAAGTCTTCAACAAGAATGTAGATCTGGGGAGACTTATACAGTCACAAATCCACAAACGAGAAAGTCAGACGGTTAGAGTTTTACTGAGTAAACGGGACACCCTGATAGCGAGGAAAACTAGAAAAGGTGGTTTCCTTTTCAATGGAATCCTGTAAAATGATCGAGTCCACGGAAGAACTGACGGAAAACAAGTCAGAAAGGATGGTATGGAGACCTATAAACCGAAAGACACGTCGACTTCTGTCAGGAACCACTAACGGGACCCATAGTTACACACTAAGACAAGAGAAGTGACCAAAGAAAGAGAAATTCCAGAAGGAGAGGTTATTTGTGGAGTGAACTGAATCAAACAAACGTTTTAAACTCTCTATTTTTGTTAAAGTGAATTATCTTTTCGAAAACATATCACTGGGATAAATCTCACTCTAGAGTCATCAAACCCTTTTCGGTGTTCTACCGACGGCAATTCTTCGATGTAGACAATCGTCATTCCTCGTTTATATACTTGAACACACATGAAGCGAATAATACAACCTTTCTTGTACCCGAAAGTCAATCCGACTCTAAGAGTAGAATCGGGATTGTAAAGGAGTGGATACTTTGTCCCATCATTAAAACCCAACAAAACTCGAAATTTATCCTCTTTCATATATTTGAAGGATCGTGTAACTATTATCATTCCTGTCTTATTTAACATAGGTATATGGTAGTACTAAAAAAAAAAAAAAATTGAGAAGAGACCCAGTAACGACAGTTCATTACGGACCTTCACCACAGGATCCCTCACGAATGAATACTATGATATCAACAATTCTAAGACCAAGGGAGGTGTTGAAAATAAAAATTTCTATGATTATAGGTTCTCCTCTTTGTTAACTTAGTGAAAAAAAGTGTTAACTGAAAACCGTCACAGGACTTACGTAAGAAATCGGTTGTCCGGTTCAACTAGATATGTCAAATAAAGATCTAATAAATCTCAAATGTAATAAAGACAGTATGGATTTTTATCATTACTTAAAACAGATAAACAAAACAGATAAACAAAGGTTAGTGGATCATTAATAAAAAATTACTAATGTTCTAGGGTTGTTCCATAAATAAAACGGATTATACTTCATCTGTAACCCCTACGTTTACAGTCTAAAATTTCTTGAAAAATACCATTTCTTAAATCTAGTCCTTTATTTCTCGGTAATTTTCAAAAATCTTTCTATTAACACTAATGTCGTCTCGTTTACACCTTAACTTACTCTATTTCTTCAGTTGATTCTCCAAATAACTATCTACAATTCCTAAATTTACTTCCGTTGTTGGAATACTAACTATTCTCTTTCTTCCTCAGCTTCTTAAACTTCAATCTAAACTACCATCCTTTCCTCTCCAGTTTCTACTGAAGACCTAAATTAAGTCATATATAACACACATTTTGTACCACAAAAGTTCCCAAACTAAGAATAAAGAAACAGACGACAGAAGGACCTGGATCGTCTCCTTCTACCTTAGGGTTTCTTGTAGGTTCTAAATTACTCCAACTTTTTAACCCCACTACCGTGTTTTAATGAGTCCATCCTCTCTATGTCCTCATTCACCATATCTTGACAATCACCTCAGAAAAAAAGGGAATGATGTCACTTGAAAAACTCGTGTTCTTGTTGCAGGTTCCCTGATGGGACCACCAGGTCACCAACCCTCAGAAGGACGGTTACGTCCCTGGAACCCAAGTTAGGGATCAGACCCTTCTAGGGTATACACCGTTTCGTCGACCCGGACACGCGGTGTTGATGACTCGGTTTTCATTTATTTATCTTAAATTTTTTCTTTTGTTTTTGTTGTAGGTTGAACGAAATCGTAGACATTTAAAGAATCGTATAGTATAATCCACAAGTCATTCACGTACTTACTTATTTACTTTATTCTATTTATATTGAAGTGACTCATACCGTGTCTCTAACCAATTTTACATTTTCTAATCGTAAACTTTTATAATTATCATATATTACACAGTAAACGAAAAGATAGATAAAGATCAATTTAGACAAGTCAAGTCAAGTCAAGTCAGCGAGTCAGCACAGGTTGAGAAACGCTGGGGACATCATAAATTTTTACACGATTGTACACATCCGTTTGTCCGTATAAAAAAAGGTTGAAGTAAATATATAAACATGGGAATGATAACCCTTACTCTTCACCCCCACTTTAGGAAGTGTACCACTATGAGTTCAAAATAATTGTTTACTTTACATTTATACTAAAAAGTTAACTGAAAGTCATCAGAAGTAGACTTGTAAGAAATGAAAGAACACCGACCGACGTTAAATGTACAACAATTAAAGTCATCCTAACTAAACCTTATGTATGACTATAAAAGAACGATGATCTATACACGATGGGAGATATTTTATCACCTTTTATACTCAGTTTTAAATGGAATAAGTAAGGAACCCCAACATAAAACATTAGTCACAGAGGGTACCGAATCCTAACAAGAAAAACAAGTAAACAAACGAGACGGTACACCGTACATCCTAGAATCAAAGGGGGACGTGACCCTCGTACCTCAGAATTGGTGACCGGGGGGTCTCTTCAGGTCCGAATAATAATGAAATGAGTAACCGGACACCCAAAGGTCTTCCCACACAGAATATATCAATTCCCAATCTTCGATTACACGGGGAACTTCCTTTACGATTATCGACTTTATCGAAGGTCCTTTTGGATAGGTAGGTCATTCCTCTTTTTCGAGATTTAGAGTAAGATGTCTAGCACGATTCGGAGACGTAGAAAGAAAGGGGGGAAATAGACAAAAGGGATGATAAGAAAAGATGGAAAACCCAGAGAGAACTAGACACCGGTAACAAAGGATAGACTCAAAGAGAAAATAGACTAAACAGGAGAAAATGTAAAGAGAAAACGGAGTAGAAAAGTCATGTCTATGGATTGATGTTATGGTTTAACTTCAAATTTTTTCAAATAAATCATTTATGTAAAATTAAAAAGACTAATTTTTTTAGTTTACTCAAAAAAACAAAAGTATTGTTAAAACACCAAAAATATAAGTATATTATATACTGACTAAAAATTAGTAAGTCGTTAGAAAGTCCTTTGTAAAAGAAAAGGTCTTCATAATTCGTTTATTTGACACACAGTAAACGACTCCTTAAACTTAATCGACAACATATTAAAAGAAGGAAGAGGGAAATGATAAAAATAAAGTGACAAACTTGAGAAAGAAAAGTATAAATAATATAATTGTACAAATACATCATAATCCAAAAAAGTCAACAAAATCTTTCTTTCATGATCCATTGATACGTCTTCTTTTAATTTTGTATCGTTTTATCAAAGAAATTTTAATAGAGAAAATTACTCGAGACTCTATCTGAATTGTGAAAAGTACTCAAATAGAAACCGTAAAAACCACTTTAACATGACCTTATCGGATATGTTAAGTCACTCCATGTCATAAAGGGGTTAAGACCTAAGGGAAACGGAAACAAATAAACTACCTCTTACACCCGTAGGTAGGGTGATGGAGAGTGGGGAACAGAAAATACGTATTGAGGAATGCAAAGGGAGACAGTTTAGGCTGAATCTTTTCATATATGTTTCGTACGTCCTCACCCACAGACCTTTGGACCTAAGATTAGGTCAAATATACTGAAAAAAGTTTAACAAATGGGAATAAACAAAAAGAAAACCATAAACACGTCAGAAACTCAGTTTAGACTGTATGATAAAAATTTGTTTTATGAGGTCAGACTCGCAAACTCGCAAAAAGGTAGAAAGTCATAGTTCCGAAATAAGACACATCATTATGTAAGAGTAACAAGAAATCTTAGGACGGCAAATGGTCGTAACACTGGAAACCGTTTCAATGATTTGACAAAAGAGAAGACATAAGCCCCTCATATTACGGTGGAAACATTCAACTAACACTTCTAATTTAACCTATCACTTATATGAAATTTCACGAAGCAAGTCCATAAAACATTTCGATAACAATTTACTCAAAAGAATATTAAAGTCTACTGACATCATCGTGATTGTCAGTATTCGGAATGTATACTTTTCCGTATTTTATATTCTTAGTAACTATTTTACAAAAAACTATTAACGTGACATTCCTTTGTAATCCTACAAATGTATGAATAATCAAAACTTGTTTATAATTTAAAAATAAGTACCAGAAATTGAACCAAATTCTTTATTGTTGTAACAGCAGAATGATCCACAAAACAATTCGCAGAATTTGAAAATTCATTAATTCTTTACATAAGGTTTACTTTAAAACAGATTTTCTTAGTAAGAAAACACCTTAACGAAAACAGAAAAACCGACATATAATGACAAACCTTTGTACTCCGTATTCCATGATTTTACCGTCAATTCATATAAACGATTTATGTTTACCGTATAATAATTTTACAACATGTCCTTACTGTGTAAATTAGTCTATTAGTATACTTTTCATGGATTTTTCTACAACCCAAATAAACTTAGACTAAACACTGTAAAATACACAGACTACAAATTATTAGGACAAATAGTGAAATTTTTTTAGTTATTATAGTCTTTTATACATGTCAAGACACTGACAAACTAAGAAGTACCTTGTCTAAATTTCCGGGTGGACGAGAGAACACATCCACACCCGACGTACACACGAGAGTCTCGTCATCACACTCCTTCGAACGTCACCCTACCGTCCTGCCGGAGTGGGGATACTGTCATTGAGGTCGCTAGGTCTCTCGACCCTAGCCTTTAACGTATCATCTGGAGCATTTGAAATATTTGTAAGTTCCATCCATCTTTTTTACATAAAGTGTATAGTCTTGAGACGATTTTAACTAAAAATACTTCTTGGTTCGACACAAACCAACACCGTTTCGGACAGTCTCCTACCCCCGGTTAAATGTTTTATGATACTTATAAACGTAAAGAGAAATTTATCGAAAATCCCTTTGTAGAAGGAAAATTAAAAGAATAAACACAAATAAATCAAGAGTAAACATAAAAATACTTAAAAACAAAGACAAAGATTTATTACAATTTTATAGGAATCAACTGGGGTACTTAGTTACGATATCAATTAAATTAACCCTTGAAACCGTTCTGTCTCATTAGGAAACATAAATTTTGAGAGATTATCTTTAAATAAAATACGAGATTTATGTAACACATATTATTAAATATCCGAAAACAGTCAGAAACGGAGACATGTATAAATTGACACACATAAATACAACCCAATAGTAGGACTAGGATCACTATTTTAGTCAGATAGACGACACTGAGTGGACCAAATAAATTTCAAACTACGTAATTTACTTTGAGTCAAGTTTTCAAAGTCGGGAAAATATATAATAAAAATTTCGAAAGAAAAACACGACACACTGAATTACTCTTTGTCAAGTAAATCTTGTGAAATACTAGACTGTAAAATTCCATAATCGTCGAGTATTTGGAGTGTATTACGTCCATACATTTGTAACAAAAGTATCTCTCAACACGAAATACTTATAAATGAACTCCCTATAATAACTTGTAAATTGAATGAACTTACATTTTAATAGGACTAATCCTATTGATTATGGTGGAAAGAATTTCTTATTTTGTACGTCACTATAACTTTAGGAAAAACATTAAAATTTCTTTACTAAGTCGATGAAAATTTGGTATATGTACCGATCTTTTATACTCACTACTCATGATAAGTTCAGAGGACTGTTCTTCATAAAAAATAACACCCGAAAATTACACCACTCCAGATTTTACTTCTACAACTTCTACAACTCAACAAAATTAATATTTCAAGTGTGGTTACCACACTCACAAAAAACCAAACAAAAAAAGCACACACACAGGAAGTCAACCACGAGATCAAAAGAAAGACGTCGGAGAAATGTATCTATAAATAAAACAAAAACTCCATTTCTCTATGAACAAAATAGAGTAATTTACACCCCGAAATAAATATCGACTATATAACATATGTAAAAAAGTCCACTAAAAGTTGAATAGGAACGATCAAGAATTATAAAAAGACTACATGTTTTGACGTAACATATAATCCACCACTGTTCCATTTTTATTCGATAACAAACGAAATATTTTTCGTTCACACGTTTGTCACCCTTTCTAAATAATTTTTGCCATCAAAATTTTAAGGACAATAAATTGAAGTCATTGTCTATATCGAGAAGGACTAAAGATATTGTAGTCATGGAAAGACTACGAGAATTTATACTAACGTTATTTTAACCAACGAATGCACTTATGTTTAAATAACTAAAAAAAAAATTACCTTTCTACTCCTTCAGGAAACTGGAATAAAATTGAATTAAGCACCATTTAGACGGGTACCCTTTTGTCAAATGAAAAACCCTCGAAAACAAGGATACATGAATACTTGTATATTGAATACTACGAAATTTTTTATTAAGTCAAACTGAAAAAATTTCACCGTCAAAAAATTTAATTAACATTTAAATAACTCGTCATAATTTTTGATTATCATGTTCATAACAACTCTTGGACACTAGTCAAGACCTTTCTAAGTCGTCAAACAGTGTCATGGTAGTACTTTCTGAAATTATAGGTCCATACCTTGTTAATCTCCTGTTCTCCCGTTATTTAACACCATTACTCAACATCATTTTATTCTCAAGTCTCTTCTTTAGTCACGGTCGGACTCGTCCATTTTTACTCTGAACTTGATTAGGAACCTATTAACCTATCTATCTCCCGTAAGGACGGTTCCTGGAAGACCTTTAATGGAACTGATTTAGACTTCCAACTTGAGATACTTATCATAATGACAGAGGTTAATTGTCTACCTTTTTTACTCCAATTATTTGAACAGATTCTGATAGTTTGAACATCTAATGTTTCGACCTTAAATATTTGTTCGACGAATAAGAAAAATAAAAATTTTTAAAAGTCATTGAATAAAACCACGTAAATTTTATGTACATTCTCTTTTGTCAATATTACTTGGGGATACATGAGTAAGCGGTCGAAGTTCAATAGTAAAGTACCGATTAAAACAAAGTAGACAGGAAGATGTATAAAAACGTAGAAAAAAAAAACTTAGAACACATAAAATAAATCCCTATAAACTCATTTTCGGTCTCATTTGTGACCGAATTCAATCCCACAATAAAAAAAACATGTGTCTTCAGGTATCCCTCCGTAGTGGACTACACCTGAATCACAGAATCATAGGAATTCCTATAATTCCAGTTTCTAGAAACTAAAAAGAGAACAACAAAGGAGTACTAGTGTTTTACCGAATGATATGTCAAGGTCGGTAGTACAGGTGGGAGGTCTGTTCCTCCTTACCTCTGTCCCTATTACCCTTTCTCCAAAGAAAATATAGTCCTTTAATTTAAAGAGTTTTTAAAGATCGTCCACAGACGAATATTTAATAACTGATCTTGATACAGTATACCAGTAGAGATCTAGTACCTCTATCTTTACATTCACGAGTGTGTGGAGTTTGTCTTAACCCCTAAATTTAGATGTTTTTGATTTACCGAGTCAGACAATCCCGACAATATTGTCTTATGGTATTTGACCCACTGATATAATATTTGTCGTCTTTAAACAAAGTGTATCAAGACCTCCGATCCTGCAGGTTTTAGTTTTGCGACCGTGTAAACCACAGACCATTCCCGAACGGACGACGAAGTCTGAAAAAAAAAAAGGAAGACACAAGAGTGTACCACATCTTCCCTGACCCCTAGAAAGACCCTAGAGAAAACATTTCCATAATCAGGGTAAGTACTCACGAGAAGGGAGTACTCGATTAATGGAGTGGATATTTATGACATAGTCATACACTTAAAACCTTGATTTTTGTGAATCTGAAATCGTTATTTCTTTATTCGTATAAATAACTAAGTCAAAAACGTCAAAAAGATTTTTCAATAGAAAAATGTATAACCCTATCGGACGAAAGACTTTAGGAAAAGGAAACTAAAAAAAAAAGAGATGAAAAGGATTGACCGTTCCTATTTTTATGTAAAGAACTTAATATTTTCATCGTTATCATTAATGATATAAGTATACGATACAACCTCCAAACTCCCAAACCACTTATAACTTAATACTAAAGAGAAAATGGATTATGTTAATTATTATGGATTATTATGAAAAGAAAACACTTCAAAGAAACTTACATCTAAAGTATCCATATTGTGACTATATTTTCTGTTCTGTCCCTTCGACTAGACCTGTACCTACTTTAAGTCCCAGGGATACTAAGGAGACGTTCACGTATGTTCAATCAACTTTTTAATGAGTTGAAAAGAAAGACTGATCATCAACATATCAATAATGAATATAACCCCTCAAACCATCGAACGACTCTTCAATTTCTAGTAAAGTAAACTTCAAATAAACCGGACTTAATACTGTGGAAAGAAATTTAATATTTAATCTCCTCAAAAACGATAAATTTTTCCCTTTTCTTTCTCGTGGAATAGATATATTGGTTACAATTTTACGGGATCTCACTGTTGTACGATTTTCGAGAACGTATAAACTTAACCCAGCTTATGTCGATAAATTTTGAGTCTAGACGTCAGACGAGTCCAATGATTTCTATTTACGTAGTATGTAAGTTATAGTCTGAAACGGCGTTCCCAAGTAAGGGTGTATCTTCATGCGTACGAGGAAAGAAGACGTACTTCTAACTCGAAAGGTCAAAGGAAAAATTCAGTGAGAAATCAGGATCGTCGTCAAATCTTTACCTTTTCAACCCAACGAAATTTCTCATCAAGAAAATCACTCAGGAATTTCATGTCTATTATAAAAGAGAAACCAAAATTTCTCTTCGAAATAACGGGTCTTTTCCATGTATTATTTTATAACTTTCCTTTTTTCTTTCCATCGACGGAGGATCAAAAAATTTTGGATCGTTCGACCGTCTCGATCTTAATCGAAATGTCTACCATAAACCGTTGTATAGATGTATAGTGATTGGGAGTAGAGGACTCAAAAGAAGTAGGACAGATAGTTAATGTTATAGGTTAGTGACGTGTCTCTACCTCTTTACCCTACTAGTGTCGAGTGTGCTACGACAAACCAATCTTTGCAGTCACGACGTGTTGGGTGCCGACTCAGTCACAGACACTCTTTTACTTGACTTAATTATGTCTCGCCCCCAACATAGAGACTTATAAATTCCGGTTTTATTGACGTTATCGTAATAATGTGTCATCTCCCTCCTTTCGATTTCCTTCAGACATCTGTCCACTCCATCCCCTGACCCTTTAAAAAAGTAACAAGTTTCCTTAAGACTTCTACTACCTTTATAGTCTACACGATTTCAAAGGATCATTACGGGTTCCTACGACTGGACCGAAAGTCACGACGTAACAAACTTTTTCGTCTCAGGGAAATAAGAGACTAAAGTTTTAAAAAAAGAACAAAAACACACAGACGGAACCGTATATGATTTCATTCCACACATAAGTAAATAATGTACTATTATACGACCCAATATTAAAATATCTAAATATTTATACTCTCTCCACCTCTCTATACAAACCGAAAACAAAGTAATACTAGTAAATACAAAAACTTACAATTTCTAGTATACAGAACTAACAGTCAAATTACCGTGCAATAAATTTTATCATACACAAAAAAAATAAAAGTACCTAAACTCCGAAACAAAGGATAAAGTAAATTTCAGAATCATCTTAGTACATTGAACTCTTACGTAATACAAACTAGAACAAAGAATACTTACAGTATGTTTTAAAATAAATTCCTTTTCGATTAAAACTTTATAAAAAATATATAAACTTTTACTTTAAGTTCTATTTACTTTATTAACTTTATTAAAGGATTTCTTCCACTTACATCAAAATGAAAACCCACTTAATTCCTAATCAACTAGGTAAAATATACATAAAATATCTTTACTTACATAAACTTACTATTTCAAAATTGACCACTTCTACTGAAAAAAGGGATCAGAAAATCTTGTGCCTGCGATTCATCTACTAGATCTATGACGGTAACTTTCTCATTTAGTCTATTCAAAATCCTAATAATATTTAACTAAAAGTTACTCTTTTTGTAAGGATTTATTTCTCTTAATAAGAAGGATATTCTAAAATTCAGAAATGTCCACTGTCACGAATGAAATAATCCTTTAAGACCGTGTTCAATCTTATTAAACTAATTACCATAAAAAGGAAAACAGAAGTAATAGGGATAGATGACTCAGAAGTAAAACATCTCTAAACCACCCTATATGTTGTAAAATTTTAATAAAATTTACAAGAATTCATCAAACATTGTAAGAAAATGAACTTTACACTCCTTCAAGAACACTGAAAGGGGTAAATTAAAGACTTTCACACTTGTTAGCAATGTTGAACAAACAAATCAATCTGATTGACCACCATAGAACAAAACCGGAAAAAAAAAAAAAGGGACCAAACCACAGGTCTTTACAAAAAGATTCGAACGAATTCATATTTCAATATTTCCGTCTTCAGAGTACAATCTGAAAAACCAGAGTATGAAATATCTTAAAAAAAAGAGATCAAACCGACTAAAAATTTTTCTATTAGGGACACAATAATATTCTCTTATGTATAAATAATGTATTTAAACTATTTCTTTTCGTGTATCTTATTTTATGTGTATAATAGTTNTCTTTACAAAAAGATTCGAACGAATTCATATTTCAATATTTCCGTCTTCAGAGTACAATATGAAAAACCAGAGTATGAAATATCTTAAAAAAAAGAGATCAAACCGACTAAAAATTTTTCTATTAGGGACACAATAATATTCTCTTATGTATAAATAATGTATTTAAACTATTTCTTTTCGTGTATCTTATTTTATGTGTATAATAGTTTTCTTTTTGAAATTTATAAAAACATATATTGGAAAAAAAGGACACATATATATTTTTACATTTAAGTATACATATGTGAATTTTTCTAAATCCCTATAATGATGTACATGACAATATATTGGGGGGGGGGGAAAAAATTACTTTTCGTTCGAATTAGTACTTGTAAAGGACACAGTGCCCCATCAGAAGATATCGTATTAAGAATTCTTAACGTATCACAAAAGACATATATACAAAACATTACATAACTTAAACTCAAAAAGACCAAGAACTATTTTCTAGTCAAACTAAAGTGTCGTATTTAAAGAGATTTTTTCTTCTTATAGAATTCCTCAAGTCATTTTTATGTTAAAACTATGAAAAGTCTTCCTTTTTCTAGGAATTACACTAATATGTTACTTAAGAAATTTCTACATGTGTAATAAAAATTTTGTCTCGTTTATTCTAACGGTATTATTACATATCTTTTTAAAAAAATTTGTAGTTCCTTTACTCGAGTCTACTCGACTCTGAAAATTTTTTACGATACCGGTCGGTTTTCTCAAAGAATACAATGTGAAAGTTTTCCAACAGTTACTTTCACATTATGATCACTTACCCTTACTCTCTTCTTTTTTTTTTAGGTAGTTGAGAATAAATCCTCGAAGAAACCGTCTTTCCTTCTCGTTTGATGGTGGTAGTAGTTATTATTATCGTTTGTGTAAAGATCATTTCTTACTTTGGTGGTAATTATATCTCTATTCATTACATAGACCGATTTACTTAACAGAAGACCTTGTAGAATATCAATTTTTTCTTGGACTGACATTTTAGAATTTTAATAGTTATAATAAATAACAGAAATTTTCCAAAATCCTCTTATGTTCTTCATGATTTTCTACCCTCTAGGATCCGGACTAAAACTTTTTCTATCCTCTAAAATCTCGTTTTTTGTTTTCTATCAAATACTGATTGAACTTCCTTTTTTGTCCAATTTTTAATAGGTCTTACCCAAACGATTTTTATCTAACAGTCTTGTTGAAAATTAAAAAGAGACTACGTCAACCATCAAATCATCGTTATATATAAACATGAAGTGGAAGTAAAATTGAATCAAAAACCACTTCAGAAATATATATAGAGGGGAACCCACTTCTTTTTACTCAACTGGTAATCATCTAACACAATTAGTTGTGTCAAAAGTAAAACTTCCTGGGACAAGTCTCCAATAACTAGAATCTTCCATCGACACAAGTAACGAAACAGAATGACGAATACCTCTTCCTTTAAAGAATTTAAATATCGATTGTCACTTCTTTCCTATCATTTATTTTTGGATTACTAGGTTTCACTAAAGGTTTAGACTAAACAACTTGATTTAATTTTACTTGAAGACTTCTTATATTCATTCTTGACTTTTCGTTTATATATAACAATCGTCCTGAAATATCGTAGTGTAAACCTTTTCTCCCCATCAACAACCGTTATTTGAACTATATTTTGTTTTCATGTCATACCGACGGTAGTAGGGTAGAAAAGGGGATGGTGGCGAGGGGAATCTTTGGTAGTATTACTTACCCTTTCTACCAATCTCGGTGAAGTAATGTGGTTTCATAACAGAAATCAAGACACATTTAAGTCTTCCTTCCTACACTCATGTAACCTACGGAATTAGTCGAATCCTTTGACTTAAAAGTCTCCAGAACCCCCGTTGACACTATCTACAATTCCTTGGAGTGTTATTCTCAACACAGAAGTTATACACTTCAACAGAAGTTTATGCACTTCTTAACAGTAAACCTTTTTTTTGATCTGAGTGTAAACTCAGTCTGAACCAATTCCAATTTTCGTACTTGAGATTTCAACACGAAGAATCCAGTGTAGAGTCTGGACGGTGAACGAATCGATGTACTAAAATCCATTCAACAAATCGGAGATTTGGTAGTAAAAGAGTTGACACTTTTCTCCTACCAAAACACCTAATTTACTTTTATGCACATTTCACGAGTGACAACACGGACTGTATAAGACTTCCGACTTTACAATCACAACAACAATAAACCAGGATCTTATATCTTATTTCTGTCACCAAGAGTTGGTCTACCAATTACCAAACGTGAAGTAACTCGTGAACCAAATTAGAAATTAAAATAGTTAGATTAACGTTACATCAAGTCTAAAATTTAAAATTAAGAATTTTAAAATCATACTTCGTATCCTCCTCCCTTAAATTACCTTGTTCAATCAAACACAAAAGTTTTCCGGTAAATCCCCTGAAGGGACCACCAAGTCACCAATTCTGAGATACAAAGGTCACGTCCCCCACGCTCAAACTAGGGACCAGTTCCTTGATTCTAGAGTGTACGACATGTCGGGGGTAGGGGGGGTTTTTTCCGGTAAACTTTTACTCACTAACACCCTAACGAAACTAAAGAGAGATCTTAGAACCAAACACTTTCATTCGAAACAATTTTATAAGTACCAGTACTATTTATAAAGATTTTGATTCATAACATAAACATGAAGTATATAAAAAAAGATAACCAAAATGAAAAATCATCTTTTTCTACGAGGGATCCAGAATTTTTTCCTTGAGAAGGGGAGAAAAGACTTTGACTTTCTGTACGTCCTAGAATCAAGGTGTCTCTAGACTGGACACAGGGGAAAATAAACGGTACTTCACTACCCTGGTCTACAGTACTACAATGACAAAACTTACAACTCAAAGTTCGGTCGAAAAGTGAGAAGAGAATGGGAGTAGTTCTCCGAGAAGTCAAGGAGAAGTAAAAGTCAGTAATCTCACCATAGTAGACGTATAGACTCCAACAACTATAAAGAGGACCGTCAGAACTGAGGTCGAACACAAAGTAGGTCGGACCGTAAAGTTTACTACACGAGACGTATCTTCAATTTATTTAACCCACTGTTATTTCCTCATATGTCGGAACATATGAGGAAAGGGTTAAAACTTAGTCAAGGTATAGGTCAAAATTGACAACGAAGAACTGAACGTATGTCCGAAGAGTCCTCTATCCATTCCACCAGACCATAAGGGCAGAGAACTTCTTAAAAGGTTAAACAACACTAGGTGTTGTCAGTTTCCGAAATCGTATCAGTTATTTCGTCTGACAAAAAAAGACCTTAAGGGAACGAAAGAGATGTCAAATTGTTTACAACCATTAAACTAGAGACCATGGACACGTAAAAGACTTAAGTCGAACATGTAGATCTTCAAGAACCAATTGTATGATGACTTCGGACGGAACTTCCTAAACCTCGTATAGGAATGAGCGTACACTTTACTCGTGTCAACATATTATCAAACTTGTAAAAAACCGTATTGGGAAGAAACCCTAACCTTACTTTTGACTGTAAAGGTAAAGACACCGGTGACGGCTCAAAAGGTTTAAACGACCATATAACTTACGTCGTGAAATTGTCGTAGTATAAAATCCTAAAATTTATCGAATCAATCTTAAGGTAATGGAGTTGATCGAAACTGAAGTGTGAGGTCCTACAGACCGAGATCCACTCACTGGTATGGTAGTACTAATACACCCAGTAATTCTGGAAAAAACATGTCAAGAAGACATATAAGAACGGTAGAGAAGAATTAGAGAAGACGAACCAGGAACGACAAAGACAGGAAATAGCACGGGTAAGAACGTACTTTACAAGGGAACTATAGAGGTCAAAAGAACTTCTCTAGAGATCAGAAAAGGAAAGATAACAAAAGAGGATAAAGAAACGTAACAAGTAAATTCTTCCAGAAGAATAGAGAGGAACGATAAGAGATCTTAAGACGTAAGTCAACTCATATAGAAAAGGAAAGAGGAAACGCGAAACGAAGAGAAGAAAAGAGTCGATAAACATTTCCGAGGACTTTGTTGGTGAAACGGAACAACGTAAAGAAAAAGAAACCCTACCAAAACCAGTAACGGAGGACATGTTATAACCCTTGGAGGAAGGTATCCAAAAGTCCGTGAGACAGATGGTCTAGATTAGGGAACTTAGATAACAAAGAAGTGGAGGTGACATATTAGTATCCCTAAACTAAATCCAGTATGGAGTCATCGGATCACCAAAAACGATGAAAAAGGTTAAATTCGGACTTAAAAAGTTATTCCTTGAGTACTAGACTTGGTCAGTCGAGCAGAACAAAAACAACTGACATATCCCAAAGAGGTAGAAACCGACGTTTCTTATATTAGTTAGACTAAAGTCATAACTAGTAGACCACTACAGGTACACATCTCAGTAGAGAACACGACAACCTTTTCTTACAAACGATACTGGTCGTACAAGAGAACTGTTTTGAGAATGATCGGAAACGGGATGAAGTAAAACATGAGGTTCCGGTCTGAAAGTGGTGGTCTGTATAGGTGTCGACTCACAGTAAAGGCGAAACCGGGTCGGAGAAGTAAGAAAGACCTCGACAATCATTAACGGGAGACGAGAAGGGGTCATCGTATAACTATGTAAGGTTGGACCCTCCCGAGTAAAAGACCACAATATAGAAAACGAAAAAGTATGACAAGTACTCCAAGAGTGCCGTTCTTATGACTTCACCAAACGAGAAGGGAGGAGGTCACCTGACATAAAACAGTCTTGGGAAGTAAAACTGGACAGGCAGCATCCACCGGGACGTACCGAACCGAGTATCGAAGTATCTTAATGTGTTCGGTGAAACGTACTGTTCAGACACCAGTACTAACACACACTAGACACTAGTAGTCAAGTCAAGTCAAGTCAACGAGTCAGCACAGGCTGAGAAACGTTGGGGTACTTAACGTCGTGCGGTCCGGAAGGACAGGTAGTGGTAGAAGACCTCAAGTGAGTCTGAGTGCAGGTAGTTCAGTCACTACGGTAGGTCGGTAGAGTAGGACCCAGCAGGGGAAGAGGAGGACGGGGGTTAGGGAGGATCGTAGTCAGAAAAGGTCACTCAGTTGAGAAGGGTACTCCACCGGTTTCATGACCTCGAAGTCGAAATCGTAGTAACGAAGGTTTCTTTAGGGTCCCGACTAGAGGAAGTCTTACCTGACCAACCTAGAGGAACGTCAGGTTCCCTGAGAGTTCTCAGAAGAGGTTGTGGTGTCAAGTTTTCGTAGTTAAGAAGCCGTGAGTCGGAAGAAGTGTCAGGTCGAGAGTGTAGGTATGTACTGGTGTCCTTTTTGGTATCGGAACTGATCTGTCTGGAATCAGTCGTTTCATTATAGAGACGAAAACTTATACGATAGATCCAACCAGTATTGAAAGGAAGGTTCCTCATTCGTAGAAAATGAAAGTACCGACGTTAGTGGTAGACGTCACTAACACCTCGGGTCTTTTTATTTCAGACTGTGACAAAGGTGACAAAGGGGTAGATAAAGGGTACTTCACTACCCTGGTCTACGGTACTAGAAGCAAAAGACTTACAACTCGAAATTCGGTTGAAAAAGTGAGAGGAGAAAGTGAAAGTAGTTCTCCGAAAACTCAAGGAGAAGTGAAAGACGGTATTCCCACCACAGTAGACGTATAAACTCCAATAACTATAAAGAGGACCGTTAGAACTAAGGTCGAACACAAAGAAGGTCAGGTCGAAAAGAGTACTACATGAGACGTATATTCAATTTATTCGTCCCACTGTCATATGTTGGAACTGCATGAGGAAAAGGATAAACCAACACACTAATATCACTAATAGTTAAAAAGTCTTTATAAAATATTAAAAGATACCATCCCGAACTTTTATGTTTCATATATTACCAAAAATTAAGGGGTTAAAAATAGAGATTGGACCTGAAAAGGGATATGAAATCTGAACATATAGATTGAGGTATAAACTATAGAGGTGAACCTACAGATTATTTGTAAAGTCACAATTACACACATTTTTCGTAAATATGAAAAGTTTGGATTAGGAGGGTGACAATAAAATTGTACCCTTTTATTCAGTCTTCGACTTTACAAAGTCAAAAAGTCCGGTTTTAGTCTCAGTAGGAACTAAGGAGACAGAGTGGAGAATGAAAATTAGATAGTTTAAGGTTTCAGAGTAAGAAGGCTTATATATCAGATCAGGTCTCAAACGGTACAAGTGACGATGTCGGAACTAGGTTCAGTGAAACCGACAGCGGACCTAATAAACATCATCGGAGGTTTTACTAGTGACTGGGATGACAATGGAAGAAAGAAAGTAACAGACGAAGTAGATTGTATTCAATCTAGTACATTAAGTTTAAAATAACCATGGACAAAGTGAGTCTAGTTTTTGTCTTTTCGAAACTTGTAAGAAACTTCCAGAAAGTATTAGACCAGGATCAGAATAGAGACTCGAGTAGAAAATTATGACAGGAAGAGCGAGAGACACGAGGTCGACAGGATCGGAAGGACTTACGGAAATTTTTCGGTTCCTAACGAAAACCGTGTTCTAGAAAAAATAGATGGGAAGGGAGTCAGAGTATCAAAATACAGAATGAAACAAAAACGAGTCTGTAGAAGAGGAGACTCTCACGACGAAACTGGTGACACACTTTATCTTGGAAAGTGGACTTTTACTACTGAGACAGGAGAATTGAGACGAAATAAAAAGGAGTATCGTGAATGGTCGTATACTATAAATTATATAAATAATATATACAAGACACAAAAACATGTGAACTTACATATTTAAAATTCCCGTCTCTGAAAGACTAAATACAGGTGGTACCGATCTTATTATTCATCATATATTATCTATAAGTCACTTATAAACCATCTTACTGACGTACTATTTTGAATTTTCGTAACGATCTCCTCCCTCATTCTTATTAAAATCAATAATACCTCATATTAATGACATATAACGTTCATGGATTACGAAATAACTACTTAATTTTGGTACTAATAAAAAATCTTCATTTTTTTAATCGTTACATTGTTAATCTATTGAAGAAAAGTCTCTGAGTAGTAAAACCTCTCCAAGAAAGGATCGTTGTAGAAGGAAATAATTTTTTCAAGTTTTAGACTCTTTGGAGACAGTTTTCTTTGGAAATAAAATTTCAGTTTTCTTTGGAGACAGTGACAGACGTACTTTTATTAAAAACAGTCAATCCTTTCGACTGTCAATGGAACTATCATTTCACAATTTACAAAAACTGGTTATTCTCAAGGAAAAGGTCACTGTCACGAAATTTTTTTAGTCAATTAGGAAGATCTGTCTCCTTAGATATCTTAGATCTTTTTCGAATCCCCCCTTTTTTACGCATAGACCTTGAAAAGTCCGATAATTTTAACCGGACTTTATAGTTATTTATAGAAAAGTATTTATTTTTTTTTTCTCAAGGAAAAGACAGTCTCAAGAATCCTAGATCCAGAAGTAAAGTGAAGTTTCTTTTCTATGAGAATCTCATCAGTATGTTGTCATATATTCCGAGGGAACGATAACGATGACGAAGACAGAGTGATCTCAACGACTGCACAGACTGTCACTCTAAAATTCTTCTCTTTTTGATCATAATTTTGAAAAGAACTCGATATAAAGAACAGAAAACCGCCGTACCCCCCTCCCCTTTTAGACCCTGAATTCATACCAAATTTTATAAATACCTGTCATACATAGTTTGTTGTATGATTGTCTACCGGCAAATCTCGTATCGGGGAAGAAGTCAACTCTTGACGGAAAAGTCACTAATCAAAAACAACCCTTTGACTGGTATTTAATTCTTCTTGTTTTTCGAATATCTTTTCCGTTTGACTTTTTTTTCCCTTTTCTTCCCTCTCTTTAAACGTAATTTGGACAACTTTTATTCAAATTTTCAAATTAACGTAAAGAATAAAGTAGTGTCAACGACTGTGAATTGCACTCCTAGTCGTCTCAAAAGACATTTTCCGACCTATCACTTACAAAAACCAGTACACCCGATCTCAGACAGTTTTAGTGAGTCAACACGGTAATACCTTACTCTCGTTGGTATTCGTTATACATTTAATTACCCGTACCAACACAAGATTATTTTGAAATAAATATTTTACTCTATTACCCAACTTAAACCGAAACGTTTGAGAAGTGGATTGTATAATTTTTACGAACATTTTTAGTATACGTTTAACTAACGAATTTTATATAATTATATTCAAGTAAATTTACCAAATCAATTTAGATTTTGTTATATCTTGTATCATTATCTTTGTGGAAAAGAAAGGAGTTTTATTATAACGAAGAAATTATACCTGTCTGATTAATTTTTTACCTACCTTTGTAGATTATACTTTAAATGTTTGTATGAATGGAACAAAAATTCTTTTTACTACGTAAAAATTTTCTAATTTACAAATTTTGTGGAGTATTTGACATTTCGAAGTACAGACATAGAGATGTCTGTGTTTATGTATATGTACCTTTATAAACGTTCCTTTTTTACAACTATACCCTTTACGAATCTACAATATATAGGACTTTAAAGTCGATTTAAGTCGTTTGTAATTATTCTACGTGGTCCTATACTACAACGACCTTCATAAATTTCTATTAAGGAGTTTTGTCCTTTCACTATAGTATATTCCCACATAAAGGGTAGACATATGATATATTCCCCTGGTATGTATTCACCCCGAAGGGACCACCGAGTCTCCAATTTCGCAGACGGACGTTACGCCCTCTGTACCCAAGCTAAGGACCCAACCCTTCTAGGGGACCTCTTCCTTTACCGTTGGGCGAGGTCATAAGAACGGACCTCTTGGGGTACCTGTCTCCTCGGACCACCCGATGTCAGGTGCCCCAGCGTTTCTCAGCCTGTACTGACTCGCTGAAGTGAAAGTGAAAGTATGCATTCACTCATGGTGAGTGAAACATCTATAAAATCAAAACACATAAACAATGTTATAAAAGATCGTCGTCACGACCATTATAAATAAAAACCTTTAAAAAGCACATAATAAAGAAACTATTTGGGGAGAAAAGAGACAAGACACACCTTGTATATAATAAACTTATAGCTCACAGAAGGAGATAAGTCCCGAAGGGATCACCGAGTCTCCTATTTCGTAGACGGACGTTACGTCCTCTGAACCCAACCCTACTAGGGGACCTCTTCCTTTACCGTTGGGTGATTTCATAAGAACGGACCTCTTAGGGTACCTGTCTCCTCGGACCGCCCGATGTCAGGTGCCCCAGCGTTTCTCAGCCTGCGCTGACTCGCTGAAGTGCAAAAAAGAAAGTGAAAGGAGATAAGAGTGGGAAAGTGAAAGTAAAAAATAAAGGAAATAGTGGTCAAAAAAGAAAGTCGGAAGAAGATTGAAAATTTTTACCGATTCTTGAGAAAAAGTAAGAGAATTAATTTTTTAAGGACAGGAACAAAATACCTATAAAACAATTATCGATAAAGTTTAGGACTTTCTACTACGACACTTTCACGACGTTAGTTATACGGTCGTTTAAACCTTTTGAGTCGTCACCGGTGTCCTGATCTTTTCCAGTCAAAAGTAAGGTTAGGGTTTCTTTCCGTTACGGTTTCTGACGAGTTTGATTACGTGTTAACGTCAGTAGAGTGTACGATCATTTCATTACGAGTTTTAAGAGGTTCGGTCCGAAGTCGTTATACACTTGGTACTTGAAGGTCTACAAGTTCGACCAAAATCTTTTCTGTCTGCTTGGTCTCTAGTTTAACGGTTGTAGACGACCTAGTACCTTTTTCGTTCTCTCAAGGTCTTTTTGTAGATGAAGACGAACTAACTGATACGGTTTCGGAAACTGACATACCTAGTGTCATTTGACACCTTTTAAGACTTTCTCTACCCTTATAGTCTGGTGAACTGGAGGGAGTACTCTTTAGACATATGTCCAGTCCTTCGTTGTCAATCTTGACCTGTACCTTGTTGTCTAACCAAGGTTTATCCTTTTCCTCACGTAGTTCCGACATATAACAGTGGGACGAATAAATTGAATGTACGTCTCATGTAGTACTCTTTGCGATCCGACCTTCTTTGTGTTCGATCTTAGTTCTAACGGTCCTCTTTATAGTTATTGGAGTCTATACGTCTACTGTGGTGGGAATACCGTCTTTCACTTCTCCTTGATTTTTCGGAGAACTACTTTCAC